>OZ007500.1:57756875-58224375 GCA_963931805.1 Microdon myrmicae | reverse complement strand
GTACGCGGCAGAATTTGCAATAAGGCCTAGAGGGAAGGCCTCCCCCTACATTCGGGTGCTGGCGGATTTCTTTGACTTTCCATGTATCTTTTGACCAGCTGGCGCTGAAATCTAATTTAATTTCTTTTACAGTCCACGAGGCTGTTTAAAGTTTGCGGACCCGCTGAGAGCCAGCCGTCCGTTTAACTTAATTCGCAACCACTTCTGGTCTTTCGAACCTGATTCGTAACGAATGGGTTGATATAATGGTTGCCTTATTGGCAAGATTTCCGTGAAGGAAAACCCACTCGGCCTCTTCTGTTGTGACTTTGTCGTTTGTTTATCCAGTAAATGCAGTAAACAAGTCACCAGTTTTAGTTAGAGAATCATGAGTCTTTTGTCACGAAGTTTTAGCGTTTCCAACAGATGCGCGCCATACACAAACCATATTGAAGAACTGCAGGAAGGGAAAATCAAAGAAATACACCATCAGAAACGTGCACCACAACAACTTCACATCAGTGAAGGGTATTTAAGAGTAACAATCCATCTGCTACATCCGGCAGGGGTCTGATGTGCTGCGGCTCGGGTTCTAGTTCTTAGTGGGTCTAACAGTCATTGTTTCCTTCACTATTATCGTAAAACGCTATAACGTAACTTTGCGGGGTGGAAGAAGTAGGTATACGATCTCTTTTACTAGGCGAAAGGCTTGGAGGTTTTTATGTGTTCATATGGGGATTCGAAGATATGCCACACCCATTTTTATTAACTAAAAGCACACGAATAAATTTAAAGGAGACCCTACTTATATCGTTTTCTATGGAAGCCAAGTATCTTAAATAGTTCCAATTGATGTTTTTTTTAATACAATAAATGTTTTTTAAACGATTCCGATTACATGCAAACTGGGGAATTAAAACACACCCCCGGGTATCCTGGATGTGTGATATAATGGAAAAAGTTGGCTGAACACATAAGGGTTAGATGGATTTTCTGAAGGTTATAGCAAGACGTGAAACGAGAAATAAAAATTACTAATCCTCAAGATGAATATTTTTAACAGCTTCAAACAATACAATGGAAAATGTTGGCTGTGCAAATAGGGGTTAAATTGATTTCACGAAGTTTACAGCGAAAACCTGCTTAATGTGCGCACCCAGCAACCACAAACAAACGCACCAGATGTACATACGGCCGAGTCTCAGACCCCTGAGCCTTCTTTCAACGAAATTATATACGCAATAAATCGATTGAAAAAGAACAAGTTTCCCGGAGTCGATTGCATACCGGCAGAAGAAGAATGGAAAATTTTCAAAAAAGGTGACAGATCTGACTGTGAAAACTAACAACTAAGCTACAGGAGAACATCTCTGCTCCCAACTACGTACAGAATACTATAATAACATATGTCATTCTGGTGAGAATCACACCGTACACAGACGAAATACTGGGAGACTACCAAACCTCAAGAACAACATTTTTAACAGCTTCAAAGACAGTTTTTTCAGGCCCCAGCAAAAAGAAAGGTTATGGTGTGTTACCGACATTTGATAAAATGATACTATTTTTTTCGAGATCAACTGTGGTTGAATGTTGTTTGTACACCCCCTGCGCCCCGCATCTTCCAAATAATTCTGAGTGGTTGGGTGGACTGCAATGGCCATCCGCCCGATCAAACACCATCCCATTAAGATATAGAATCCGTCAAATTGCTGGGAGGTCCACCATCTTGGAGCTTGACTGATAGACTCGGTCGAGAGGAAATAACATTTCAGGGTTTGAGGTTATAACCGTAGATTAAACGAAAGCTAAGTTTGCCAAATCTCAAAACCAATATTTTACACACTTTAAATACAATAAACTATATTTAACACACAAACGTCTTACAGTAAGATTCTGCAGGACACTGAACAGCTAAGGTCGGGTGGTCGTCTTTCGACAAATTTTTCTGAGGACTAATGTCTGCAAGACCAACAGTGGTTGTGTGGTATTTTTATAAACACCTCCCAGAGATGCATCGGCATTTTAACGTAGAATGGAATACACTTTAATGAATTATCCTCTAAAGCTTAGTGGAGCACACGTTTTGGAAAGAATATAAGTGGCGAATAGCGCATCAGAAATATTGTTTCAAGGTATTTGCGCGACAAGAAAAACTCATCCTCAAATCAAGAGTAAGCCCCAAGTATTTAAATTCGTTTACACTTTCAATTAGAAACATTTATCACTACGGTTTAGTTTGCAACAGGAAGAAGGTAAAGAGCAACCACTTGAACAGGAGAACTTGGTCGGCTTAAGACTACGACATTCAGGTGCGTGGAAATACAATTTGGCTTTCAGAACATGTGAAGGAAATAAGTTAAAAAATATCAATTTAGTTTTACAACTGTTTACCGAATTATGTTCAGGAAACCGGTGTTTCAACAAATTCAAATCCGAGTCAACATCACAGATTAAGTCCAACGGACTACCTAGACCATACGAGAAAGCAATATCATCAGCAAAATCAATCACGAGCCCCTGAAATCAAGAGAAAAGAGTGAATTAATGTACACCGAGAAAAAAAAAAAAACAGGACCAAAAACGGAGCCCTGTGAAACGGTAGCCTTGAATCCTTATTTCACGGCCCCTAACAACATCTATCTTCACTCGCTACGACCTAAACAAATCCAGCATGAAAATAATAAATAAACAGGCTGTCCGTACAGTTTTTTCCGTCAACGTCAGAGAATATTCGAGAACAAAACTGCAGAAAAGCATCGTTAGTGGATTTACCTATAAGAAAACCAAACTGCGCCGGGCTGAAGGATCCAGTTGTTTCAAAAAATTTCGCTGTCCAGATTTTCATAAGTTTTTCAAAAACTTAAGTAAAGTTATCGAGCTCTGCAGTAGAGCCTTTCTTGAAAAGACACATCTGCACATCTAAGACTGTGAGGGGGGATCCCATCCAACGCAAGTATTACAAAAGACTTGATAAAACGTCGACTAAAAAAACATGCTGTTCTCGTAGGTATACTATTTGAGTTCCCATACCAATAACCCTCAAAACTTCAGAAAGCGTTAAGGGCTGTAAAGCGAAACTGTTATTCTCCAACGGTTCAGATCGTGCATAAATATTACGACAAGTACAACAAGACGAATAGGTACGACTCAATTGAAAATTACAGCCCATATCGGCGAAGTACTTATTAAATGTGTCAGCACTAGCTAAACTCGTACACTTCAGAATTTTCAACATGTACAACAGTAGGTAATCTAGAAGCAAAGGATTTATTTGATGTACTAGTAACTATACATATTTTGTAAATTACCCCGAGCACATCTGAACTTGACATGGTAGTAATTACCACGGCAAATGAGAATCACTTTTTTGAGTTCAGCACATAGTTTTATAGCGTTTGCGACGATAGTGAAGATAAAACGATTTCAACCGATGCCATGACAATTAAAACGACTAAAAAATAGAACCAATGCCTCAACACATCAGGCCAATGCCGCGTGTACGAATTCGATTGTTATACTCAAGTACATTCAACTCATGGGTAATTGCTATGTTAATTGCTATCGTATACGGGTCTGATGCTTTGCTATTTGATTGGTCTTTTGATGTCTCATCCTTCACTTTTGGTTGTGTCAGAAACGCCACAGTTTTTTATACCTTATTTTTAGTAACTGGTTATCAGCATACTTATTGCATCTTTTCCTGAGTTTATTTTTAGCTACATCTTGGTATAACAGCGCTCTAAATAACCAAGGTTCGGGTCTTCTAGGAAACCCTTTATATGGTAGGAATGAAGAACTGAATGTGATATGCCTACCGAACAATGATGATTGAGTTAGCATTAACAAACATAAACATCTTCCTACGATTCATAGCATAGGCTTAGGCCCATTGAAGTCAAATTTCGATCTCTCTGGGGGTGAATTAGAAGCAACCTCTAGTTTTGGGAATGGGAACCAAGAGCGACGTCATGCCGTGATCGGAAATCTGCAAATCAAAGACGCATTTCACGCACCCGTCAAGAGAAGCAGAAGTAAGCCACCCATAAGTATGATGAAGACAGCATCCTGCGGTGGTCCTGGTGGGTTCATTAAGACTAAGTTTAAGTTTAGTGGGGCTACTGCCCCATTTATTGGGTTAATGAATGCTGTAAAAAGTATCTACTTACAAACGAACGTATATAAAACCTTAACTTAACTAAACTTAACCTACGGCAAACAAATGGAACTACGAGGGCAATGGGTGGCGACATATTAGGGAAGAAAGTACAGGAAGCTTCGCTTAAGATTGGGGATGTGATTGAGAGAAATGATTTAGGAGGCGGTGCTTGAGAAGATTGGTTGTGAGGTCAAATTCAAACACGGTGGAGTTAGAGCTACATTTCTCAGCATCCGCGAAAGGGGTCGTTGAAGCCATGAGAGGTGTGATGTGTGGGGGGATATAGAGAAGGCGGGAATTTCGCGTGTCACAAGACTGTGCGAAGTCTGTAATATTGGGTAGGTACATACAAACTTATAGCGTTTGGGATAATAGTGAAGAACGTGTGATTCGAACTGACCCTATGACAGTTAGAATCACCAAAAATTGAACCAAAGCGCAACCCATCAGGCTACTGACCGTGTTTTTTTAAACTCAAATATATTCCACTGATGTGAATTGTTATGTTATCGCTATGGTATACGGCTCGCTAATTTTAAATGCTTCACGCATTATATAGATCAAATCTATAATCTAAAAAGTCCCTGTGCATCTCATCGTGACCCTTGAAATAGCGTTTTTGTGTATCTTAAAGCAAAAACCTATTTCGTTATCAGGCGCAGGTCATTAAAGATTTATGGCCCTCGAAATAGCGTTTCTGTTTATTTAAGACACAGAAACCTATTTTTCCCTTCGGCGAACTTCGCTATCGCGTATCTCTATAATGCCTGCAATTCATTACCCAGCCCATGTTTATTCAGGTGCATTTTCGTCGTTGCCGATATGCAGGCTGAAGGGCAACGTACTTGTCCTATACGGACACATATAGAATCCTCCCACACCGATGTAATCCACCACCGTTGGATCTGACGGATATGGATTGTATCGGCGAGTCAGATTTTTACCGTCCAGCCGGACACACGTCTCGAGGTCTCGTGATCAGAGTCAAAATTCATCCCCCGTTGAGTGCGCCCGAGAGTCTAGTGGATCACCATAAACCGAATAGTTTTTTACATCGTTAAGCTAATAAAGTAACCAAAATCGGAATTGGTGTCCAAAATGAATGTACATTTATCATTAAAATGTCAGAGATACGGAGTGTCGTATGATATAGCGCGGACGAACTGCAGTGGAAGTAGGTCACGATTACTTGTGACTTAATGAAAGACAATGTCTGAGTGAACAGTTTATCAATAAAGAAAAGAAAGTGAATCAAAGGAATTACTGACGTGTTAACAAAGATTCTTTCATCGAACGTGACGTGTTTTATTTATCCTTTGGAGAACAGTTGCAGCATTATTCAATGGACGTTCGCGATCGATCTGTGGGTGTTTTCTGAATCCGCGCCCGTGCAGGTGCAAAAGTTAAACACCACCACAGACCACTGTGGATTCACGGCCGTAATAAAGCTTCCGAATGAACTGGCAGAACTGGAGGTCCCACAACTCGACAACTATGCGGCAATGCGATGGCCACGGTTCACCAGATCGTTAACAAAACAATTAAGTTCGGACGATATCAATCTACCCACAAACAGAAGCCTGATGAATGACGACATTGACAAATACATTCAACAAATGGACGAAACAATAAAACAAGCAATGGACAAAACAATTACTAGAACAACAGATACGGACAATATGAACTTGTATAGAAACACAACAATAAACGCAACTAAAACATTTATACCGACAGTTTACTGACAGACACGACCAGAAGATACTATCGTTACGGACAAAAGCCCCCATCCACACATTCATACCGGGCCAAGCCCCATTCAATTTGGGATCACATAATGTGAATCCCTTTCGAATTGATTATGTAACCCGCGAATCAAAAAATTCTTTAGCGGCATCGCTAAAGAATAAAACTATAGAGTTCACACATACTCTATGGCGGCTCCGTTTCCTTTAATCCTACTCAAGGAAACATTTCCTAAACGGAACAAGGGACGGCGCCCATAAATACATTCACTGCACAACGATACCAGTAAAATATATAAAAATATCGTCGGCATCGTTGTGCAGTAAAAAATAATTACCAAGCCTAAACATTTGTTCGTTGACTTCAAAAAAGCCTACGACTCAGTCGCAAGGCAGAGACTATGCCATATTCTAGTTGAGCTGGGAGTCCCAAAAAAATATGCCGCGCTCATTCAAATTTGCATGAACGAAAACAAAGGACGAGTTAGAATAGAAAACCACCTCTCAGAACCATTTGAAATCCGGGACGGACTAAAGCAGGGAGATGGTCTATCACCGTGTCTCTTTAACCTTGTGCTCGAGTATGTCATCAGAAAGGTACAAGACGACAACATGGCCGGATCATCCCTGAACGGGGTCACACAAGTGCTCGCATATGCGGATGACATCGTCGTTCTGGGCGATAATCTAGAGACTGTTAGTAAAAACTGTGAAATCATCATGCAAGCGGCAGAAGAGGTGGGCCTAGAAATAAATGAAGACAAAACAAAATACATGATTACGGCGAGAGCAGGTGGTTCTCAGAGAACACATATAAACGTCAGAGGTAAGATCTTTGAAAAAGTTAAAGAATTTAAATATCTGGGAACGATACTGACGGCCAGTAACGAAATGTCGAAGGAAATTAACAACAGACTGCATTCCGGCAACGCGAGTTGGCACGCAGTCAGTAAACTGCTGAAATCCAGACTGCTATCACGCAACATAAAGCTCCGTGTCTATAGAACCATAATCATGCCAATTGTTCTATATGGATGCGAAACATGGGCTCTCACAAAACGGGAAGAAAACAAATTCCGTGTATTCGAGAATAAAATTTTGAGAGGCATCTTTGGAGGTAAATATGACGAGGAGGCAGGACAATGGAGGAGACTCCATAACCACGAATTGGAAGAGCTATATCGCAAACCTACAATAGTGAGAGTAATCAAGGTGTGAAGATTAAGATGGGCCGGACACGTGGCGCGAATGGGGAACGATAGGACCGTGCATAGAATTCTTGACGGTAGACCAACGGGAAAGAGACCGGTAGGACGGCCGCGACGGAGATGGGAGGACAATGTTAGGTTTGACCTTGAGGAGATCGGATCGAATGGTCAAGCGTGGAAGGAGAGTGCCCAGGACAGGGAACGATGGCGAAGCCGAGTCGGTGAGGTCATGAACTTCCGGGTTCCTACAGGCCGATAAATAATAATAATAACAAGCCTAAACATTACTGGAAATCCCAAGTAATTTTTAAGGGTTTCCAGACAGCGATCCAAGGTAAATTACCTAAGATTGGCTCAGAAAAGAGATCCCAATACAAAGGATTTTATATGAGATCAGCGCAAAAGGAATATAACACGTTGCCTTTGGTTAACGTGAAAAAAGATTTTCTTTCGATCGAACAATCGCAAAAGAAGGAGAGTTGTGTTCGAGGTTCTAAGGAGAGCGTACGTGGTTGGTTCGGTCGTGAGAGGATAGTTAAATACACCTCGCAGTTAAAAGTATAGCTTGTTAAAATACTCCAAAGATTGTTAATTGTGTTAAACTTAAATGATTAAACTTAAAAAATGATTTCATTTGACAATTCACTAGCTAGACCGAAGAATATATGTGACTGAAACATTAAACTAGTTTAAGTGAGTGATACCTGAACAGTGTGGTTGTTTAATAGAGATTAGTTCTATTTGATTATAAAAAAAAACAAAGAGTGTGTTTTTATTTCCAGTGTGTCTCGAATGTGTGTTAAGTGTGTGGTGTAAATGAAAGGAGGTATTCCTCTACGCCTTCACCTAAACCCCTGACCCGTCAACTGGGACCAACACGCCCACACCGTGCGATAAGAAAAAATTATATAATTAATTCTAAGGATATAACTACAAAACACATAAGTGTAACTACAACAATATCACTGAAATCTCGATTAAAAAACCTCCAACAAATACTAAAAGCTAACTGTGGATTGGCAACAAATTTGTATTGGGTCAACAGATTTCGGGCTATAAAATCGAACAATCCGAACACGTTCCCACATATTAATAAGATAGTCAGGAGAAATAATCAAAATGAGATTCAGCGTCTCTATTTACCACGTAATGACGAAAACAAACATATGTTAATCAACATGCGGATAGATACAAAGAACGCTATGCTCAGTAATGAGCTCTTCGGTATAGAAGATCCCTTAGAAAAAGCGAACACTGTGGGAGCTGACTTCCAGGAAATGTTCAAGGTAAATGAAAGCATCCACCGAAACTACGCCTTGGAAAACAGGGTTCTAGTGAATCACTTCCACCTTCGAAATGAAATTTCAAATTGGCAATCACAGAATCTCGATTTTACCGAATTTAATGGCGATAATTTGGCAAATGTTATTAACGCCAATAAGATGGCTAATTGCCCATTAATAACGAAGGAGTAGATCCAGGGTATCCTTGACTCATTAAGAGACAAAAAGTCAGTGAGAATAGATGGAGTCCAAACATCGTACTCAAATATATACCACCATTAACAATAGACATGTACACAGTTCTATTTAATAACGTGTTAAATAATGCACACTATCCCACGCATTGGAAAACAGAAATCATAAAACCTGTATCGAAAAAAGGGCAAGGACTCTACAAGCACAATGAAGTTTACTTCCGAGCATCAATAAAGTATTCGAGAAAGTCATAAACAAATCTTTGCTTAAATGGGTTCAAGACAACAACATTATTCCAAATAACCAGTTTGGCTTTAGGGCGGGTCATAAAACCACACATGCCGCAGCTAAATTGGTTTCCGACATGCAATGGAATACATGCATAGGGGCCTGTCTGATTGAGTTGGAAAAAGCCTTCGACACCGTTTGGTTTGAAGGATTATATCGGGTTTTCCAATAGGGACTTGACAATTTTTTTTTTTTAGATAAAACGCAAACCATTTCAGATATTTCAAAACCTTTATTATCGGCTTGAAGTACAATCAAAACATTTATGAATGGAACTCGACTTCATTCATATGGCCACCGCGGGCACGTTTGCAACGGTCGATTCGTTGGACCCAATTTTTCATTTCGGCCGAAACGGCCGCTATGTCCCGTTCAGTGTTGGGTCTAAGCTCTTCCAACGTCGTCGGCTTGTTGGCATAGACCAATGCCTTGACGTAGTCCAAAAAAAAATAGTCTAGAGGCGTTAAATCGCACGAACGTGGCGGCCAATCGACTGGCCCATTTCTTGAGATAACACGCTCATCAAACTTACTCTTCAATAAATCGATTGTATCGTGTGCTGTGTGGCTTGTGGCACCGTCCTGTTGAAACCACATGTCGCCCAAGTCCATATCTTCCAATTCGGGCCAAAAATAATCGGTAATCATGGCGCGATAACGATGGCCATTCACAGTAACGTGACGATCGTTATCATCGACGAAAAAATATGGCCCAATGACGCCGCCGGCATGCAAACCGCACCAAACAGTTATTTTTTGTGGATGAAGTGGTGATTCATGAAGCACATGTGGATTTTCACCCGACCGATAACGCATGTTTTGCTTATTGAGGAACCCATTGAGCCAAAAATGAGCTTCGTCACTGAAGATGATTTTGCGATGAAATTCATCATCTTGGCGCATCTTTTCCAGAGCCCAATCGGAGAACGTACGTCGCTTCAAATGGTCCATCGGCTTAAATTTTTGAGTCAGCTTGATCTTGTATGGGTGTAAACCAAGATCCTTACGCAAAATTCGCCATAAAGTGGTTTCTTGAGAACGCCGTGGAATTGACTGATTTGGATCGTTTGCTACGGACGCCTGAGCGCCAGCGATATTTTCGACACTTCGACCAACCCGTTGTCTCACTGGCACGGCAACATCACACAACGAATATGTAGACTCAAATTTTTGAACTAAACTTGTTATTGCCTGTCTACTAGGGCGAGAATTACGACCGAAAATTGGAGTTAACGCTCTTAAAGTTGCGGTCACCGACTCCAAATTTCGGTAGTAACATTTTATAATTTGCAGACGTTGTTCATTCGTGTTCTTAACCATGATGAAAATGTTGAGTTTACTGAATAAATTGACAGTGACAGTTCGATGATTAGTTTCACTGCGTTCACAAATTAAATTCAAAGTTGTCAAGTGCCTATTGGAAAACCCGATACTACAAAATTGTCAAACAAGGCATGTTTAAAGCCCTATTCTATATACCTTACGATATGTTAAATAACAGGAGGTTTGTGGTCAAAAGTGGCAAAGTGACCTACAGTATAACGTATACTATTAAGAACAGTTTACAACAGGGAGCTGTACTTTCTTCGATTCTTTTTAACATTTACGTTAGCGACCTATTAAGCGCAGTTCCCGACGCAATTGCATACGCAGACGATCTTATAATCTATAAAACAGCCCAGAAAATTGATATCAATAACAGTTTACTGCAGAGCGATTTCAATAAAGTGCATCGATAGGTATTGCGACGGCTGGACACTTAAGATACACTTCCAGATGTTTGAAGCTATTCTATTTAGAACCTCGCTGCACAAAGCCACGAAGAACACAAGAAAAAACTGGCGAAAGTTAGTTATCATGAGACCACATGAACACAAACTAGAAGCCAAGAGTGTGATTATATACCTTAGCATTTCTCTTGATCAGTACCTGTTTGTTAACAGACATGTAGAGGCTGCTTTGGTCAAGGCTAAGAAAACGTTTGCTATGACAAAAATGTTATTTCATTGTAGCCAACTTGATAGTGGGGAAAAAGTTATATGCTATATGACCCTAATCAGGTCCACGATATTATATGGAAGCTCTGTGTGGTTCATTATAGGTCCAAATATGATGGAAAAGATTCGGGTGTTAAGATTATATCGAACACCGGAATCTGACTACAAAAGGTAGTATCCAAATAAGACCTTATATAACGAAGCCTACATAAACAGGGTGGATAATTTTATGATTAAATTAATCAGAGGACATACTGCGCGAGCAATAGTTGCGTCCAATTACCTAATTTTTGGAACATCTTATACAAATACTTCGTAGTTGTAGAGGGTGCGCTGCAATGACTTTGTTTCACCAGAGGCGTTCCTCGCATTTGATATGAACGGTCTTATACAGGATGAATTCAAAGTTGCGCTGATTTATCATGTAGGTAGATCGTCCGCAGGCGGCCGATTGTGCTACGATCGAGAAGTCACGCGCACCGAAGAACTTTTGCGGTTCAATAGAGCTATTTCCCATAGGGTCCGGTAAGACATTGTGGGGCGGATAGTCGCGACGCCAGCATGGGCGAGAGTTCTACTATCCACCCACTCGCCCCTAACGTTCCGATGTCACACGAGTGTTCCGCTGCCTACAAACAAAGGATCACTGGAAGAGGAATAACCACAAATAAAACGCACGCATTAATTGGCGATCACCGCCGTTTTATTACTTCAATTGTTTGCTTTGGCTTTACATTTAACACTATTGTATTTAGACTGGGGGTCACTGGTGAAATTACTTTTAATAGAATATATTAAACACTACTGTATTCGACGCAACTTGGCGCAAGACTAATGGCCTTGCCCGGAAAAAAACAAATCATTATGGAAAATTTAACAAGCCTCAGGACTTGCTAAAAAAGGCGAAGACCGGTTCCCGGTTGTAGTGCCGATGATGATGATGATGATGATGATGTATTCGACGCAACACTAGCCACGACTTGGGGTATAACACGCGTGTCCGCAACGCTACGGACAGCTGGAGCGGCAACGCCCATGGCGGTCGGCAGATAGAAAACGATTCAACGATATTCAATCGTTTGGGGTGAAGATCGTTGGTAGTACACATGTATATGTGTACATGGGTTCTTTCACGGGACACACCATGATAACGAATTTGAAACACCAAGAAGGGGCATAATGTGCATCCAGGAGATGTGTGTTCGTTGAAATAAACAAATCGAATCTCGTGGGATGCTAATGGGTTTGTATTTGATTATGCATCGAGGTCATGAGGGATGGATTCAGGGCAATTACAATACAAAGGGAAAAGCGACATATGCATTGTTCGATAATGAGGGTCAGCTGGATAAACAGCAGCCACTCATTAAATGAAAACTGCGTTTAGGATACCACAAACGATATGGATTGTTTATGGTATCGCCAGGAAGCCTATGGAGGAACAGCGTTCTTTGTTTGCACTTGTTTGAGTTTGGGAAATTGGCTTCAGCGTCGATTGCGCTAATTGAATGCGGCTGCTTGAGTATTTTATAGCTGGAAGAAAAAGGCCGTCGGCCAATGTGTACGTTAAGAGATTTATCATACACATGGCGAAGCTGGAAAAATGTAATCCATATCCTTTGTTATTAGGAATTCGGCTAGGGGCATCTGCCTGGCACCAAAGGTGCCAAATTGGTTTGGAATTCCTGATAAGTTGAGCAAGAAATCTTACGGGGAATTCTATGCGAAGGGATGCATGAAAGGTAAGTTTTCTTTTCAGGGACTTTTAGGTTATATAAATTGGATCTATTTGATGCGTGAAGCATTCAAGGTGCTAATGCGATTGCATTAGCGAAATTATGAGATTGGATGGAAGTTATGGGGGTTTTTCAGGAAAGCGAACCGTGGGGTTTGGCGGAACCGCCACCACATTATTAAACAGCACCATTAGTTTTGGTAGTTGAATGGCAAATAAAGACCTATGTACCAAAGTCGGTAAAGTAACTCCAAAATCCACCAGCTTACCCAGATTAAGCTTTTCTAGGATAAGGGTAGAATACGGTTTAAATTATATTAAATAAAGTTTTTAAGCAATTACACAAAAAAAGTATATACAGTGGTGACAAAATAATAAAAACAAAGGTTTAGATAACGATCAACAATCATTAACTGTGTACAATTTGATTTTTATTCGACACCAGTTCTATACCCGAACCGTACCTCACAGTACTTTGATATCGTGCATCAATTTGCTCTTATCAGTTTTTTGGTTTTGCCTAGTAGTAAAAAATGTAAGCGAAAGGCATATTTTGCCTGGAAAAAATAATAGAAACCAACCATCACCACTGTCCTCAATCGTGATTGTGAAGTAATCTAGTGGTTCGTCTTTATTGAAATCTTCGTAAATTTGTTAGACTTGTGTTTTAGTGTTTGTTAGAAAAAAAAAAAAAACAATAAGTATAAAATTTTGTGAATATGGGCCTGTGGGAGTTTGTGGCGACTGTAACAGATAGACACACAATTCACAAGCAAAATAGTGAAGAGCACCGAACGAAAAATTGAATAAGAAAAATACATCAGAGCCGTATAGCAAGCGATAACATAACAATTCACATCAGTGGAGTATAGTCGAGTTTAAAAATCAAATTCTAAAATCGGCCAGTAGCCTAATGGGTAACGCTTAGGTACAATTTTTGGTGATTCCAACTGTCATAGCGTCAGTTCAAATCAGACGTTCTTCCTCACTATTATTTCAAACGCTGTAATTGGTGACTACGACGTGATCTGTACACGCTGCACACCCTTCCCGTAGTAATTCACACACGATCATGACTTCCGCATAGAGCACCAACGCACACTCGCTTGCTCCGACATTCTCTTGTTCGCTCGTCGTTTGCGCCGAAGCTGATCGCAACGAAGTTACTGGGAAGGGGGTGGTGTAGCGACTCTAACAGATACACACACAATTCACAAGCAAAATAGTGAAGAGCACCGAACGAAAAATCGAATAAGAAAAATACATCAGAGCCGTATACCTAGCGATAACATAATTCACATCAGTGGAGTATAGTCGAGTTTAAAAATCAAATTTTAAAATCGGCCAGTAGCCTGATGGGTAACGCTTAGGTACAATTTTTGGTGATTCAAACTGTCATAGCGTCAGTTCGAATCACACATTCTTCTTCACTATTATTTCAAACGATATAAGTTCTTTTAAGCTTACACGAAGAACCCCCCATAATTGCAACCCATTAGCATTAGCACCTGAAAACGTTTCCTTTTCCAAGGACATTTAATGCATGCAACGCATTATCTAAAATTCCTAAAAAGTATTCTCCCAACATTCACGCATTTAATGCGCTATTCAAATTCCCTGAAAGAATTCTTTAATGTACATATGCATCATAAATCCCAAACCATTCGGCACCCTTTGTCATCATTAAAATGCAATGTCGTACAGCTTGTTTATGCAGCTGCAATAAACCGACCAGCAATTCGTTTGTTCAATCGACAAACAATTACCGCATCCTGGGCATTATCTGCGAAACCGAATTCTCCCGCATTTCCTAATGCAAACACGAACCCGGTTTCTACTACAGGCAGAGATGCCATAAACATCTAAAACCTCAATCAACACCATTTCCACGATGCATTGCGGTCTAGCTATACAACTGCAATGCACATCATAAACAATAATATACACGATCCCTTTGTCTCTTCAATTTTTCAGCTTTGTTTTCCCATTGACCTTCTCGCATGAGTAAAAAACACAGATCTACACGATCGCACACATACATCGGAATTTAGCCAGCAAGATGCTCTTACTGGTTACCCCATTTCGAGAAATGTTCTCTCTCTTCTCTTTGGTGCTGCCATACTCACCACCGAATAGAGGGTGAATTAGAAGTCAGATTCAAACCCTCAGTGAGTCTTATTCCATCCACGACCGAGCCGATCGGTTTTTCTCCCGCTCCCCGTATCACCTCGGGGACGCGTACGTCCCAGTCGAGTATTTATATCGAGTGCCGTTCGAAGTCGGAGTCGTTTTTTTTTCTCACCAGTATTTGTGTAAAGTGAATACAGGCGTTGAGTTTCTTTTTGACTAAGTGCTGCCGTTATCTTTATACTGAGTTTTAAAATTTAAATAAATATTTTTACCTAAAGTAGAAGAATAAACACAACTTATAATATACAAAAAAAAACAATATTCCGTGTGTTTTATTTCCTGTGCTGGATGTGGTGAGCAGTTTCTCTTCCTTTGGAGACCAGTCTTTGTTAACAATTTTTGGTGGAACCTTTTTGTGACGATGGTAGTGGAAGTGAACCAGTGCCGTACGTCGACGCACAATACCCCCCCCCCCCCCCCCCCCCCCCCCCCCCAGGTCGTGGAGTACATTGCACTAGTTCCGATCGTGAATTGATAAACAAATTAAGAAATGACGGGTAACCAATGGATGCAATAGCTAAGCTAATGAAGTGCTCTAAGAAAAAAATATTCACAGCTCTTCATTCAAGTCCCAAAATGGAAACCAGAGGCAGACAAAGAAAAACAACCTCATGATTCGACAAACTGCTAATCCGACTATTCAAGAACAACCCCTGTTTTTTTCTTCAACGGAATTAAAAAATGACTTATATTCACCTTGTACGAGTCGTGCAATTAGAAACAGACTAATAGAAGCGGGTCTTCCTGGAAGAAGTCCCAGAAAAGTGCCATACTTGAGCAAGAAAAATATAAAGCAGAGACTCGTTTTTGCCGAAAAACACCTCCACCGTGCGAATTGGAATAACATCTTATGGTCAGATGAAACCAAGATTAATTTGTTTGGTTCCGATGGAGAATGTACGTCAGACGACCAATGAACTCAGAATTCGATCGAAAGTATACGAAAAAGACAGTGAAACATGGTGGAGGCAATTTCATGATTTTGGGGTGCTTTTCAGCATCTGGTGTTGGTCCAATTTTTCATATAAACGACAAAATGTGTGCTAAAGATTATGTAGAAATCTTAAACATTGTTATGCTACCATTTTCTGAGGAGGATATGCCTATTAAGTGGGAGTTTGTGCAGGATAATGACCCCAAACACACCTCAAATAGGCTAAAGAATGGTTTCTACAAAACAAAGTCGATATTATGGAGTGGCCATCGCAGTCCCCTGATCTAAACCCAATAGAACACATATGCGGCATTCTTAAGCGCAAGATCGGAGACTGGAAAGCCAATAATAAGGAAGAACTTTGGTCCAAAATAAAAGATGTAAAGGTACCACCCACGACTTGTACCAAACTAGTCAATTCCATGGGACGAAGGTGCGAAGCAGTCATTAAAAACAAAGGTGCAACAACTAAGTATTAAAAGGATATAAAACACTTTTACTGTAAATTAATTCTTCACAAAACACAAACAAAAAACTAAATTGTTTCTATTATTTTTTTGGGGCAAATCCAATGAAAACCGGAATCAATATTTTTTTCTCACTATTTCTCGCTTTTTTTTTAAATAAAAATTTAGTATTTCTTTTATGTATTACAGTGCACCAAATCTATTAGTATATTTTTAATTCTTATTTTTCCCCAAATACATTTTTTCTTAACGATTAATGTCGAATAACAAGCTTGTTTCTATTATTTTATCCACCACTGTATATTACAGGTTCTCCAATAGAGACTTGACAACTTTTTTTTAAAATAATTTCTTTATAATTTGCAAACGTTGTTCGTCCATGTACTTATTCACGATGAAAATGTTGGGTTTACTGAATAAATTGACAGTGACTGTTCGATGATTAGTGAAAGGGTGCGTTCACAAATTAAATTCAAAGTTGTCAAGTCCCTATTGGACAACCCATTAGATATAAATTAAATTTAAGTTAAAAAAAATTGCCACAACGTTTTTTTTTCTTATTAAAATAAACATAGTTAAAAATAAACAAAGATCTGTTGTCAAAAGACAAATTGTGCAATAGACATGTAAAGTTTAGTTTAGAGCGTCTGTGTAGGACCAACAGATAAGGTTTCATTTATTCATTAGGCTTAATCCAAGCATACATTAATATAATACCTTACAGACTAACTTAAAATCTAAAGTTGTAATTAAAAAATAATTAAAAAAAGAAGAAGAAAAGACGAAAAAAGAAGAAAAAACAAGGAAGGAGAAGAAGACTTGGACGTGGGGGAGGTAGGATGCTGGAAAAAAGCGAGTGGGGGTGGCAAATGTGGCATTTGTGAGACAGCGACAGTGAACGGCATATGTGTTGGAATGTGTACGGGTTGTAAGGGTGTAGACGATGGGTGGGACAAGGCCAGGAGGGGAAAGAGAGGACACGTAGTTTGAGTGCAGTAGATGTGTGGGGGACGATATCGCGACGCCAGCATGGGCGAGAGTTCTACCTCGTCTCCACCGTCACTAAATGTTCCACCGAAGGAAATCCAAAACACCGTCCACCAACGCAAGAAGAGAAAGTAGATGAAACACACTTTTTTAATGTCCGAATGACTTTTATTTTAATGTATTTTAATGACTATTTATTAACATTTTGTTTTAATTCACTCTTATTGTTACTTACGGTCCACTTTCGGGCTTTACAATCTTCAGAAAAGTTGATGGTATAGCATGCATATTCATAACATGCCCCAAACACAACACTCCACAAAAATAACAATAAAGCTGCAATCGCGTCCGATTACAGCACTGAGATCGACGAACTCACGATACAGGTAAAAATGGATTTACAAAGCTCGATACTCGCTTACTCGATTACGCCCGACTTGGCGTAGGAACTCGCGCAGAGACTTTGTGTGTATCCACCGTACCGGCGCGGGTACGGTGGATGGCGGAGCGACCGTCTCGATTGCTGGATGAAATTCGACTCAACGATATCTTGCTCGTTCAGAGCTCACTCGCTCATCGTGGTCATGGTGGTATGTGTGTCTAGAACAAAGACAGACATAAAGTGCATTTCTAGGATTCGATTTCGGTAAAGCAAATAAAGCCGAAATCGTCGGATGCATGTGCGTAGCAGCCAAACAAAGAGACCACGATGCGATGTAGAAATGTGCTAATTAGTTTTAACTAGATTACTGGGAAATGGTGTTTATGGCATCGCTAGTAAGGGTACGTATTGAATACCTATTTGCATTGTTTATGCTTGGATTTCAATTGATGCCAAGGGACGCGGAATGCGTATTTGCTTTGATTAGCACATTGTGCGAGTCAGGTAACGTATACATAAAGAAATTTATCGTATACATGAATGAAGGTAGGAATAGGGGACGCCATGATAATTATCTCTGGCTGGAATGGTTACATGATATGTGAACCGGGGTTTTTCTTTTCAGGAATTTGTCTGGTACCGAATTGGTTTAGGATACCAGATAAGCAACGAAAGAAATCTTACGGAAAATTGTATGCGAAGGGATGCATGAAAAGGTAAGTTTTCTTTATAGGGATTTTAAGATTATAGATAGTGATCTACGAGAGTTGCCTCTTATGTTTCGGGATTTGGCAACCCTAGTGTTGCAATCCGGCAATTGACAGCTCTGTCGTAAAGTTGGACATTTTCGAGGTTATACGCACTCAGGACGTTTTGACATACGAGCGCTATTTGTGTTGTTTACAGTAACTTAAAAGATTCATCTCGGCCCAAAAATGGAATTAAATCGTCAACATTTTCGTGCGACTATTTTTTACAACTTTCGGCGTGGATTAACTCAGCAACAGTGCATGGATGAACTTAATTCAATTTTTGGCAATGAAGCTCCATCAAGGACCAGTGTTTATCGATGGTATGGTGAATTCAATCGTGGTCGTAGTTCACTCCAAGATGAATTTCGTGAAGGTCGTCCAAAATCAGTTGTTGTTCCGAAAACCATTGATGCTGTACGCGAACTGATATTGGAAGATCGTCATGTGACCTATCGTGAGATTGAGACAACCTTGGGCGTTAGTGGGACCAGCATACATTCAATATTGCATAAACATTTGACTGTCAAAAAAATTTGTTCGCGTTTGATCCCACACAATTTGTCAATCGCCCAAAAAAGGCTCGTGTCAATTGGTCGAAAGAAATGCTCAAAAAATACGGTCGCGGTGCTTCGAAACACGTCTATGACATCGTGACAGGTGATGAATCGTGGATTTACGCGTATGAGCCCGAAAGTAAACAGCAGTCGACTGTCTGGGTGTTTCAAGATGAGCCAAATCCAACAAAAGTTGTTCGCGCACGAAGCACTTCCAAGCAAATGGTCCTCTGTTTTTTCGGAAAAACTGGACATGTCGCAACCGTACCACTAGAACAACGCAGAACAGTCAATTCTGAGTGGTACACAACCATTTGTTTGCCAGTTGTCTTCCAAGAAATCAGGAAAACCAACCGCCGAAGACGGATCACTCTTCACCACGACAATGCGAGCTCTCACACATCGGCTGCGACAACTGCATTTTTGAGGGCCCAAAACATCGATTTGATGGATCATCCGCCGTATAGTCCTGACTTGGCACCGAATGACTTCTTTTTATTCCCGTACGTAAAAACAAACTGAGAGGTCAACGTTTTTCGACACCTGAAGAAGCGGTTGCTGCATTCAGAATGCATGTGTTGGAGATACCTCAATCAGAGTGGCAAAAGTGCTTCGACAATTGGTTCAAACGCATGCAAAAGTGTATAGATCTTCATGGTGAATATTTTGAAAAACAATAAAGTGATTTTTGATGATCAATATTTGTTTTTGTTCTCTAATCCCGAAATATAAAAGGCAATCCTCGTATATAATGCGCATTTGCAGGTACTAGTACTGTTGCATTAGCGAACTTAAGGAAGTTGGGTAGTAATGATGGGGTTTTTTTCAGGTAAGGGGACCGTAGGGTTTGGCGGAACCGCTACAGATGTAAGGTAGAAAACGAAGAAGGTAGGGTAAGAGTTTGCCCACCTCAGCATTCGCGGAATGGGTTCATTAGAGCCGTAAGAAGTGTGGAGGGTGGGCAAATAGAGGAGACGAGGGTTTCGCGGGTGAGTGTGGAGTGCGATAGTGGAGAGCAAGCTTGGGCGGTTGATTGTGCCTGACATGAGACGGTGGATGAAAAGGATATCGGCACAAATTCTGCGCTCCTCAAGTGTGTTGAAGTTAATCAGATGGAGCCGGCTTCTGTATGGTAATATTATGACCAGTAGTTTATAATTTAAAATAATGAAGCTTATATTTAATCATTTGTCTAGACTATAATTTAGAATCTCCGTAAGAAACGGAAATAAAAAATGTTGGAAAAAATGAAAGAAAAAAATTCGATATTCTTGTTTTTCCTTTTTTTTTACGAAGGCGAAAGTAGCGTTACTCAAACGACTGTAGCTTGTAAGCCAATTGACCAAATGTCACGAAACTGCGTACATAAACTAGTGACAGATGTGTCCTACGAAATGCCATATATCTTCTGGTGGTGCCACCTATTGAAATATCCCGGGGCTTTTCAGCCCATGTAATATTTTTAAATTAAACCAGTTAGCTTTGTTACACATTGTACTGTAAATTAACTAATATTATACATACATATCTTGTATTGTTTATGTATTATACAATTTTGAAAGCTTGTCGTACTCCTTAATATGATAGTCCTTTTAGAGGACTGCCGTTTCGGTCATGGGTATTGGCAAGTTTCGTTCTTTTTCCAGGCATCTTCGGGATAGGAGGCCCTGGAGTAAATTTGAATTTTTTGATTTTTACTCCTCGATAGTATAGTGGTTAGCATACCCGCCTGTCACGCGGGAGACTGGGGTTCGATTCCCCATCGGGGAGCCTCTGGCACAAGACTAATGACCTTGCCCGGAAAAAACAAATCATTATTGAAAATTTAACCAACCTCAGGACTCGCTAAATTAGGCCAAGACCTGTTCCCGGTTGTAGTGCCGATGATGATGATGATGATGATAGAAGGAGTTTTCGGGCGTGAGACATTATTCGCTAGCTACTAAATGCCTAGTAAAGTTGTGGGAGGAAGTATTGTGGCAGGGATGGGCACTCAGTTCACTTCCATCCTCATCCGACTGTTAACAGTTCCGCGGAAAGAAAGTCACAAGCAAAAAGAAATAAAGGCGCCGAGGAACTGCGGAAAATTAAACCCACTGCCTGTCATTTTGTTTTAGTTTTATTTCTATTGTTGAAGACCGATTTTCTCTGTCATTATTAATTACGTTAGTGTTTCTTATATTTATAACTGATTTTTATAAATTTTAATTTACTTCACACACGACTCCGGGGTATATTCGCGTCCTCGGCGCGCGACGTACTCAACGATATTCGTTCGTTGGCAAAGGAAATTCGGCCAGTGAAACTGGCTCTCTTAATTAAGGGGTGCATTTTCCGATTCCAAGAGAGACTTAAAGTCTCTCTTTGGGGTAACCAAACAGATCTCATACAGAAGATCGTCACGGTACACATGTATGTGTGTACATTGGTTCTTTTATGGATCAAGGCCATGGGAACGAATCTAAACAAAGAAAGGGAAAATGTGCACTCATGGGGATGCGAGTTCGGCAAAGCAAACAAAACCGAAACTCTTCGGATGCTAATTGGATTTTTGTTTGAGATGTGCATCGCGGCTAAATAAATAGACGCGACGCATCGAAGAAATGGTGTTAATGGGTTTTAGCTAGATTACCGGGAAATGGTGTTTATGGCATCACTGGTACGGATAGGTATTGAATTCCTATTTGCATTTGCTTATGCTGTAGGATTTATTTGGTGCCAAGAGATGCGTATATTTGTTTTGGTCCCTTGGGTGTAGGTCGCCAGCCAATGTGTTCGTATGGTGATTTATGATACACATGATGAAGCTGGGATAAGCCAACTCAAGGGTAAGATTCCCTGCTTATGCGGTTGTATTATATATGAACCGATGAATTTTCTTTCAGGGAATTTATGATAAGCTTGGAGAGAAATCTTATAGGGGATTCTAAATGCGAAGTTATGCATGCAGGTAAGAATTCTCTTCTACGGTATTTTAGCTAAATGTACTTGATCGATTTGAAGCATTTAAGGTGTTAATGCGATTGCATTAGCGAAAGCTTATGCAGACTGGGTTGTAGGGATGGGGGTTCTTTAGGTAAGTAGTCAGTGGGGTTTGGCAGAACCGCCACAGAGTAAACGTTACGGAAATAATAAAGTTGTCGAAAGCTGAATCAGAAACGCTTTCTCAAAAACCCACGCCCAAGTCAAGGGTAAGCTCCAAATCGTTTCGTTTACTCTTTCAATTATGAATCATTCATAGTTACAGGTAAGATTGCTATAGAAAGAGGGTGTGGAGCAACTTGTCGAACAACAGTATTTCATCAGCTTCAAATGACAGTCAGGCACCTGGAAACATAAGTCAACCTCCCATATATAAGGAACATTAACGTAATTTAGGAACCTTGTAATAAAAAGTGCTCCCCAATTCAGTGTGTCTATAAATTCAGATTCCGGATAGTGTTGTGGTAGATTTAAAAGTCTCTGGCCAAATTTCATTTTTGCTTAAATTAACTGTGAAATCACCTTGCGTACAATTTGTTTAGCAAACCCTAACCTTCGTTATATATACCATATACTATAATAAGTTTTGCGATCATAGTTTACCCGGCGTGACATATTACTAATCAAAGCAATTTATATAAAAATTGTTTGCAATGGATACCTATAGTTCCGCGCTTTAAAAAAAAACGAATAAAAACAATTTACGTTTCTTTAAGGGGGTATTCTGGAAGGGATTTACTTATCTCAAATTAAATTAATATTACAAATCGTTTATCAAGTTAAACATTTTCTTAAGGGGGTATTCTGGTCTAGAGGCACGAATGTAACGCAATTTTTGAAGTGCTGTAAAAAAAAGCAATCAATATTTCTACTATTCATTTTTTTCTAGGATGTTTATTAATATTTCAAGAATAAAGTAAAAAAACTTGAAAGTAAAAAATTCAAAATTCAAAAATGTTGCAGATGATGAAGTGGGGGATCTTTTTTAAAACAATACTAACGATTTTTCAAGTTCTACTGAACCGAACCGATTTACTTCAAATTAAGTATATGTCTTCTTTATAGGCTTTGCTATTGCATGAACTATCCTACCCGAAATTTCAATGTTAACTATTTTTAAAAAATTCGAAAAACTAAAAAATAGTGGTACAAAAAAAATTTTTTTTCAAGCAGTCACCATTTTGTTAAAAACATTTTTTTTCAACTTTTTTTAGTTCCAACGATAGAGGCATTTCTGTAAATTAATAACCTTTTTTCTTTTTTTTTCAGATTGCTAGGTGGGTTGAATCGTGGGTATGGTCGCGTGCCAACTTTTTGAGATCCCCCACTTCATCAGCTGCTAACTTTCTGAATTTTGAATTTTTTTGCTTTCAATTTTTTTTACTGTATTCTTGAAATATTAATAAACATCCTATAAAAAAATGAATAGTAAAAATATTGATTGCTTTTTTTTTACAGCACTTCAAAAATTGCGTTAAATTCGTGCGTCTAGACCAGAATACCCCCTTAAGAAAAAGTTTAACTCGATAAACGATTTGTAATTTTAATTTAATTTGAGATAAGTAAATCCCTTCACGAATTATGACTCATCCTACGTCGTTTCTAACAGATACACACACAATACACATCCAAATAGTGAAGAACACCGAAAGGAAATTTGAATAAGCAAAGCATCAGAGCCGTATACCATAGCGATAACATAACAATTCCACATCAGTTGAATGTACTTGAGTTTAGAAATCGAATTCGTACACGCGGCAGTGGCCTGTATGTTGAGCATGGGTTCCATTTTGAGTTATTCTAACCGTCGTAGCATCAGGTCGAATCACACGTTCCTTACTATCGTCGCAAACGCGATAAGCCCTCTGAAGAAGAAAAAAACGGACGTTTCCAAATTCGTGAAGATACATTTTAACAATATTTGCCAGGAGGAGTCTGGCCAAAATTATTGCTAAAGTGTCATAGATTAAGTCCAAAGGTAGACAGTGCTTTGGATAAAGCGATATCATACACAATCGCTGTTTATGAATCCTGGAAGCCGAGAGGATAAAGTGGACTCATGTAAGCCGAAAAGAACATTAGACGAAAAACAAAGACCCATGCAATACCCAGATTAAGAAATCTTTTACCGCTTCTAACTTTATTCTTCCTTTATTTACTTATTTTATTATTTATTTATATATTATTTATCTTTATTTATAGACTTGATCCCAAGATACGATCTAAGATAGACGATCAGTGAATGACGAAATTTCACAATATATAACGTTTTCAATTTTTTTTATATAAAAATTGTTTTTCGGATGGAAGCATGTCAAAGGTCATATGTTATGGAAACTTATATTACCCACATACAAATATGTAGGCAAACCTAAATAATGCGTACTGTGTTACGTACGTCGGCCACCACCATCATTTGAAAATTTGTGTTTAATATAATTTTGTTTTAACATGGTATGATGGTAAGGTGGTGGAAGAATTGTACGATCCTGAAGTGAGTTTCTGAACCCACCCTGATTCGGGTGTGGATCGTGCAGTTCTTCGAGTTCGAATTTGTTTTTCGAAGTGGACGTGAGTGGAGAGCGAGAGAGATGGAGATTAACGTTGTTTTAAAGAATACGGTTCGGTGTTCCGTTGTCGAGCATTAGCAGAAAAGCAGAAAGAAATTCGTTTATGTCTTGTCCCGGGGATTTTTCCAAGGAAAACCACATTATTAAAACTTGTTAAAATTAAAGTAAAAGTTTGTTGAAGTTAATATTAAAATTTGTTAAAGGCAAAGTTATATAAAAACAAGTCCAAATAAATCTGATGACTGTCAGACCAATAGATCAATATGGTGTAGTCATTTTCGTAAAGGAAAGGGAGAAACAAATTTCCGGAATTGTACATCGATTACAAATTGAGGCGGAGTAATTCACAGAATTGATGGATCATCGAACAGAATTTGTGCACCCAGTCAATTGGAGGTCAACAAAATTCGAAAACAATCCTGAGCATTGACCTGGAGAACTGTTTTAAGGTAAATTAAACATTGATTGATTTTCTGTGGCAAGATCGACAAAAGGAAGAACTGTCACAACTGTCACTCACTCATTTCTTCCTCTCAGCTCAGCTTCCACTATCTGCCTCCGTTTTCAGGGCACACTGTATATTTTAGTACTATATACGAGTAAGAAGAGGATTTTACTTAAACTTAAATTAAGTTGAAAAAAAACCTAAAAAAGTTCTTTATGAACAACAGTTCGGTTATTCTTTTAAAGTTATCGTTGTTCTTATTAATACGTCAAACACAAATGACATGCAACTTTTAATGGAAATATTTACATGTATAGCGGGATTTAATTTTTAATACCTTATGAGTATTTAAAATATGAGCAACGTTTGCAGTAGAAACTACAATACTCGTAGCATTCGCCTTCCAACAAACTGACTACCCATTAAATTGTAGTGTGAATTAGAACTTTTCTGGTAGCAATTTTATCCCACATTGTTTCGATTGTAGGGTTTATATTTTCAACGAAGATTTGTTTTTAATTAATAACATTAATATTAATGAAAATTAAGTATAAGTGTTATACATTTGAGTTGAATGGAGCTCTTCATTTTCTGCTAACTACTGGTTAGACAATTACAAAATCCACAAACATTTATAAGACTCTGAGTGGGCTGTGTACAAACCGAAACCATTACTATTGCCTTTACGTTACCAATTGCTTTGAATAACAATCCTTTCTGTCCTACGTAATGCCTGCGGGTCTCCAAACACTAATAATGTCGCATCTAGCATGTGATTTTTCGTCCCGACATTGTAAGCAAACGTTTCTTTTCTTGGAGAAAATCCCAATTTGATAGATAATATTCATCTTAATACTCCACATTCGCATAAACGGCATTGAACTCCAAGCTCGAAATAGCTGATATTTCATAGTTTCTTCATCTTTGCCTGGGAAAAGGCAGCAATTTTATCCAACAGATTTATGTTACAGGGTACTCATTAAGAGAGTGTATTCGTATCTAATACTAAATAATATAATCAATTTAGTTGTGCACAAGCGAACACATCAAACCGTATATCGATTGCTATCATCATCATCGGCACTACAACGGGGATCCGGTCTTGGCCTTATTTACCAAGTCTCGAGGCTTGTTAAATTTTTCATAATAATTTATTTTTACGGGCAAGGCTATTAGCGATTGCTACCCTCCTCATCAATAACACTTGTCCAGTTAAGGGAAAATGTCAAATATAAATTTTTCTACGCATTTCTAACATATTTACCAGTAAAGGCAATTGCTATACTCTACTAGACACACTGAAAATTGTTGTTCCGCATATGAAAACTCTGTACTCAAAGGCAGTTAGACAGAACCTACTTTAAAATGAGGAAAAGGGAATAACTTTTCGCACGAGCCCAAGGAAGTTCCAGTTGACTTTACAGAGTTTGATTGACATCTCAAGTGAGCAGCACATCCTTATACATAAATAATTTTCAATCGAAATGCCTTTCACGAACCGACAAGCTCTCAAATGTATGACCCCAACAACCGTCCTAAAAATTGGAGAACCTATCGAAAACCAATAACAGCTCTGTAAGAAACCGCAAAAAGGTAGAGATCTGAAATGTAAGCCCCTCTCACAACAACTGTGTCCAATGGACTTGGTGAAGAAACAATTGAAATGAAATTTAACACATTTAAGAACCTTCAAAAGGCCATTTCCCGATGTTGTTTGGCCCATGGGCACATCATCGGCGAATATCTTTTGAAATTTTGTCAGTTAGATTCTAGTGTATTCAGTACTTACCGAGCAGCATCAGCAAAATAATATAGAGAATGTATGTTAATCCAAAACGTAATCCATGAGAAGGAAATCTTTTAAGACTAAATATGTTCACACTCGTGTTACTTTTAATTAACATTTAATATTTTTGCTTTGTTTAATTTGCGCCGATAATACAATCAATCATCAATTTAAACCGACTCGTTTGAATTGTCGACAAACACAAGCACTTTACGATCCATAATTGCATCCGGGATTGGAACTAACAAATATTGGGAGTTATCTTTTTGCGGTTAAAATGTAGCAATTGGGAAGCTGAGATTATTTTCTGGGATTCGTTTTAATATGATGATACTACATATACCTCGAATAGTGAATAATTGAGGAGGGATATGAAACTGTTTGTGGAGTGGTGTTTCTTTTAACTTCACAAAACACTTTTATTTTGGTAAGGTCACTGATTAGATGTGATGAGAGCGTATT
This sequence comes from Microdon myrmicae, assembly GCA_963931805.1. Taxonomy (NCBI): domain Eukaryota; kingdom Metazoa; phylum Arthropoda; class Insecta; order Diptera; family Syrphidae; genus Microdon; species Microdon myrmicae. The sequence continues at coordinate 58,197,279 of OZ007500.1, read as the reverse complement.
GATACGCACAGAGTAAACGAAACAACGATACTAATGTCCTGGCACAAGGATTTTTGAATAAAACTGTTGGCGAAGAATTGTCTAGAGCAAGGTTAGGGAGCTTTGTGTCTCAGTAAAGCTCTGGAACACGAATGTTCTCTTTTGCAATGAAGAGTAAAACGTAAAGAGAATAACGGTTAAGTAATATCCTACGGTGCAGTTTCCTGATTTCGGAATTCGGTGTGTTTTGATTTTAATCACTTATTGGGATGCACTGGGCTTGGAGCGTAAAATTTTATCCACTTGAAATGCTGCTTTATGTTGAGTTGCGTTGAGCTGTTTTCTGTATTAAATGTGAGTTATATTATAATTTTGTTGGATTATCCAAGAAATGGTTTCTATAGTTTATTGCCATATATGGTGTCCCTTAAATAATGTGCCCCACGGGGGGTTATTTCTTATCGCATAGCCTATCAGAAAAACAAAATATGACTTCAGTAAAGGTCGCACCGTTTTCGAGTTATTTGGATTTTCTCCAATTTTTGAATATACACACCTTTTCGTAGGAAATTTGATGACTTATCCACATTACCACATCCATGGTCATATTTTGTTATTGCTAAAATTCTTGAATAACTGGCGCATCGAATGGAAAATAGCTATTTTGGCTTCACTTAAAATTTTTGTAAAAACTAAAAAATATTTCCTAACTTTTGCTTTAGCAAATTGTCATCAGTCAATTTTGAACTATTCTGGTGAGCAAAAAACAAAAAAAAAAATACTGGACTGCAATGGCATATTTATTTAAAGACATCAAGCATTTATAATGATTTCAGAAAGATGCCACACTATCAGATCATCTGAGCAAAAAATATGGCTATTTTTATTTACGTGGTGCGAATTTGTTTCATAGAATCTTTGCACAGATTGATAGAAAATTGTCGTACTTCTGCAAACAATCAATTTTATTTTAAACTATTTCTTATTTCATTTTATATTTGGAGAGAATTTTAATAAATGCTCAAAATGTTTTCCACCTTCTCTGGTACATGCTCGACATCTATACGAAAATGTTAAAAGGCTTCTCGGGCTAACTGACTGAATTTCTCGATCTGTTTGATTTATTTTCTGCCCCAGCTTCTCCTTTGTAAAGACATAAAAATATTTCTCAACTTATGCTTCAGCAAATTGTCATCGGTCAACTTTTGATAAAATAACCCACAAAGCACAATGGTATTCGTTATGAATTATGTGTTATGAATGGTGGCCACAAAACAACAAAAATTAAGAATGTAAAATATACAGGCGACAAGAAAGTCAAAAGACTCAGCGGTTCCCATCTTAAGAATATTCAAACCCGCCACACAAAATTCATGAGGGATCTTGTGCGGGAAGTTGTTAGACACGCTCCCTATGAGAATACCATAATAGATACACACATTCGGGCCAAAAGGAAGCGTGACGAATTGTCCAACATTCTAACACAAATGAGGAAGACTCAGGTACATATTAAATAAATATTTTTTACTTTAAACATGAATATAACAGTCTAGTGAAATATATCCCTATTGGGTATCGATTAAATCTAGACTCTGTCTTTACAACAAACCCAGTAAAAAAAAACTTCAACGGAAGAGATCAAGTGGGCAAGGAGACGGTTACCCCCCCCCCCCCCCCCCCCCCCAACGTTCATTAAGTTGATTCGCATCCTTTTTTACCTAAAAAAACAGTTCCTTGTGTGAAAATAAAAAAGCAAACGTCATGCGACGCAGACCTCGTGTATGTAGTTTTAATTGAAAACTAAGAATAAAATTGAAAGCTAGAAAAGGAATGTCAAATCAATTTAATAACATTTAAACAAAAAACAACTTCTCCAGCCGATATTTTTTCTACCATTTCGTAATTAAATATTGCCCCATATCCTTAGGTTCGCAACAGTTGCAACCAATTCCCTTTTATCGGCCATCAACCGATTATGGGATTGGGCATGATTGTTTGTTTGTTTGTTTGTTTGCAGACGCATTTATTCACAAAGTCTTTTTTATGTTTTACAATTTTAGTCTAAATGCTAAACCTATCTTAATAATTTTACTACATAATGTAATTTACTGGCTCTTCACAAGCACTCTAAATTATACAATATTATATGCTTAATTTATGCCTTTCAGCTTACATTTTCCTTTATTTATTCTTAATATAATACACATACATTATAAAAAAATAAACTATTATCTTAGAGGTCTACCTCTTCTTCTTTTAGAGGCATTATGACAAAAAAAAATAAAGATTTTTTTTTTTTTTTTTTTTGGAGGATGCAAAAATTTTAAAAACAAAATAATAAGTGCTTAATGAAAACAAAAAAGATAAAATAACAGAAGTTAACGGGAAGGAGGGCAAAGGAAAGGAAGGGAGGAAGCTGCGGCAGAGCTGAATATTATATCTGAGGACGTGAAGTCCTTTCTTCGTTTTGGAACCACTACCAGTTGGGGTTGGTTCGGTCTTTTATTGATTTATCGCTTTCACTGATCACCATACTGAATCGAAGTCGGTCTGGCCTATTAGAGATATCGCTATTGTGGACAATTTGTTTATCCCTAGCACCACGGAGAGCGTGGTATATAATAGGTATTCCACCCTCATCTTGGATTAGACTGTGGGGGGTTTCTCTATTCTACATGAGAAACAACCCACAATTCCAATGAACATTTCCTACCTAATTTCGACCGCCTTTCAGCGCGTCAAATCAAGCCCATTTCCACCTACTTACCTGTTCACCTGCAAAGCATGTTTCCACCAAGGACACATAGCTAAACTCATTGTACCACGCAGACAATGCATAAATGAATTTAGCTTACCTTTTTTGCCATACGGCAACTCGTGTCCATGTAGATTAGCGACAACCAAATCCAGCCGGACGAAGTTGTCGTATCATTGCAGATCCGCTTGGGAAATTTATCACCACATTCGATTGAATCACGTGATAATATTTCCCTAGCGTTACTTCGGCTTTTCTCCAGACACTTCATTCGCTGGGGATCAATGTTCTCTTTTTGCAGGTGAATATCATCAGCTCAATTCCCCTCTCTTTCTCAGTTCTGCCTTCGTATGGATCAATGTACATTGAACTCACCATACTACCGAATCAGGTCTACGGGTTCCGATCAGAACTACATTGATTCATGCACATTTTTTTTTTTTTTTTTTTTTTTTATTAGACTTCTCTCGGGAGAGGCGAACCTATAGCGTCGAGTGGGCGCCCCGAGATGCCATCAAATAACTGTTGCAGTTCTTTTTGAACAGTTGCAGGTTGTAACGCTCCGGGAACACTCGCGTGGGAAGAGAGTTCCACAGCTTCCCCGCTCTGTAACGGAACGAGTTCTGATACAGGGATGTTCGCGCTGTCGGGAGATGAACCACAAACGGGTGCGATCCGTCGGATTGTCTTGTGGAGCGCATATAGACCGAATTGCGTGGAACAGTGCCAAGAATCAACCAAATCCACCCCTAGGTAATCGTACATCGTGTTTCAGTTCTCTTATTGTCCCGCTCTCTTCGATCATCAGATTACCGATGTAACCTACCACACATCGAAGGACGTGGCAATGAGATAGCAGAAGTATGTTCTCTTTTGGTTGTATCCAATTTCTTCCCTTTTCAAGTCAGTCGATTAACGTGTTTAATCAAGGGAGGTGGTGTCGCGAATTGCCACCGCGTGTGCATGCTCATGCACACGCTCGTCCGCGGACATCCTACACTGTGTAATAAGTAGTTTCAACCAGTACGTTGTAATTGTAATTATTAGAAATATTATCTGAGTTATGTGTTGTGTGACCGCATCGGAATGTTGTCTCTAGTGAATATTTTCAATAAATTAAAACGCTTGCTGGTAGTGCTATCTGTTATCTTTTTTATTGATTACTTTGGTGTCTTAACTCACTTATTCGAATTAGACTTCAATCGTTTATTTATCTATCCACTCGAAGGAGATGTCGTCCAATATGCGCATCGAATTCGGTACAACCAGGAAGTGGACGTGCGTCCCATAAATGTTTACAATTACACATTCTTCAATAAAGATGAACATTACCCACGGATCGATGGGAGGTATAAGGAATACGTGCCGTACGTCGGCACATCTACTCTTATACCCCCACAAGACCTTTTCCGTCCAAGAAGAGGAACGCCTCTGGGGGAATGAACCCGTTCGGGAGGGTACTCTCCAGATACATATCGTTCGGATAATATGCTCCTGCGATAAGATTATTTACACTGCACATTGCCCTTGCAATGTGGCCACGAATAATTTTTATAATGAAGTTGTCTATCCTAGTTAGTCCTGATTTATCATACAGGGTTTTATTAGGGTAAAATTTCTGGTATCGTGACTCTGGTGTTCTATTAAGTCCGAGGCAGGAACGCAAACACTGTCTCTCGAACACGCGAATCTTTTCCATGTAGAATGGGGATATATTGTACCATATTGGACAGCCATAGACCAACACTGGTCGGATGAATGCCGAATATGAGATTATTTTAACTTTTGGATTGAGAATGCTGCTTCGGAATAGACTTTTTGTGGTAACAAATGCGTTTCTTGCTGCAGAGAGAGTGACTGCTATATGCTTGTCAAAGTATAAATACTGATCAAGCCAAATACCGAGATATCTGACTACAGTTTTTACTTGTAGTGGGAGATTAATATTCCCTACGATAGAGAAGTTTTTCCAATTGTACTTTGTATCCTGAGAGGCCCTGGAGAGAGGTGTTCTGAAAAGGATAGTCTCGGTTTTGTGGAAATTAATTTTTAGTTTCCAGTCATTACAAAAACGTTTTATTTTATTGAAGTCGTCCTGGAGAAGTCTATTGATGACATCTATTTTCTCTCCTGTTCTGTATACCACAATGTCGTCTGCGTATGCAATGGCATTGTTAAGCTTACCTACTAAATCACTGGTGTAAATATTAAACAGAATGGGAGAATTCACAGCCCCTTGTTGTAAACCGTTTGTAATTTTGAAGGTCTTGCTTGAGAATATATCTCCGCATTTTACCACAAATTGCTTGTCCGTTATCATTTCGTAAATGTTGTACAATAGATAATGAGGCATTCTCAGGTTTTCTAACTTATGAAGAAGTCCTTCTAACCACACGGTGTCGAAAGCCTTTTCAAAGTCAACTAAGCAGGCACCTGTGCATTGGCGCTTTGTCTTGTTCCATTGTATGCCGGAAACAAGCTTTGACGCGGCATGCACCGTACTATGTCCCGCTTTAAAGCCAAACTGGTTGTTGGGGATGATTTCATTTTCATCACACCAGTTCATCAGTGCTTTGTTTATGATCTTCTCGTAAACCTTGCTGATATTTGGCAGCAAGCTAATCGCACGAAGGTTGGTTGGATTGGTCCTGTCTTTACCCTTTTTAGGGATGGGATGGACTATTGCAGTTTTCCAGTGGGTTGGATAGTATGCCTTATTTAAGACGTTGTTGAATAGCGTAGTGTAGATTTTTACTGCTTCAGGAGGCAAATGTTTTAAAACTACATTTGGGATGCTATCTATCCCAGAAGACTTTTTGCTTTTGATTGACTTAAGGATGTTCGTAAGTTCATCCTTACTCACAAACATATTCATATTCTGATTACCGCTGGTGGAGTCCGCTCTGTTATTTTCACTGAATGTGGTAAAACTACGGTTTTGGTTCCTCCAGGTACTAAGTTGATTTCTCAGTGAGCTGTAGGTCTGGAATGCGTTGTTTTCGATGATCGTATTGGAGTGAGTGGATTCGTTCACTCTGTATACTGCTTCGAAACATGCACCAATTGAGTTCACTTTGTCTTGCGGGTCTTCGACTAATATTACTTCTTCGTTGGAGTTGATATGCTCCAGATTGAGTCCTGAGTTCAGCATTGCTTGACAATTCTCAGGAGTCCGTGGGACCCGCAAATATGGAATGTCATTGTGATCTTTCTTTCGAAAAGTTTTATTGATTTGTGAGAACATATTCGATCCACTAGCTTGAATGGCTTGTATTTTGTTCTTCCACTCTTCATTTATTCTTGAACGGTAATTGTCACGGATCAATTTTTGGAGATTTTTGATTAGGGACTTAAGTGTTCTTATTTCCTGACTATTTGGGTCGCTGAACTGTCTATAAAGTCTTTTCAGCTTTGAGAGCATAATGCTCTTTTGCTTATACAAAGCGTCAATTGCTGATGTCCTGTACTTATTAGTATAACCGTCGGTATGGGGAACTTTAGGTATGGAACGATTCATTGCATTGGTAATAATATCGTCCAATGTTGTTAAGTAATGATCGATTTCGTCGTTGTGGAGGTTTCTAATAGTCGGTGGGTCTATGGCACTGTTACGAAGTTCTTTTTTTATTAATCGATCAAAGCGTGACCAGTGAGCTTTTCGAAAATTGAAAGAGTGAATCTGGTCGAACTGCTCTAGTGAATATTGTTCATTTGGGACTTCAATTATGGCTCCAAATCCGTAGTGATCGCTATCGTAATCGATTGTGCGAAGACAGTTTCGCGTAGTTAGATCTGTGCCTGGCAAGTTTATTCGATCGTCTATCATAAGTAAATCCAGAAATGAATTTCCTTTAGGATAAGACGGTGTACTTGTGGCGTACAGTTCTAATCTGCGCTCGATAGCATTCATTTGCCACCAATCATATAAAGCATTGCCCCTTGTGTTCGTGGTTAAGTTACCCCAAGCGCTATGCTTGGCGTTGAAATCACCCGCTATTAGGAAATAGTTGTTTTCCGAATCTAATTTCAGGTGTCGAAATAGCATATCAATTTCATTGATAAATTGCTTACACTGGGTAGCTTGAGGGGCATAAATGGAGACCACATACAGGTGCTTTTGACTTCTCAACGGAATATCTATTATGCAGGCTTCCAGCACCTGAAATTTGTGTACTTCTGTACTATAAATTACCTTATGATAAAGACCTTTTTTAATTAAAACTGCAACCCCACCCCCTTGAGTAGAATGTGGCCTGTCACGTCTGATTATCTTATAGTTTTTATAGACAATTTGGTGCCTTTGGTTTAGCTTAGTTTCACTAGCCAAAAGTACATCAGGGGATTCGACTTCAAGCATGTTGCCTAGATTCTCTCTTCTGTCTATGTGTATTAGTGAATTTACGTTCACCGAAATAATTTTTAGTTTTAGTTCAGTTAGAGGGTTGAAGATTTTGATGGAAGGAGTTATTTGAAAACACAGCCGAACAGAGCATATCTATTCGGGCCATTTGTTCCGTCAGTATTTTTTGAAAATTAGCAAATTGTGTTTGCATGACCGATATCATATTTAATATCTCAGGTTGCGCATCTACTGCCGGTATTTGCCCATTGGTATGTGAGGATTCCACGGGGACTCGTTGCATAGAATTGCCCGTGATTTGTGCATGTGTTACACGCGGGGCAACGAAATTATTATAAGAACGAGTTTTAATTTTTTTCTCTTCTGCCACTTGCTTTTGTTTTGATTCCCATTTTAACTTCATATGTTGAAATTTGGGACAACCTCTAAAATTTGCCGTGTGTCCTGTATTTTTACATAGTACACATGACAGTGTTTCCCTATCCGGAAGCTGTTCCTTTCCCAGCGGACATTCGCCCATGTTATGGTCAGCGAGGCATTTTACGCATCTGAATTTCATATTGCAGTTTGATGCAACGTGTCCAAGTCGTTGACAGCACATACATTGCAGTACGCGCTCAGATTTTCTAATTTTTTCCCAACTTATAATTTGGTGGCTTAGACATTTTATATGTCTAAGTGCATCAACTTTACTATTAGGACTTAGAGATACAATGTAGAAAGGCAATTTGCGGTTGCACTTTCTAGAATTCGCAGTTGAAAACGGTTTTACACCTGTAAATTTTAAACTAGCTGTTTCAACCGTTTTTAATTCCTCGAGTATCTCCTCTGGGGAGAACGAAGGATCAACTCCTTTTAAGAGCATGGAAATTGATTTTTCTGATTTTGGGGTGTACGTGTAGTACTCGGTTTTTTGCCCTTCCCAAAGCAGATTTTACTTTATTGTAACCTTCTAGATCTTCGCACAAAATTCTAGTTTTTTCAGCACTAATTCTTTTTGTTTTAAAATCTTTACAATACAACTCACCCAACTTCATTAAATCTTTCGCTTCTATGTAACTGATGACAATTGGAGGTATTTTTTCCTTTTTTGGTTGCTGTTGTTGCTCGTCCTTGGCTGTCTTTGTCTGCTGCAGTTGTTTTTGATGCTGTTGTTGATCGTCCATTGTTTCGCTTATTTGTAGCGAATGTTGATGCTGCCGCTGGTGATTTGTTTCTTGCTCTCTTTTTGCTTCGGTTTCATTCCGTCTTTTGTTTCGCTCTTCTAGGGCTGCTCGTACTTGTTTGGAAAGTTCTTGCGTTTTTTGATGAGATCAGCAATTAAGCTGTTTAGGTCATCGTCTCCTTCTGGAATGTTTGACTCCAGTATCTCCAATTCCTTAATTTTGTTCACTGCTCCTGAGTAACAAGTATCCTTGGTAGGTACATTTTCTTCTGTGACGGTTTTTTTCATCACATTTGATTTTTGTCGTTCCATTGACAGGTTTGAGCGGACTTTATTTGCCACTGGGCTGTCGTCTATAATTGATACTTCGTTCTTCCTTTTGGTAATTTTTTTAATTGTTTTTGAATTAGCGACTACACATGAGTGTGCCATTTTTAATTCGACGCTCTTCGTCTTGCCCATTTTGATTTCGAGACACACACACACACTCGTTTTTTTTTTTTTCTTTTTTCGCCGTGCCACGCGGGCCGAGCTGCGAAAAACTCAGTTTATTCACGAATTCACGAACACACGCACTCGATATTCTTTGTTTTAGAGCTGCTCACCGTGTTAGGATGTTTGTCGCTTGACGAAGGACGAGCGAATGAACATGATTGTTACTTAAGCAATCATACCCACGATCATGTCCTATGATGCTCCTGCCTGTAAACTAACACAAACACACAGTAACCTCACAGTGTTTATTCTACTTACCAACCGCTGGTCCATGGCCATGTGGGTAGTGTTGGACTTAGCACCAAGCACGGGTGCGGATTCAGTCAACACCCACTTATAGTTCTTCAAAAAAAGGAAAATTCTAACACCGGAACAATTAAAACACACACAAGTTCTTTCTTTATTTTTGATACAAGGTCACTTTTATTTTTGCCGTAATGGATACTACACAGTTATGTACATTTGTTTTTCTATTTATTAGTTACAAACGGAACACCTGCCAACACAACCCGACACATCAGCCACACCAAAATCCCGACGATCTTGTAAAATATCGGCTATTGTTATTCGCGAGTCTAAAACCGTCGACTGATAGGTGAATGTGAAGAAGACTGACTTTTGCGCAACGACAGCGACGCGGGTGACTCCTTCTCGACTCGTGACTAAAATCTGACTAATCCCATTGGAAGTCATCAAAAGGAAAGGAACCCTGAAAGAAACTGGAAAGGAGGCGGAGTTACACGATTAACTTGAAGTAGTTAATCGTGATTGGACCGGACGGAATAGGCATACATTACGCATGTGTGCGTATGCCATGCATACGATCGTTCAGCGACCGTGGATGGCGGGCAACATCGCTAGTGCATTTTCTAGGAATGTAAATAATAGCATGTGGGGTGTGAAAAACTGAAACCGATAATTTGGTCATCCTAATGGAAGGCCATAAATCTTCATTTCGGTTGCCGATGATTACATTGCAACGAACATAGGGTGCAGCCGTTGCCAGATGTTGAAAGTAAACATTTTCTGGCTGCATCCTGGTCGTCGCGCGATTACGGTCTCTGAACATGGGGACCGCTAATTGGAAGCCAGCGATTGCTGGTAAACAGGGACATGTTTGATTTGCGTCAACAGAAACCTTGTCGGCGGTAGTAAATCAATAGGGGCAATAGCCGTATGCATGTTATGCCGGGGGTAAACAAATACAACGAGTCACAAGGAACTCTTGTTGATTGTTGTTTCCATAGCTTAAGGCTATGGAAACGAGATGCCCTGGCAGAATGTATGCCTAAAGATAAGATTTCAGATGCCATGGCAATGTGATGATTTTGCCATGGACTTATGTTCTTTTCAGGAAATGATGTACGCCTCGGGGGTAAATTTTCGATGCCACGGCAAGGTGATAAGCTTTGCCGTGGGCTTAATGTTTTTTAGGGAATATGGTCTGGCCGAGGGTGAGTTTTCGATGCCACGGCAAGGTGATAAGCTTTGCCGTGGGCTTAATGTTTTTTTAGGGAATATGGTCTGGCCGAGGGTGAGTTTTCGATGCCACGGCAAGGTGATAAGCTTTGCCGTGGATTTAATGTTTTCAGTGGTGATGCTGGAGACAAAGGGGTTTGGAAGGAAATCCCCTACAGAATAGGTAAGCTGCCTAACATAAATTCAAAACGGTTATCCGATAGGGTAACCGTATTAATTCCGGCGATTTGGCTGAGGGTAAATGCCGTAGCAAGGTTACGCAACCTTGCTGAAGTTCGACCGAGAGGTAAGTCGTTCGCCTGGAAAGGTGGGGATCGAGCGATGTATGGCTCTTCGGGCCCTGAAAAGCCCCACATCACTCCCTCCCCAGTGACGTAGTCACGAAACAGGTAAGGCAGGTTAGGGGGTGGTTAGTTGGTTATGGGCGCGCGTATGAGCGCGAGTACGGGGAGGTTGTGCCGGTGGAGTAGGAGTGGTATTTGAAGACGGAGGTGATTCTGGAGCGGAAGCTTCCAGAAAACAGGGCTTAAGCCTTTCGACGCTGACCGTGGATCGCTTGCCTCTAATGTCGATCTCGAAGACGCGGTCACTGATGCGGCGGAAGACTTTGAATGGGCCATCATAAGGTGGGTCGAGGGGTTTTTTGACCTTATCCACCCTGACAAAGACGTGCGTGCAGCTGTGCAGTTCAGGGTGGACGAAAAGTTTTTTGGAGCCGTGCCTGGTTACAGGGGTTGCCCTAACCTTACGTAGCAGGTCACGGAGATGTCCCAATTCGCGAAGTTGGTCACGCGGTGTTTCGCCATCCAGGAAAAGTTCTCCTGGAAGAAGGAGGTTGGTACCATAGGTAAGCTCTGCTGCCGAAGCACCCAGGTCCTCCTTAATACTTGTCCTCAGGCCGAGGAGGACGGTTGGTAGGGCGTCAAACCATTGTGTGTCATTATGACACATGAGTGAGGCTTTTAGAGATCTGTGCCAGCGCTCTATCATCCCATTTGATTGCGGGTGGTAGGCGGTGGTACGACTTCTTTGGCAGCCGAGAAGATTTGTTAGCTGCCTAAAAATTGTCGCCTCAAATTGTGGACCTCGGTCCGAAGTTATGGTGGTTGGTACACCGAAGCGTGTGACCCAAGTTGAATAAAAGGCCTTGGCGACTGATTCGGCAGTAACTGCCCGGAGAGGTGTCGCTTCTGGCCATCGCGTGCAGCGATCCATCATAGTGAGGATATAAGAAAATCCTCTTGATGGAGTAAGCGGTCCCACTATGTCTATGTGGACATGGGCGAAGCGTGCCGTGGGAAGCTTGAATTGCGCTGGCTCCAGTACATTATGTCGCGCTACTTTGCAGCGCTGGCACTGGAGACAAGCACGGGCCCAACCGGTGAGGTCTTTGTTCATCCGGGGCCAAATAAATTTGCGACGGACAGCAGCGGCTGTTGCTCGGCCGCTGGGGTGGGCAGGGTTGTGGTAAACCTGGAACACGCCCTTACGAAGTTTCTCGGGAATGTAAGGTCTAGCGGTTCCAGTGGAGACATCACACCAGATTTCGCCCAAGGGGTCGCGAAGGGTAATTTTCTTAAGCTCTAGTGCCGTATCGGCAGTTAGGAGGGACTTGAGCTGTTCATCCTCCTCTTGAGCTAGGGCAAGATCAGCGTTATTCAAGGCGGTACGCAAATGAATCGTATCGATTCGAGAAAGGGCGTCCGCCGTGACATTCTGTTTACCGGAGATATGCCTTATCTCCGTGGAATATTGCCCAATGAGGTCTAATTGACGCTCTTGTCGGGGGGAGGCATTTCCCGACTTCTTCCGGAACGCATAGACCAATGGCTTATGGTCTGTTAAGATGGAGAGTGAGCGACCTTCTATCATATGACGGAAGTACTTAACAGCGCTGTAGATCGCGAGCAATTCACGGTCGTAGGCGCTGTAACGTCGCTCAGTGGGACTCAGCTTCCTTGAAAAGAAGCCAAGTGGTTCCGGGCGGCCTTCAATGTCCTGTTCAAGGACGGCTCCGATTGCGGTATCCGATGCATCGCATTGGATAGAAAGTGCCGCTCCCTCGAGAGGGTATCGGAGTAAGGTGGCATTTGCCAATTGTTCTTTGGACAGTTGGAATGCTCGATCTGAGACTTCTGTCCAATTAATGGGGCGCTTATCATTGCGCTTAGCTCCTTTCAAAAATTCATTTAAGGGAGCTTGAATCTGAGCGGCATTCTTCAGGGTTGGGCGGTAAAAGTTAAGCATGCCCAAAAATCGACGCAGCTCACTTACGTTAGTAGGCCTGGGATACTTCATGAGGGCCTCCACACGGTCTGGTAGTGGGCGAATGCCCTGGTTGTCAACGACATAACCCAGATAGGTGATTTGCTCTTTGGCGTATTGACACTTTTCTGGGTTGATGACAAGACCGAATTCGCGGAGGCGCTCTAGGACCTGACGTAAGTGGTGTTTATGTTCGGCGAGGTCTTTGGAGGCGATGAGAATGTCATCAAGGTATGCATGGCAGCAATTAAGACCTCGTAAAGCCGTGTCGATATACCGCTGGAATGTCTGTGCGGCATTCCTGAGGCCGAAAGTCATCACTTTGAACTCGAAGAGTCCGAAAGGTGTAATGACTGCGGTCTTGGGGATGTCTTCAGGTGCCACCGGAATTTGGTGGTATGCCCTGGTAAGATCCAGGGTTGTGAAGACATTGCACCCTCGTAACTTGTACGAAAAATCGTAGAGGTGTGCAATTGGGTATCTGTCCGGGACAGTTGCTGCGTTCAACAGCCTGTAATCGCCACATGGGCGCCACTCACCAGAACGTTTCTTCACTAAGTGGAGTGGGCTTGCCCAGGGACTGTCCGACGGTTGGCAGATACCTAGTTCGATCATATGCTCGAACTCCGCGCGCGCCGCACGTAATTTTTCCGGAGCCAGTCGACGTGGACGCTGGCTCACCGGGGGACCACGTGTTTCTATATGATGAAACACCGTGGCTTTATGTCGGCGCTGGTTAGGCAGAGGAATTGTTGTACTCACAAATTCCTGTACCATAACCTGGAATGGGTCTATGCACTCTGTGGCCCCTGAAGTTGCCGCTGGTGATGCCGTCATGGGCAAGGGGGGTGCGGTTGGAGCCACAAGTCTGTTATGGGTCGAATCGACCAACAGATTATGTGCGCCTAATAGGTCGGAACCTATCAGGGGTTCGTTCACGTCCGCAATGACGAAACGCCAAGTGATCGGACGACAAAGACCCAATTGAAGTGTCAGCTTTTTACGTCCGTACGTAAGTATCGGCGTATTATTTGCAGCTGACAATTTAAGTGCGGCTGGCACGCGGTTACGCGGAGCAAACGATCGCGGGAGGACTGAAATATCGGCGCCGGTATCGACAGTAAAAGCGATATTCAGTTTCGAATCCCGGATGGTTAAGCGGCTTATCGTAGGGGTGCCGGCCGATTGCGCGAGGGTGTCGGTCGGCAAAATTAGTTTAAAGAGCGCCTCTGGTTGGTGGAAGGTTGCGTCCAACCACAAGGCGCTTTGCAATTGAATGCGCGATCACCATATCGCTGGTGATTGGCGCACCAAGGCAGAGTAACGGCATTATCAGGTATGTTCTGCCTATTAGTATTGCCGTTACGGGGAGGTCGAGCCGGAGCTCGCTGGGGATTGGCCCGGTGAGGGCCGTTTTGGGTGGGATTGGCCCTCTGTGGGCCATTTTGGGGAATATAGGCCCTCTGAGGGGCATTTTGGGAGAAATTCTGCCGATTGAGAGGACGGCTCGGCATGGCTCGATTCTGGGCGCTTCGCGGATTGTTCCTCACCTCCGCACGCAATTGAGTTATCTCGCGGAGGAGTGAGGTTTGGAGCGCCCGGAGGTCAGCAGGAGTTAGTTGTGTGGGCGAATTTCTTTGGTTAGGGTTGGGGCCTGCCACTGGATTCCCCTGAGGGAAATTGGTTGAGGCGGGCCCTCTAAAAGGTAATTGGGTTTGAGGAGGATGGGGAGTTGAGACCAATTCATGGGCTGAGAAAGGCAGACGAGGGTGCCGTGCAGGCTGGGCGGCGTGTTGAGAAACCGCCGCTACCTGGTACGCTGGAGGCTCAGAATACTGATCTGAGCTTTCCATAATTGCGTCCGCAATTTTGGATAAATAGCCCAAACTCTGATTGGGTTGGGCTATTAGTGCCGAACGGGCATGCTGGGGAAGACACCTCAAAAAGTGAGGCTTTATTAGGTCGTCCCCAATCCTGGTCCCCGCTATAGAGCGTAAATGGGTCAGGAAAAGAGATGGTCTCATCCCAGAAAGGTTGGATACAGCGGCTAAACGTTGTTGCCGCACACTTCCTGGCTCGTCCAATGCGTCGAGCAGAGCTTCACGCATGTTGCTATATGGGTTGCGGCCGGCCGACCTTATTATGTGTGCAACATGCGGTCGTTGAGTGCGGTCAAGCACTTTCAACAGCTCAACTGCACGAAGTTGTTCGTCGTGCAAGGCTGAGGCCTGGAAGATGCGGTCTGCCACTGCAAACCACAGGTCTGGGTCCTCCTCATCGAAGGGGGGAAGTCCTATATTAGGGTGACGAGTCCCATTCCCGAGGCTGGAAGCATCGTGGAATTCTTGGGACTCTGAAGGTCTTTGGGGTTGTTGTGAGGTGCTGGCACCAGTTGTGGGCATTAAAATGCCGGAATTTGCCAAAGGGCAGATACCAGGGGCGTTGGAAGAGGTTGGGAGAGCGTTTGGGGAAGTAGGTTGGGGTCGGTTCACGACGCTGGGGGCTACGGGTGGTGCCAGAGGAGTAGCTTGTCCGGGCAAGTCTAGGTCAGCATCGACTTGCTCGGTGGGGAAATCGACGCTGGAGGCGTCGTGAAATTCTAGGGACTCGGGGTGTTCCTGGGCCTTTCTGGCCATGGTGTTTCGCGTGTTAACCATTATGGGTTGTATGACGCGAAACAGGAATTAAAGGCGTAAGAGGACGCGAAGAAGGGTGAAAGGAGTGCGTTCTTGTGCGTTCAAATGTGCCCAGAAGGGGCTTACAAATGGTTTTAGTTAAATTTTGTTTTTATACCTTATAGAATTTGGCAACATTCGTCTCTATTCAAGTTGGTTTGGAGTTAAAAATTTATTTGGTCGAGTACATTCGGAACAATCCTAATGTGATTATGACTTAGTGTATGAGGTGCAAACGTTTGCTTTGTTTTAAAGGGAATGTTATGTACTATTTTTGGAATGTTAATTGCATATGTTTGTTGGGCGATAATTTCCGGTTAAATATGTAAATTTTGTAATTTGGTGTTTATGCATAACTTGTACATGATCGTAAGTGTAGTTCTTTAGAATTAATAGTAGTTCCGTGTTGTTTTACATTGAACCGCGAATTGCGATCTGATTCGGGTTCTTAACATTCTATGCCTGCCAAATTGGATGTGTTACTATTAGGTGCTAAGTGAAGGAGTATATCTATTTTGTTTTAGCTTTACTTAATAATTAATTGACCTTGTTCTGTCAGTTGTCTATTAACTATGGGTCTTGTTGTTTTAGGTGTTATTTGTTAATTATTTTGAATATTTAATTTTGCCTTACGGTACTTAAAACTGTTTATGTAATTGTAAAAATAGTAAACGTGAATAATAAAGGAAAACGAGTGTTTGTTTTTAAATTTATATATGGTGGCTCAGAAGGAGCTCGCCGAAAAGGAATTAACAAATTTTGAAAAATATTAAAAGAACATAAAGTAAAGAAAGAAGAAAATAAACCTTGTCCTCGTATGGGGTGCCTGGTGATGTGGTGTTGGGGCTGTTGCTCCTAGCCCAGGTGTTGTTAGATACAGCTGTGTTGTTCCGGTCTCGGTAGTCCTCGACTGCTTCCGGTGATGTTATGCCAGGTGCTGTTGTTGGGCTGGCGTTGGGGCGTACCCTTTTAATTGTCTTTTTCTTTATTTTATTTAATTTTGTTGTTAGTTGTTTTCACTTTTGTGAGTCAGAAAGGTGTTCTATTTGTTGCGTGGTGTTTAGCATCGGTTGGTTGTAAATTTTTAACCTCATCCAATACGCTCGGCTAAAGTGTTTCAATCGTTGGAGGTTTTTTTACGCAGGACTCCTTTCATAAATTTATGTCGATCAGTGCTAGACTAAGAAAGTGATGGTTCTACAGGTTCAGGTACTTCGACTTTAATTGGTGTGACGATGATTGTATTGTCCACTTGATTTATTTACGATGTCCTGGTGTTGAAAATACTTCAATTTCGGCTTGAAATTTCGTGATTGGCGATAAGTGTTTAAACGGTGTTGATTAATTGGGTTGATGTGCATTGAAACAATTATGTGCACGTGCTGTTTGTTGGCGGCAGTCGGAGTGTCCTGATGGTTAAAGGGGCTTTGCTGGGAATCGCGAATGGTGTTGACTCTCATGTGACGTTGATAAACACAGCTGCGTTGGGGTTACTGCACTCTTTACTGGTTTCTTAGCGCAGGTCACTTTCACTGTTTGCTGGCACTCGAACTGTCTTTTGGTTTAATGGATTAGGTTTTGTTAATGTGACAAAAAAAAAGGGGTTAACACGGTAGCGCAAAAGTTCGAGAATTGCGTGTTCACGTTTTTATATAAAAGATATATAAAAAAAAACGTCGCGTGTCACCAATGTGGGTAGTGTTGGACTTAGCACCAAGCACGGGTGCGGATTCAGTCAACACCCACTTATAGTTCTTCAAAAAAAGGAAAATTCTAACACCGGAACAATTAAAACACACACAAGTTCTTTCTTTATTTTTGATACAAGGTCACTTTTATTTTTGCCGTAATGGATACTACACAGTTATGTACATTTGTTTTTCTATTTATTAGTTACAAACGGAACACCTGCCAACACAACCCGACACATCAGCCACACCAAAATCCCGACGATCTTGTAAAATATCGGCTATTGTTATTCGCGAGTCTAAAACCGTCGACTGATAGGTGAATGTGAAGAAGACTGACTTTTGCGCAACGACAGCGACGCGGGTGACTCCTTCTCGACTCGTGACTAAAATCTGACTAATCCCATTGGAAGTCATCAAAAGGAAAGGAACCCTGAAAGAAACTGGAAAGGAGGCGGAGTTACACGATTAACTTGAAGTAGTTAATCGTGATTGGACCGGACGGAATAGGCATACATTACGCATGTGTGCGTATGCCATGCATACGATCGTTCAGCGACCGTGGATGGCGGGCAACATCGCTAGTGCATTTTCTAGGAATGTAAATAATAGCATGTGGGGTGTGAAAAACTGAAACCGATAATTTGGTCATCCTAATGGAAGGCCATAAATCTTCATTTCGGTTGCCGATGATTACATTGCAACGAACATAGGGTGCAGCCGTTGCCAGATGTTGAAAGTAAACATTTTCTGGCTGCATCCTGGTCGTCGCGCGATTACGGTCTCTGAACATGGGGACCGCTAATTGGAAGCCAGCGATTGCTGGTAAACAGGGACATGTTTGATTTGCGTCAACAGAAACCTTGTCGGCGGTAGTAAATCAATAGGGGCAATAGCCGTATGCATGTTATGCCGGGGGTAAACAAATACAACGAGTCACAAGGAACTCTTGTTGATTGTTGTTTCCATAGCTTAAGGCTATGGAAACGAGATGCCCTGGCAGAATGTATGCCTAAAGATAAGATTTCAGATGCCATGGCAATGTGATGATTTTGCCATGGACTTATGTTCTTTTCAGGAAATGATGTACGCCTCGGGGGTAAATTTTCGATGCCACGGCAAGGTGATAAGCTTTGCCGTGGGCTTAATGTTTTTTAGGGAATATGGTCTGGCCGAGGGTGAGTTTTCGATGCCACGGCAAGGTGATAAGCTTTGCCGTGGGCTTAATGTTTTTTTAGGGAATATGGTCTGGCCGAGGGTGAGTTTTCGATGCCACGGCAAGGTGATAAGCTTTGCCGTGGATTTAATGTTTTCAGTGGTGATGCTGGAGACAAAGGGGTTTGGAAGGAAATCCCCTACAGAATAGGTAAGCTGCCTAACATAAATTCAAAACGGTTATCCGATAGGGTAACCGTATTAATTCCGGCGATTTGGCTGAGGGTAAATGCCGTAGCAAGGTTACGCAACCTTGCTGAAGTTCGACCGAGAGGTAAGTCGTTCGCCTGGAAAGGTGGGGATCGAGCGATGTATGGCTCTTCGGGCCCTGAAAAGCCCCACAGCCACCCTGGGTGAGACGTATGCTTGCACATCTGCAAGTCAAATTGCTCACCATCATACCCATGTACTAGCACATTAAGTTAAACAATCTTATTAATGGCCATGCCCTACGATGCTTGCCTAAACCAAATATACAGCCATCCAGCCTGGTCCCTTGCCATCGTCGGCGAAGTTTTTGTTGACTTAACGTCAACAAAAATATCTGTTACGTGCGGCTTCCGCCACCCCCATCATTTAATTGTTTTTAATATAATTTTATTTTAATATAGTTTGATGGTAAGGTGGTGGAAAAAGCGCACGATCCACATGTGAGTGTGCGAACACACCCCAGTTCGATCGTGGATCGTGGGCAAGCTCGAATTCGGTTTTCGGAGGGAGAAAGGGAGAGAGGCGGCAAGATATTTGAATTCAGTTTGTTTTGATCCCGTTGTTGACAGTTTTTTTTTGGGATACAGTTGAGCAGAGTTCGTTAACGGCAGAAGCAAGAACAGAAGAAAGGAATTTTTGTCCCCTGTTTTTTTTTTGGTATTGTCAAAAAAAAAACAAAAGAATGATTGTAAAAGAAAAGGATTTTAAAAATTGAAAGGAGTAAAAAGTAAATTTTCAAAGAGGAGAAATGTGTTTCTAATGGTCCGATTCATTTGTCCGTCGTGTTCGTTAGGAGTTATTCGAATACAGTGCTGCACCAGGGAGTATGGGAATTCTCCATTAACAATTCCGACTGAACAAGTTCTTCCTTTTCCGATTTGAACTGGCGCCAAACGGAATACCGGCAGACAAAGACACCACAGACAGGATTGTGTCTGGGTACTTAACTAAGAACAAGAACGCAACAAAGCACGGGAACGACGGCCCAACCACTGTGCAATCCAAGGACTTGGAGATCGAGGAATGAGAGGGCTGCTGCACTGACCTGAGTCGAACACAACAAGATACCTGAGCTAGTCACCACGAAGGAGGAATTAGGTAACCTCTGTAATTTTATATTGAATATCCAAATGTTTGTGGCTTTATACACCACATATCTATCCTCCATCGTTCACCAGAACAATATAGTTAGCCTCCGTTCGCGATCATCTATTTGATTAGCCGAATATTTGAATTTCCTTTTGGGCACCCTTCGCATATTCTTTGTCTTGGTTTCCAACGAATGGATTTTCATCCAGGCCTCTACGGCCACAGGGGAAATGCTTCGGTCAAAGATTCCAATTCGATCGCTCATTGGTTATCACCAAGGAAAAGATCGGATTGGCTACTTCCAGATCGATGGAAATCCATCTTCATCGCGGCTAGTGGATGTTGACGGCAACACACACTAGCGAGTCAGATTTCAGCCGCTGAGGAGGAGACTCTAGACGCGACGGTTAATAAGTGAAACGAGTGAGGAGTCGTGGGTATTTTTGTTGTCGAAGTCTTGATAAAACGGAGTAAAAGGGTCGGCGTCCTTTTCGCTTTCAATGAAAGTAATAACATTAAAGTAAAATTTGTTTAATATAAAATGGTTGCACTGGCATTAAAGACAAAAATAATATCAAAGCGAATTTTGTTCAATATAAAGTGGTTGTACTGGCATTAAAGACGGAAATAACATTAAAGTAAAGTTTGTTCAATATAAAGGGGTTGCGCTAGCATTAACCACAGGAATAACATTGAAATAAAGTTTGTTTTATAGAAAGCGGTTGCGCTAGCATTAAGAAAACATCACCAATATCAAATACAAATTGTGTTGTAAAGTGGCCCTGCCAGTTTTAGAAGCATAGTGGAGTGACCAATAAAATAAAAATAATTTCCAAACTGCATCTCCGTGTTTCATTTCTCATTCCACGTGGGCGAATAATCTTCTGGGAGTAATTTCGTTGAAATAACGTGAGGGTGTTTAGGTAATCTGGTGCCATAAGGTGATAGAAAGCTTTGAACCCATTGAACATGACATGGGTGCTACCGGTATCTTTTGAGCACTGCATGTAATACTTATGTTGCGCCGTGCTCCCTCTAAGATCGAGGGAAGTACGTAGCATGCGTAGTTGTTCTTATGAGTGAAATTAATATCTTTCCGATTGATTTGTGAAGTAATTTTATTATATTCTATTTTCTGTGTTTAAATGTTTAGGTGCTATGCACACAAATGACAATGATCGAATGATCATGGTCGACTGGCAAAATTGAAAAGCTACCTGAAAACATCTTAGTTTTCCTTTTTATACTTGAACCCTGAAACACATGAAAGTTGGTTTGGCCAATCATATTCGAGCAGATGCCACTGTTGCTCGATATGGGTTTTGCTGATTGTATCAATCTGCTGTCAGGGT
This sequence comes from Microdon myrmicae, assembly GCA_963931805.1. Classification (NCBI taxonomy): domain Eukaryota; kingdom Metazoa; phylum Arthropoda; class Insecta; order Diptera; family Syrphidae; genus Microdon; species Microdon myrmicae. The sequence continues at coordinate 58,176,552 of OZ007500.1, read as the reverse complement.
TTTCGGATTGGGATGCATAGGAGTTTGTTATTTTGAGCAGCTGCTGGTTGCTCGATAACGATTCGGAAATCGTTTAATATAGTTGGGTGTTTGTTATTTCGAGCAGCTGCTATGGTTGCTCGATATTAGTCATGGAATTGTTTAGGATTATGGGATATTTATTTAGAGGGGGGAGGATATTAATAGTAGGGCGTTCTGGAGCACTTCATCCTCCCCCCCTTCAAGAAAAGAAAATTAATTTTCTGGGGCGGTGGGCGACGAGAAAATTAGATGGTGGCATATTTTAACGCGTATTATCCTTTCATGTGATCAAAATTCTTGTATAAAAACTAAATAACATTATTTTACAAATTTTTTGTTTGTTTTTACGTTTGAATGTTTTTTGAAATTGCTATTTTATTGGTTTAACAAATATGTTTTTAATTTCATTAATATTTTATTTTCTGTATTGTGGTTGTTTTTTATTTATTATGTTTTGTTTTTTATTTTTTTTTTTATTTTTTAAGTACTCGTTTGAATTTTACTTTATTATTTAATGTTTAAATTGAATCTTACATACTAACCATCATTACATTTTTTGTTTAAGTGTAAAAACTTGTTTTTCATTATTAGTATTAATTTTATATTTACATACTTGTTTTGGTTTTTACTTTATTATTTAATATTTAAACTTGATCTTACATACTAACAATCATTAGATTTTTGTTTAAGTATAAAAAAAAATGGTTTTCATTATTAGTATTAATTTTTTTATTTACATACTTGTATTGGTTTTTACTTTATTATTTAATATTTAAATTTAATCTTACATACTAACAATCATTAGATTTTTGTTTAAGTGTAAAAAAAAATTGATTTTCATTATTAGTATTAATTTTTTTATTTACATACTTGTATTGGTTTTTACTTTATTATTTAATATTTAAATCTAATCTTACATACTAACAATCATTACTCTTTTTGTTTAAGTGTAAAAAAACTTGTTTTTTATTATAAGTATTAATTTTTTTATTTACATACTTGTATTGGTTTTTACTTTATTATTTAATATTTAAATTTAATCATACATACTAACAATCATTACTTTTTTGTTTAAGTGTAAAAAAAATTGTTTTTCATTATTAGTATTAATTTTTATATTTACCTACTTGTTTTGGTTTTTACTTTAATATTTAATATTTAAATTCATTCTCCTATTCTATACATACATATATATTTGAAAAAGTTGTTTGTTTTGTGAAAAAGGAAAAACGGAATATTGTGTGTTGGGAATTCGCTCGTTTCATACTTTGAGTTAAAAAGGTTTAGTGTATGAATGGTTTTAATGTGTACCCCTTCCAATCTTTAAAATTGTGTTTCCCCCGGATAAAATTTTTATAACTTCATAGTTAACCAACGGGAGAAACCGACAGGACGGCCACGACGGAGATGGGAGTACAATGTTACGTCTGACCTTGAGAAGATCGGATCGGATGGTCAAACGTGGAAGGAGAGTGCACAGGACAGGAAACCTTGGCTGAGTCGAGTCGGCGAAGTCACGAACTTCCGTGTTTCTACAGGCCAATAAATAGTAATGGTAAGTTTAAGGACAATCCTTTTAATTCGGCATTATGAATTTAATAAAAATGACGTCCCTCTTCAATAAGAATAACAATCTAATTTTTTTTCGTCTTGGATCATCAATAGTGTGGTACCTTGTTGACATCTTCAAAAATTCTTGACGCTTTTAAATCAATTTGCCATCGTTGTCCAGTATTACTTTGTTCACTACAATAACCCAAAGTTGACCGATGACAATTTGCTATAGCAAACTCTAGATATATTTCCTTTGCTTCAGGAAGATAAGTAAAGTCAAAATAGCTATTTACCATTCGATGACAGTTATTCAAGAATCCTGGTGCTTCAAGGCAAGTTCTGAAATGTTTGTGTTCGCACAAAACGAAATTAAAGTAGAGATGTAGTACATAGGCTGAAAGCTCCGGAATCTTTAACGAAAACAAGTGTTTTTTGGGAGAAGTTATAATTATTCCTCAACATAGTTACCTTCAGGGCGATACATCTGGTATAGCGATTTTCCAACATTTCGCTGTCCTTTCTGTAGTACTAAAGTCCAAACCTTCCAAATACACCCCGGTTTTCGCAATTACTTCCTCATTCGAACTGAATCTCTTTCCCTGGGGTCACCGCTTAAAATTTAGGAACAGATAATAATCGCTGAGGACCAAATCTGGAGAATACGGTGAGTGAGCAACCAACTCAAATCGTAATTGGTCCAATTTGGCCATCGCTTTCAATTTGGTGTACAGGTGCGTTTTCGTGTTATCGTGATGGTACAGAACTTTTTTCTTCGCCATATGGGGCCATTCTTCGTGTATTTCGTCGTTCAGTTTGTCCAATAACGCTGCATAATACTCTCTTGTGCCTATGCTTTTCATCTACAGGTAATCGATGAAGATTATGCCATGCGCATCCCAAAAAACGGATGCCACAACCTTCCCGTCCAAGCATTGGTCTTTTGGGCGGTTTGGTCCGCTTTCGTGGTTTTCCGGCCACTCTGCAGACTGCTTATTGGACTCAGTACGGCAATGGACGTACGTTTCGTCCACCATCACAATACGTCAAAAATAACACTCGATTACGCTGCAACAACGCCAAACCCTCCGTTGAATCATCAACGCGCTGCTATTTTTGGTCGAGGGTGCAGTAAACGTGGCATAGTTTTTTCATCTCCAAAAAATCGTGCAAAATATATTCCGCCCGTTCTTTTGAGATGCCAACGACCTCAGCTAAATCGCGCAACTTCACTTTACGACCACTCAAAACGATTCGATGCACTTGCTTTACGATTTCCACATTCGTAGCCTCTTTCAGCCTTACAGAGCGAGGTGCGTCTCCGGTGTTTGTACGACCCACTTTAAATGCACCAAACCACCGATGAACTTTTGTTGTCGAAGGAGCAGATGTGGGATAACATTTCTGCACTCATTGCAATGATTATTCAGAAGTTTTTCCCATCAAAAAACAGTGCTTGATCAAGATGCCGTATCCCCGTTTTTTCATTTTTTTTTTTTTTTATGAAGGCGAAAGTAGCGTCGCTCAAACGAATGTAGCTTGTAAATAAATTGATGAAATGTCACGAAACTTCGTACATAAACTAATGGCAGATAAGCCTCTCGAAATGAGTCAGTTTCATTTTCTAGTGGTGTCATGTATTGAAAAATCCTGTGGCTTTTCAGCCATGCAGTAAAAGAGGAAGACCTCTTATTGATATACACTGATCACATATTAAATGTTAATTTAGAAGTTATTGTACGCCTAAAGACAAAACAAAATATAATGATATATTGTACAATTTAGAGTGTTTGTGAAGAGCCAGTAAGTAAGAGTAAGTTAATATAAGAAGAATAACTGTAAATAAGACTTAGCATTTAGTCTTAATTAAAAGCTGTAAATTTTGTTGTATAACAAATTTGTATTTTAAAATAAAAAAATGGATCGGGGCCATTATTTCACTAACACGAATGCAAACGCTCTTCGCAAATATTTAAAAACATCGAAGCCCAAAATTGTAGCCTTAACCGAGACTCTCCTTGACTCGTCAACTAATTCGATATATCATCGTTGGCCGGGACACGACTTACCAGCGAAGTTTCGTCATAAGGGTTTGCCAAAAGGAAGAAATATTATGATCCAATAACATATACAACATTTGATGCATATCGTGCTAAGGAGCTCTGTTAATTTACTTTGTTTGCTTCACCGCTCTCGGAATGACATTTGACATCTGACACTTTTCGAACATCTTTCACATCTTGGATACAAATCAGCCACCCACCTTCTGAGATTGTCACTTTTGCCGACTTTAACGCACACAAATGCGAACGGTTAATACATTCTATAAGAGCTTACCGGGCTGAAAGGCAAGCCGAAACATTCCACGAAGAAGGTTCACAACGACAAAGTAACAAACAAATTGCTTGAGTGCCAAACAAACTGCTGACAGCCCAGCCTGAATGCCTGATTGGTTCGCGTCTCCTCTTGTCAATGGCAAAGGCTTCATATTTGCGGTTTCTCCTCTTTTTTTCACCTAGTTCCGGGCAGGGAGACACTATCCAAGAATTCAAAAGATAAAGCCAATGGTTTTGCGAATCTATTTTTTGTGGGTTCAACCTTGGATGCTGACTGTGACATCACAGGTACATGTGAAGTTCCTTGAACTGCACTTTCAGAGAGCAACCTGCTCGGATAGAATACCAGCAATAGTCCTTGTAAACTATTATCCAGAATCATCGCCCGTTCTTAGTAAACTCTTTCGCATATCTCATGCACAGCAAATCTTTCCTACCTGCTGGAAAACCTTTCGCATAGCAACCCCAAAGAAAATGAAAGAATGCCTCCCACAAAATAACAGGCAGATATCCAAGGTGACCTCAACTTGAAGCTAGCAGCACTCGTCAATAAGAGCTAGTGAATGTAGTTGTGCATCCCTTGACTGTTAATCACCAAAATTTCAGCCATTTTTGACACATAGTTTTTATTTGACGGTCGTTTGGGTGAGTCGATGTGAGAGTTTTTGTGAAAATGGACAAAATTGAGTATCGAGCTATCATTAATTTTTTGTTTTTGAAAGGCAGTACGCCTACGCAAAACAAAGATGAGTTGGACTCTCTGTATGGGGACTCTGTACCATCATTTAACACAGTGAAATTTTGGGCAGCTTAATTTATACGTGGCCGTGAAAGCTTGGGAGACGATGAACATTCGGGACGTCCAAAAACTGTAACAACTGACGATAATATGGCTAAAGTTCAGCACATAGTGCTAGACGACCGCCGAAATAGCAGAGGCTATGAAAATGTTCAAAAGACGTGTTTGTCACATATTAAATCCAGATTTAGGCATGAGAAAGCTGTCCGCGCGTTGGGTACTGCGCTTGGTCACGTTAGACCAAAAACGTGTTCGAATGAACATTTCCAACGTTTTGTTGGCGCAGTTTAGGCGCAATAAATCCGAGTTTTGACGCCGATTAATTGCTGTCGATGAAACTTGGATACACCATTATACGCCTGAAACAAAAATACAGTCAAAACAGTAGACTGCAAAGGGGGAATCTGCTCAAAAAAAAGCAAAAACTGTTTTGTCGGCTGGAAAAGTGATGGCGACTGTTTTTTGGGATAGTCATGGAGTTATCTTAATCGATTATCTTCAAAAAGGAAAAACCATTACAGGAACATACATGTGGGGGTACGATGTCGCGACGCCAGCATGAGCGAGAGTTCTACCTCGTCCCCACAAATCACTAAGGTATCCGACAAGTACAACACCGAGGGAAAAGCACAAACACCGGACAAGTAAAAATAAAACACACTATTTCTTTTATTTAGTTTTATTTCTAAACCAAGGAAAAACACTACTATTGGAATAACTTGTTTGAATTCGTGGATTATTGCTTCCGTTTCATTTTCTTATTGGAAACTAACATTTTACGGTAGCACTGCGTGAGAGTTACATTGTGAAGTCAATAAAAAAAAACACAATCTTCGAAGACTGCAGCGGATATAATATTCGACACGGCGATTGCAAATACTACACTGTACGTGGGATGTGCGAGTTATGTCTATGAAGCACATGATTTTTACTTATTTTATTGTTCTTTTTTGTTTCTAAATTATTACACACACGCGACTCGGTGATTTTTCGCGTCTCTGTGCGCACCGGAGAGCGGAAGTCGGCATGACTGTGGTGGTCAGTGGATGGAAATGGACTCAGCGGTAATCATCCCGTGCAAAGATGATTCGCTTATGGGGTGAGTTTGTGGTGTCGTGGTAGATATCCTCTCCACTAAGGATATCATTTTTACCTACCACCAGAGAAACGTAAAGTCTCTCTTGGCGGAATAGGAAACCAGATCTTGTAATGAAGATCATGCTGGTGTGTGTGAGATCGTTCAAATCTGATGTTGATTACACGTGCTCGAAGGCAATGTAACAACGACGCAGACAGGCGGCAAAGACAAAGGAAGAAGCGACCAAATGCTTCGTCCGGTAATAAGGCTCATGTTTACGCTGTGTATCGTCGCTATAATAGACGTTGGGAAAAAAAGACGTGCTAATTGGATTGGTGGATTGGAAACTAATTTGCCTGCATTTGTATATGCAGGGAAATTAGTTTCTGCCGACGTACGAAATTGATGATTGTTTGTCTATTGAACAACGAATCGCTGGTCAGCTTGCTGCAGCTGTCAAAACAAGCCGTCCGTCGTTGCGTTTCAATTGATCACAATGGGTGCCGAATGTTTTGTATTTATGGTGCATATGCACATTAAGAAACTATTTTTAGGAATTTTATCTAGCGCGTTGAAAGCATTAAATGTCCTTATAAAAGGATATGTGACAGGTATGCTGGGTGGAGATTGCGGTGCAGGTGTGGGAAATTGAAATTTGCCTGGGAACTAAAGGTACCGAACAGATTTTGGGATCCCTGAAAAGGTAGAAAAGAAATCTTACAGGAAATTATATGCGAAGAGATGCATGAAGATAAGTTTTCTTTTACAGGGACTTTTTAGTTTATACCTTAGATAATCCTAGATGCGTAAAGCATTTAAGGTGCTAATGCGATGGCATTAGGGAAATTGTATGATTGAATGGAAGATATGGGGGTTTTTAAGGAAAGCGAACCGTGGGGTTTGGCGGAACCGCCACAATACTACGCATCATTACTTGACCAACTGAAGGCACTTTTGCTAAAAAAGAAAATCATGTTTCACCAAGACAACGCGCCGTCTCACACCTCAGTGGTTACCATGGCGAAAATCCACGAATTACGGTTTAAACTGCTTGACCCTCCACCATACTCACCAGATCGGGCTAGATCTTCTTTTTGTTCCCTAATCTAAAAATTGCGCTCGGAGGACAGACATTTTCGTCAAATGAGGAGGCAATCACCTTCGTCAACAGTTATTTAGCTCTATATTTTCTTTTTGCCGACATCATGGCAAGGACACATATTTTATATGTAAAGATTATTAGCCGCCCAATGAAAGACCATTAAACTATTGGATCCCTAGAACATTGGAAAATGTCGTTGACTATCTTTCAAGGCTTGGTTGACGGACTCGATCCAAAAACTAGTGTCAACACAAATACCGACTATGGTTGTTCATTCCTCTAAAACGTTGTATCTTTTGAAGCGCTTTTAAAAAAAATCAGTGACATTTAAGTCGAAACGGGGACAATACTTTGTGGAGTCTGTTGTCGAAATCACATTTCATCGACTGAACTGACCACATATCCCAACCACTTGGGCAAAAGGACTCAAATAGAGGCACATGAGACATAGTAAGCACATGAGAAAGGAAACATAAAGCAGACAACTGCCCAGAGTATATATTGCTATCGAAGACTCCTTGTGGAACCTAGGTTAGAACCAAAGTCCAGTCACGTGTATTCCAGGATGTCTCAACTCACCACATGACCTGTGATTGGTACATTAAATGTCTGGTATACGGGGTGCTCTTCACTACGATTGTGTGTGCATAAGCTGTCGGTATCGCCATGAACTTTTTAGAAAGCCAAAGTTAGAAAGAGCGGCACTGGGCCAACAGCGGAAAAATTTAAAATCGTCGAAGACGGGAAAAACTTTATTTTGTAAATACAATATAAAAGAAATATATGTATGGACATGAACATAAGGAGTGTTTCATGCCTAGATCAAGTGTGTTGTGAAGGATTGTTCTATTAATCGTTGAAGACACACCTGACACTTATTACCATTAATTTTTGGTTCGTCTCTCGGCACCCGGGGCTGCTGAACACGAGAAATTTTGCGATGAGTTAATTGATGAAGACATAGACCTTTCCTCTGGCACATCCACACCCGTTCGTATACCAAATATCTTGACAACCATCTCCGTAGCATCCTCTTCCATTGGTATTAACGATTCTAATTTCCTTTGTTTCAATTGGAGAATTCTTATAGATTGATCAGAAAGTTCGGATTGATCTTCATATTGTTCACATATTTGTGTGTCACAAGCTATTGGTGGTGGATCTGAATCCAAACAATGTGCTGCAGTAGAGAATTTACAGGGAAGCGCATTCCAACTATTACAAATATCGGTATCCGATGCTGATGTTTCACCTCCATTGCTAGAGGTGCGTTTTAGAAATTCATTTAGTCGTGATTCCGTATACCTCTCTCCTAATTCAAGAAAATTGCTCTTAGACGAACTCGATTCACCGTTAACAGCAGCATATTCAAGCGCTTTAAATTCGGCATCAAGTTCCATGTCAATGTCAAAATTGGCAGCCGGTGTGTCACAGTCTGAAGCAGCGGCGGATGAGTCAAAGACAAGCTGCGTCGGGTCAGTGGTGTTATTCGTTAAACCAGAATGATCAATGTTTTGATACGGTTGCCAAATTCCTCCGGTTGTGTGCCAAACAACATTCTCATTCCAGTAGTCACGCACAGGCGTCGTATGCTCCCCGTTATAATATAAGTATGCACTATTTGGATCTCGGTACCCGCTCACGAACTGACTTTCGCCATCCGTATCAATCGGATTGGTAGCCCTGTGGTCGACCTGTGTTGATCCAACATATGATGGTAATAAGAACTGATTTGCGATATCAGATATAGAGGGCATGATATTGCGCCCTCTGCAGTACATTACTGGCAGCCCGTTGTCTGCAAGGGGATTCTCATAATTTGTTGGATCTGTATTCATATCTAGATGTTGAGAGCTTGGATTCAGGTAATTGTATTGGAAGTTGCCATCGTTAGCGCCGCTTTTCATTTCTAACGCCATTTCTGTTGGGAGTGCAGGAGGTGTTATGGTAACGTCCGGAATATCAGGATAATTGGATAGAAGAGAGCTTGTCATGCGAATGTACGGTGTCATTTTTTGATCGGATGGTTGGAAGTATAAAGCTGGAATATGACAATTGATCCGCGGAGTTTTCAGCTGAAGAATGTCATGCCGCGCTCCGTAAATTTTGTCAATGTACTTTTCTACACCTTTGATAAGAACAGAAACGCCATGCGGACGTTTCATACGACGGACCGAAATAAAGACACCGTAACGTGAACCAACATGGGTAATATTCAATGGCCTTGCCATTGAATCTAGATAGTCAAATATCAATACTATCGGAAGATTGCCCATCAATTGTTGACGAGCCTTGTAAACTCCGTTCGGTGTGCCAAGTATGACCACTTTGGACCGTTTAAATGACCTTTTTCTGGGATCTATGATATCGGGAAATTTTATAATTGTGTTAGTATCTTGCATGATCGCCACTAGATTTGAGTTATTTTTTCCTTTCACAAGTTCATGGTGCTGTGGTGAGATTTCTAAATGCATTTGAAACACTACATCAGAGATATGTTCACCGCAGGTGTGATTGGCGAGTAATTGGGCAGCTTCCTGAACTTTGTCCGATTCGTCTTCGGAACCCTTGACCAGCACCAAAATAGTACGTTTCTTGTGTTTGCTGGGAAATATAATCAAAACATTAAATTTAGATGCAACCCATTGGACGTAAGGTGTATCATTGTTGAAGACCGGTTCACCATCAGAATTGACAACTATTTCGAAGGAAATAATAACGGTCGTTGACAAACGCAGCAGCATTCTAGCTTGTTCGACATTTTCTAATGTTCCACGTAATGACACCTGGTTACTTTTCTCCTCAGCCAGCGATCCGTTCAAAAAGGGAAAATGAATGTTTGTACGGGTCCTCTCCATAAGACTTCTAATTTTGTCACCTCTAGCACCAATTATATGCGAGTGGTCAGTATACGGAATATCCATCTTCATAGCGACTCGTGGCCCTTGGGTTTGGAGTTTGAGCAGAATACACTCTTTGGCGAATTTTACATTTTCCGGCTTGCCAATAACACGAACACGAGGATCTCTCTTCTTTCTCGCATCTAATTTAAGGGAACGCGGCCATTTGATGTGTGTTACAGACTTTTCCATAATGAAGTCAAAAAAATGTTCAGCATTGTTTTGCTTCTTGGCGTTGTCTGTTTCTTGTATCATTAGCTCCAGTTTTTGACGATCGACATTAAAGGATTCTATATGAAGGTTTCGTGGGTTGTCTATTCCTAATTTAGCGGCGATGAAACGCAATCCAGTCCAACCGTGCTTATCATACCAAATAGGACAATGAGCATCATCTGAAGAGTGTGAGCCTGCGGAATTTGTAATGACATCGGGAGACCAATCTTGCATCATCGTTCTGTTGAGGTGCTCGTTTTTTTCCAATGATTTTAAAAATACGATACTTGACACAGCTCAATTTTTTCCGCTCGGCTAGATATATTGCAACCTACAGACATTCGAACTAAACACACACATTTAATTAGGTTCGATCTAGATTAAATTACTCACCAACGAATAGATGTCTTTGCATTCAGGATTGTAAGTTGAATTTTTTTTATCTAATATATTTTCATAAAATGTTAAAACGAAGACAGGCACACAAACAAAGGCTATGGTTATATAAGTCGAATTTATTTTTTCAGTTACCGATCTGAAATACTTTTGGGTTGAAGACAATACCAACAAATTTCCTTTTTCTAAAACGCGGTGAGTTAAATAAGTCGTCTTAATGGACGGGACAACTTACAAACGAGGAATAGAATCATTCGAATAATCCTAAAAAAATAAATCGAAAAATTGTTGACAACACATTTTCGTGTTCTATATCTACTGTGATGGAAGCACAGTTAAATTAAAAACAGTCTTATTAACAAGTGTTTTACACGACTCACTGAGAGGAGTTTGTGATTTTTTTGTATACTACGAGATAGGTATTTTTATTACTCTTAAATGAACAAGTACTGGCGGCTGGAGAGGAACCTATGGGTTTTTTTTTTTGTGGTCTTGGTAGGGTGCCGGGCCGACACAGGTTCACCAAGAAGTCCCAATCTCGCTATTGTCAGGCTAAGCTGGTTTACCACCGTCTTACTGGTTCGGAAAACAATCGTCTCGGGTTCGATATCTTTATTGCTTTTTTTCTTTTTTTTTACTACACTTTAAATACGTAACAATGGTGGTCCTTGAAAGCGTACTTCAAAGTATTAATTTTAATAGTCAAAAGTATATAATGTATTATATTTAGTGTATTATATTATAGGTATTATTTTAATGACATACAGTATTCAAGGTTTTAATATTAAATGTATTATATTTAGTGTATTATATTAAAGGTATTATTTTAATGACATACAGTATTCAAGGTTTTAATATTAAATGTATTATTTTAATGACATACAGTATTCAAGGTTTTAATATTAAATGTATTATATTTAATCACTTACAGTATTTAATGTTTTGTATTAAATGTATTGTATTCGATAACTTACAGTATTCAATGTTTTATAGTAAATATATACAGTATTTAATGTTTTGTATTATATGTATGGTATTCGATAACTTACAGTATTCAATGTTTCACATTAAATGTATTATATTTAATAATTTGCAGTATTTAATGTTTTATATTAAAAGGTATGTGTTCAATAATTTACAGTATTCAATGTTTTTTATTAAATGTATTATATTTAAAAACTTACAGTATTCAATGTTTTATATTAAATGTATTGTATTTAAAAAACTTACAGTATTCAATGTTTTATATTAAATGTATTGTGTTCAATAATTTACAGTATTCAATGTTTTATATTAAATGTATTGTATTTAATAATTTATAGTATTCAATGTTTCATATTAAATGTATTATATTTAAAAACTTACAGTATTCAATGTTTTATATTAAATGTATTGTGTTCAATAATTTACAGTATTCAATGTTTTTTATTAAATGTATTATATTTAAAAACTTACAGTATTCAATGTTTTTTATTAAATGTATTGTATTTAAAAAACTTACAGTATTCAATGTTTTATATTAAATGTATTGTGTTCAATAATTTACAGTATGCAATGTTTTATATTAAATGTATTGTATTTAATAATTTACAGTATTCAATGTTTTATATTAAATGTACTATATTTAAAAACTTACAGTATTCAATGTTTTATATTAAATGTATTGTATTTAAAAAACTTACAGTATTCAATGTTTTATATTAAATGTATTGTGTTCAATAATTTACAGTATGCAATGTTTTATATTAAATGTATTGTATTTAATAATTTACAGTATTCAATGTTTCATATTAAATGTATTTACAAATCAAGACCGCTGTGTCAAATGTATTAACAGATCAAAAATGCGCGGTGTTAACGGTATTTACCGATCAATATTACACTGTGTCAAATGTATTAACAGATCAAAACTGCGCGGTGTTAACGGTATTCAACGATCAATATTACACTGTGTCAGATGTATTAACAGATCAAAACTGCGCGGTGTTAACGGTATTTAACGATCAATGGCGCACTGCGTTAAATGTATTTACAGATCAAAACCGCTGTATTAACTGTATTTAACGATCCATACTACACTGTGTCAAATGTATTAACCGATCAAAACTGCGCGGTGTTAACGGCATTCAATGATCAATACTACACTGTGTCAAATGTATTAACAGATCAGCAGCGGAACAAAGTGTTTTTCGGTGATCGGTATCAGCGCTCTTCGACCGTAACTAACATACTACATTAACTAACGTGAGGGCACGACTTGCCCTCACGGAATCCAAGACGCGATTAACTAGGTTCATCGAAGCGATGGAATACCACGCACTCCATCATCGCTTCGATGACCATATTTGGTCATTTACGTTTTCGCATTTGTCCCACATAAAAGGGTTGAAACACACACACGATGATCCCCGTTGGTGCTCATCGCGTGTGTCGCCCAGCATGTGAACCATAGACTTTGAAACAAAATAAAAAGAAACACGTTCGCAGCTGGGGCGAGTCGTTCTGAAAAGGGTTAGATGCGCTTGCACGATCAGTGACTACGTGTAGCGTGATTGCTGATCGTGCGCATGTGTTGTTGTTGGCATCATCAGAGGTCGAACTGTCGTGTGTGTATTTACACTGGCGAGTTCTCGATGCCTTTTTGCTGCCAGGTGCGAGTTTCCATTTCGTGTGGCTTGATTTAGCGACCGATGTGGGCATTGCATGAAAGAACCAAAAGAAAGAAATATCTCCTGTGGCATTGTAGCCGACTTCTTAGGAGACATTTCGTTGGTAGGAACTAATGTTATGTTGGTTGCTCGATGTGCGACCAATTTGCCCTTCCTATAGTAACGCTTGTGTTTCTGGTGGTGTTTTACCTTAGCGCAGTTAAGCATTTCAGCGGTGGTTGGTCTTTATGGGCAGGTAAGTCATGCTTTTCAGGTTTCTATATGTCCATGTAGGGAATGTCTGTTATTGCTGATATAATTTTCGTATCAGCAGACATTGTGCTTACAGGTTTTTCGTGGTTATAGGAATAACCAATACAGGTAAGTACACGCTTTATTGAAACAGGACGTTTATGAAAAGGGGTTACCTGGTGGTAGATGAGCAGGTAAGTAGTGGCGTTCGCAAGAACCGCCACAAACCAAATAGGTCTGGTCTTAAATATCTAAAGATTGTAATTGCGGGCATCACATGACCAAGCAGAACGTTCCACCCGGCTGGAGAATGATCTGGTGTTTATCAGCCTAAAATTTGCATTAAATGTGATAAGCCCTCTCTGATTAATCATTTTTGCCGGCAAATGTTTAGAGAAGAGACACGCAACATCTGACTTTTCAGGAACAATGCTTGCGGAAAAATCTACACAGGCGAATCCACTTATGTGTTTGGTGTTCATGGGCAATTATGAGGGTTTAAGTTAAATATATGCTAAATCAGTTATGAGTAATAAACTTCTGTTCATCTGAGCACATTCCTTAGATCTAGAATTCATATTAATACGAGTTCCGCTTCGACCAGTGCAAAATCCTTGGATTAACGTCTCTGCTGTATCTGCTCACATATATAACGACAGTGTTTCAATTATTCCCACATCACGGCCTAGTTAGTGTGATATTGCTTATCAGTCTCTGCCATAACATATAAATTCTCGTTGCCAAAAGTTTACATTCGTAAACATATCACTCGTTATTCTTTTCTGTACAGAATTTCGAACTTGGACGAAACGCATTCGATACTCTACCTGAGTCTACCGTAGAACCCACACTCTTGTTATAAAACTTTTCATCCACTTAAATTGGTTCAACAACCATACAAGTCACTTAACTTAATTCCCAGTTTCACATATATTCCTCGGTCAATACACATAGAAGTCACTTAAATTAGTTCCTAATTTCACATACATTCCTCGGTCGACACAGTTAGAAGTCACTTAAATTAGTTTCTAATTTCACATATATTCCTCGCTCGACACAGTTAATTGACGAAAATCTATTAAGTTTAACACGACTTTTTCTTTGTAAAACTCTTCAGAATGTTTTGAAAACTTATCTAGTACTTTTTTCCCGGCCTCACACCGCGCACCACTTGAAGTCCGACTCGGTAAAAATTCTAGAACCAACCACCCGACCGTTCCGCTCAACTCTTGAAAAACAACTCCGTTATCCCACCGTCTCAAAATCCAACCATCTCTAGTGGTTTTCCCATTTCTCTTTCTTTGGATCGAAATCTTTGTTTCTTGCGGCAGATAAAAGGATATCTCCTTTTTCCGCCTGATCCACTTTGCGCTATATCAAACACAAAAGAAAAATCAATCAATCAATCGTGTTGATGCACATTTCTGATTCCCTTTTTTTGTGTTGTTATAGTTTAGACGAACGTGCAGTTCATTTTATGGTGCCTGTTGTTTTCTTTAGCCGAATGGGCAAGGATCTCTTCCGTGGGGAATCGATAAGAAATACAAAGAGAAAAATCAATAGTGAATCGCGCTAATGCACCTTTGTGATTCTCTATGTTATTATTGTTTAGGCGAACGTGCAGTTCATTTTACAGTGCCTGTTTATTTCTTCTAGGCGAGTGGGCAAGGATGTTCCTTGTCGGAAATGGTTTGGGTAAACAAACCTTTGAAGGATAAAATTGCAGACGTGCAATTTATGATTCTCAACAACTTTACTTGAAAGTTGGTCATCTGGTCCACAGATTGGGATCCAGGGGATTCTGCGTGTTGAACATATGGTTCGTTCTTTCACGTCTTGGATTCAACTTAAATTCAATATGGGCAAATTGAACGTGCAGTTCAATTTGTTTGATATTGAATTGATATCGCGATATTCACTGTATGCGCGATTAATGATGGAGCTTAGCTCCAAAGAGGTAGATTTTATGGGATGGGTGGTTGTGGCCGTAACACTCTGAAGACGTAGTAGTAGTTTTTATTTCTTGTAAAATCAAAATACAGTCAAATATTAGTTTCGCTGTGACCTATTTAATAATTTTGAAACAAAATATATTCTATCAAAAAGTAACGGGAATTGATCATTTAAAAAACCTGCTTAAAGGGATTGTCAATATTCTTTTTGCCGCTAAGTTTGCAGAACTGTCCTCCCACTCGACGTGAAGTGTGATCGCGATCCGTCATTTAGTCTGTTTACAGGGCGCATCTTCCGGAATAAACTTTCGACACGGATTTTCTTTTAGGTCTTCTATAGAATGTGTACAGTTCTTAACGTCCGCACTTAAAGATAAGTATGTTCAGAATTTCACAGTTCCAAATAATTTAATGAATTCTGTAAATGAGATGGAGGCGGTGATTCTAAAAACTCCCTACAGCTGTGCCTAACCCCTTAAACTAATAAATACATAATCAAAACTTCTTCACTATAATAACAAAAACTTCTTCACTAAAATAATAAAATATAATCCACTCCGATGTGTAACCTAAAGTCCGTCTAACCAACGGCAGTGCTAAGGAAAAGGCTCCCAATCAATTCGCGGGGAAGTCAACTATCGTGATCTAAACGACTTGTTTGAGAAATTAAATTGTTCGCTATACTCCTCCAGTTATAGTGTTTCTGCTCTGGCCGATGCATTCCATACCGAAAAAAGGGTATCAAATATCTCGACCCATTCCGGTAAATGGATCAAACGACACAGAAAAAAAGTCCAACAGATTCAAGAAAACTAGAACTAATTGCGATGAGTACACTGAATATCAAACAAAATTCTTAGATTGGCAAAACGCAAAACGAAAATATTACACTTTTGCACCGGTAGTAGAAGTTTTTGGGTTTCGTGACACACACGAACATGCAACTATCGTGAAAAACACAACACCAAAATAAAACCGAAAATATATCATCAAATCGTTATAATCGCGCATTAACAACAGCACACAACTTAAGTAGCGAGATGAAACATCCTCATGTACACGCGGCCCTGGTCGAATATATCGATGATTTGGGGTTTACCTTCTCATAGAGAAGGTAGGCGTCAAGGTTTTCACTTCGTCGCAAAACACTATGAAGTTTCCTGTTATTTAAGAGCGTATAATTGCTCCGGGAGCATCTAGTTCAACAACCATGAATAACTCAATTTTTCGGTGTGGTATACCATCCGATCGTGGGGGTGGGAGCGAACATACAGGGCAAAGTCACTGATTGTTTTCAACCAGGCAAAGGCCAGGACGACTCCTGTCCCTGTTCAATCCAAGTTGACCTTCATTTTCATTTCCAACATTTCTTATTTCAGTTTTTTTTCTTAGATTGGTGAGGTATAAGCTTGGGGTGTTATCCGGGGTGAACATAGAAGGAGCTAGGGTCTCCTAGTTTTAATATAACGGAAGGCATCGATTATCATCAATACGCTACGTAGATCGAACTCGGAGATTTCAAGTTCAACTCTTTCTAACATGTTGTTCTTTTGGTAAGTTGACTTGGGATGATCGCTATAAAAAAGTGATTTAAGTTAGCCCCATAAGAACGTTATCATCATCATCATCATCGGCACTACAACCGGGAATCGGCCTTGGCCTTATTTAGCAAGTCCTGAGGCTTGTTGAATTCCCCATAATAATTTGTTTTTTTTTTTCGGGCAAGGTCATTAGTCTTCCGGCAGAGGTACCCCGACGGGGAATCGAACCCCGGTCTCCCGCGTGACAGGCGGGTATACTGACGAAAGTCACAGGAGTCTAAATCAGGTGACCGTGCTGGCCACTGGGAGATTTCCTCTCAAGGAGAGGAATACCCTATGTACAGAATTCTCAATTCTGACCATCTCCACAATCCTTAGAGCAGTCTTCATTTACGAGCCTATTCAAATCAGTAAAGCCACAGCGAGTAGAAGATGCGCTAATAATATACAATGCAATGTGTCACTTTGTTTTGCACTCTTAACCAATTGATTTCGAAAGAGAGGAACCCCGTCGGCGAGGCACTATATAAGGATCGGAAATTTTGTTGAACTGATTGTGTGAATTCTAATCTAGGATTTTGTTAAGGATCTTATCAACTGGTTTACGGCAGGAAGGAACTAAAGCGGCACAACATAAACGGAGTTTGGGTCCTTGTGAATTTAATTGAGATCTTATTGAGTTTTGCAAAGTAGTGAAGAATGTGATTCGAGCCCATTAAAACGTTAGAACCAAAGCAAATTACTACATAAGCCGTGGATTGCTACATTAATACTGTAACATATACAGACGCTGATGATTTTTTTCTCAATTCTCTTTTCCTGCTGTGTTCTTCACCATGTGTAACCTAAAAAGTTAGCACCCAAGCTAACGCTTCGGACAGGTTAAATTTAAGTTCAGGTTATTGGGGCTACCACCCCATTTATTAGCTTAGTGCAAGGTTTAAAAAGATTATTATGGACTAACTTACCAACTAATTTAATTAATCAGTTAATGACTTAACTTAACGATGGTGAGGGTGTGGCGGTTAGCGCGAACGCCACTGCCCACCTGCCTACTTACCACCAGGTAACCTCTTTTCGCAGGCAGTCGGCGCCAGAAAATCGAATACTTACCTGCATTAGCATGTAAATAACCACAAGCCCGCTGATACAAGCGTTTGTGCAATACAGGCATCTTCCTAAAAGTAGAAATGCATAAATCACGAAAATCATGTCATGATGACCAAGCACAACGTAGCACCAATGGTAAGAAACTAAATAGCAGAGGAGAGCATGGGACACCTGCACATCGATCTGGTAAAAACATCAACCAACGATCGGATGTGGCAGAACAACCAAGAAAAACATGATGCGGTTGCGCAAGCCTGCGACTAATTCCTGGAATTACCAGAAGGCGCGCAAACCGACGAAACCTACAACGCATGCCCTTAAAAGGACACATCTCAACAAAAAAAAATACGTGAGATATAACGCATGCCCATGTAGCAGCATCACATTGCACGTATAAGCAATATGAACGTCCCTACACATAATATGGTACAACGAGTAAACACACGCAATGGCGCTCACCCCCGTGCGAATAATGATAAAAAATACACACAGGCAGGGGTACAATGCGGTTACCCACACCAAGGGATGTAATATGTTTTGGTAGCGAGAGTAAATCCCGAGGAGCTCGAAAAGTTAAAATGACCAAATATGGGCATCGAAGCGATGATGGAGTACGAGGTATTCTGTCGCTTCGATAAACTAATTCAGTCTGAGTAGAGATTCCCGGTGGCAACAATCCTTGTGCGCTGTAAATTTTTCAAAATCAAATTGCGACCGCGTCGGTGGAAATAAAGACTTGTCTAACCGTAGTCAATAGAGTTAGTGAATACCGCGGTAATACCGACCTTTAGCGCTGTTAAATATTTCAAGGTGAAAATACAACCGTGTCCGCAAATAGCATCTACGGCTGCCCCGAGTAAAGTATCTGGGGATTACCACGGCTACATTTTGAACCTTTTGTGCGGATAAATTGATGAAGATACAGTACAACGGTACACCAAGGTCCCACCAATATATCACCGCAACCTAAATGGAAGTTTAGTGATAATAGGGGTGCTGTGTGGCGCATAAAGCATTTTATTAAAATTATATAAATACTGTGTGTTGAATTAAGAGTATATGAATGCTGTGTATCAAATTTGAAATCATTTAATTACTGTGTATCGAATTAATAATTATATAAATAGAACGTATCAAATTAAAATAATATAAGTACTGTGTATCGAATTAAAAATTATATAAATACCGAGTATCTAAGTAAAACGTAAGTACACTAGATTGCTAAGACTGTATATTTCGACTAAAATTAAGTTTCACCAAATTATCAAATTTGAAATCATATAATTACTGTGTATTGAATTAATAATTATATAAATACTGTGTGTTGAATTAAGAGTATATGAATGCTGTGTATCAAATTTGAAATCATATAATTACTGTTATTGAATTAATAATTATATAAATACTGTGTGTTGAATTAAGAGTATATGAATGCTGTGTATCAAATTTGAAATCATATAATTACTGTGTATTGAATTAATAATTATATAAATACTGTGTGTTGAATTAAAAGTATATGAATGCTGTGTATCAAATTTGAAATCATTTAATTACTGTGTATCGAATTAAAAATTATATAAATACCGAGTATCTAAGTAAAACGTAAGTTACACTAGATTGCTAAGACTGTATATTTCGACTAAAATTAAGTTGCACCAAATTATCCAATTTGAAATCATTTAATTACTGTGTATTGAATTAATAATTATATAAATACTGTGTGTTGAATTAAAAGTATATGAATGCTGTGTATCAAATTTGAAATCATATAATTACTGTTATTGAATTAATAATTATATAAATACTATGTGTTGAATTAAAAGTATATGAATACTGTGTATCAAATTTGAAATCATTTAATTACCGTGTATCGAATTAAAAATTATATAAATACCGAGTATCTAAGTAAAACGTAAGTTACACTAGATTGCTAAGATTGTATATTTCGACTAAAACTAAGTCACCAAATTATTCGCAAGTCCTATGTAACCTAGATTAAGTTGCTCTCAAATAAAAGATAGAATTAAGGAAACACCCGTGGTTTATATTGAACATCGCAGTACGACGATCGAGCAAGCAGTTGGGACGTCTCGGTGAACCTGTGTCGGACGGACACCCTATCGAGACGAGGCGGGGGCTAAAACTAAATAAACCCACAAGGGTAAGAACGGGAGATGGTAAAAACGTTTGAGGAACATATTTCGGAGGAGGTGTTTCAGAGTGGGGGCAAAGTCACTGATTGCTTTCACCCGGCGAAGGCCAGGACAATCGTTGTCCCTGTTCAATCCAAATTGACATGCAATCTCCATGTGACACGCCTGGATAGATACTTTGGCACCCGGCAAGTAGTGAACCAATGCATGCAGCGCCATCCTGAGAAAGGTTGGTCCAAGGCTAAGAACCTTGCCCGGAAAAACAAATTATCATGGACGATTTAACAAGCCTCGGTTATAGACCGGATAGACGACGCCGACCACGGAAACGAAAATAGCTAAACGGTTTGAGAATTTTCTCATGGAATGTCCGCTCACTATACAGAGCTCGAGGTGCACGGCAACTAGGCGTTACATCACTCGATATACGAGATCTTGATGCACGTATGGGAGCAAGAGGAGATGTCGGAAGATTGGCGTCGTGGAATAATTTGCCCCATACATAAGAAGGGAAATATCACACTGGGCAGAAACTACAGGGGTATAACATTGCTGAGTACCGCCTATAAGGAACTCTCCTCTACCTTACAAGACCGGATAGCCCCATACG
Source organism: Microdon myrmicae (assembly GCA_963931805.1). Classification (NCBI taxonomy): domain Eukaryota; kingdom Metazoa; phylum Arthropoda; class Insecta; order Diptera; family Syrphidae; genus Microdon; species Microdon myrmicae. The sequence continues at coordinate 58,155,890 of OZ007500.1, read as the reverse complement.
CTAAAGCCATCAGTGGTCAATATCAGTGTGGCTTCATCATAGTCAAATCAGCGATTGATCAGATATTCACCCTTAGGCAGGCGATGGAAAAATGTCTGGAATTTAAGATTCCATTATATCATCTATTTATAGACTTTAAGGCCGCCTACAACAGCATAGCCAGGGTAGAACTATATAATGCCATGAGAGAGTTCGGCATTCCAAATAAATTGATATGACTTTGTAGGTTGACAATAACCAACGTAACTAGTCAAGTAAAATAACGGGATTGCTGTCCAAACCAATAAACATCTATAATGGACTCCGACAAGGGGACAATCTGGCCTGCCTCCTCTTCAACCTGGCGTTGGAAAAGCAATCCGTGACTCTGGCGTTACAACAAGAGGGACGATTGTCACCAAGTCCAGCCAGATACTTGCCTACGCAAATGACATCGACATCATCGGTAGATCCGATTCGGCTAAATAGGGCTCCTTCACCCAGGTCGAACAGGCGGCACAAAAACTGGGACTGCATATTAATGAGGGAAAAACTAAGTACATGGTGGCAACTTCTGCGAAGAGAAGACCTAACGTTGGTCAAACTATCAGGGTAGCGGAGCACGAATTTGACGTAGTGCAATCCTTTAACTACCTTGGGTCAATAGTATTAGCCGATAACAATATGGAAAAAGAAGGCTCTTTAAATCCCGAAATTTATCCAGAACATCCAAGCCACTACTGTACAAAACCATGGTCTTACCAGTACTCATGTATGGATCCGAGACCTGGGTACTCAATAAAAGGCTCTCTGAACTGTTAGACGCGTTCGAGAGCAAGATCTTAAGGAGAATTGTTGTGAGGAGGTGTGTGAGCGGGGATGATTCCTGAGACGCTACAACCGAGAATTGTACGCGATCTCGAAGCTAGTGTTGTAAGAAAAATTAAGCTCGGTAGACTCGGGTGGTGGGACACCTAGCTCGAATGAGCGAAGAGGAGCCTGCCCGCAAAGTCCTTTGTGGCGGGATGTGTGGAAGGAGACAGTGCGGCAGACCATGTCTGCGATGGAGGGATGCCGTCGACCAGGACGGCCAGAGCCTGGGAGTGCCAAACTGGATGACATCGGCTAGATATCGGGACCGGTGGAGAGACTTGCGAAATAAGGCCAAAATCAGATCCGGTTGTGGTGCCGATGATGATGATGATACCATTCGATCACTTGTAAACCCAGTTCTGTAAAAATCATACTAATGATTACTATGGAGATCCCATGTGTTATGATATTCCGAATGTTCGTGGTTACCCAGTAAATTTAGAATCACAGACTGAAGGGAAGAAGAATATCGTATTGAGAATCGGTGGTACATTTTCTTCCCCCGCCTTTTTGGATACTCCATTTATGTTGCAGAGAAGAATAATCTCCCTGTAGTCAAGTTGAATTTTTGCTTAGCAAATCGATGAAGAAGGAGAAGGAGTGCTGTGACACGAGGAAAATAAAATGAAGAAGGACTTCCCTGAATGACCTCAAACGGAGGTCGTCCGAATGTCGAAGCAAGTGATTGACCTCTCGAACTTTTATGGTACCATTGAATATAGGCTGATGTCCGGGAGATTATGTATTGGGTTGTATGACGTGTGATTTTATAGTACAAATTTCAAACCCAATATTATTTTTCCGTAAATTTTTATTCAATCAAAATAGGACACGTTGGCATATACGACATTCTTCCAACGTGACACAGGGTCAAATATTCCTTTTTCGTAGAAGTGCTGACTTTTTGAGGCAATGAATTCTTGAAAGGCTTTATGACCTCTGCTCGGTTCCGGAGGACCTTCTGCAGGCAAAATTAATCCAGATTGCGGAAATGGTGGTAGTCCGTTGGGGAAATATCAGGAGAGTACGGTGGATGCCGAAGAATTTCAAATCCCAACTGCAACAGTTTTTGTACCGTTTCTTGTGAGGTATGGGGTCTAGCATTGTCATGTAAAAGGAGCGGGCCGTACCTATTGACAAATGCAGGTTGCGTTTCAGCCAATGTGGCATGCATTATGTCGACCTCCTCACAATATTTGATAGCTTTTGTCGTTTCTCCTGGTTGAAGGAATGACAAGTGGATTGGTCCTTTCGATGTCCACCAAATTGTCACCATACCATTTTTTTGGGTGAAGATAGGGCTTGGGGTTGTGCTTTGGTTTTTCACCTGCATCAAACCTCTGCCCAGGTCATTTACGGTTATCATACAGAATCCGCTTTTCATCACAGGTGACTGTCCGGTGCAAAAACGATTCAGTTTGGTATCTTAATCTAAGCCATGCGCAGATTTCCAGGCGTCGTAGTTTTTGGGACTCGTCAGTTCATGCGGTACCCACTTATCGACTTTCTTTACATTTCCTATGAGAGAACGGTGTCGACTTATTGTCATTGGGGATACTCCCATGCTTTCTGCAATTTCCCGCTCCGATTTCGTTGGGTCCGCATCCACGGTTGCTTTTAAAACATTGTCGTCAACTAACGTTTCCGCCTTCCCACGTGGATCGATTTCGAGGCTGACATCTCCCGAACGGAACTTTCCAAACGAACGTCGTATAGTGTGTTCATTTACGCTACATCCTCAAATGCGTCATTAGTGTTTTTCATTCATTCAAGCGCACGTACCACTTTACTTAATAAAAAAAGAAAATTTAACGTTCTTGCGCAGATGTTCACTCGAGGACTTCTTATATCCGACCTAGCGAAAATCGGAAATTTCATGTGGTACAACCCAATATATATACGACCCTTGCCCCCACTCTTTGGCAGAATATAGGGCAATCAAGAGGATGTGGCGGTTCTTTAATACATTCCCAAAGAACCGCCCATCCTCTTAAATTAACCACCTTCCAAACCCATAGTACTTACCTGCAATTAGGGGCAGCGTAAGCTCCCCTGCAGCATCACACCTGAAAGTTAAACCTTATCAAGCATGCATAGCAAACAAATTATTTCATTCATACATGGACCGTGCCAGACAATCGGCTCGGCTTGTCAGCAATTATAAAAGATAAATACTCGCTGGCCAGCGTAATTGTTGACATAGCTGTAGCCGGTATTCTTGCTACGGTTCATGAGTGAATATTGCCCCAATCCCAAGGTTCGCTACAGTTGCGACCAATTTCCTTTATCGGTTATCTACCGATCATGGAATTTGGGCACTAATGTGATTGACGTTAGACAATCATACCCCAGATCATGCCTAACGATGCTCCGGCCTGTTAAATAAACAAACACGATGTGCATATCATCATGTCCCTTGAAATAGCGTTTTTGTGTATCTTAAAGCAAAAACCTATTTCGTTCTCAGGCGCAGGTCATCAAAGATTTATGGCCCTCGAAATAGCGTTTCTGTTTATTTAAGATACAGAAACCTATTTCTCCTTTCGGCGATTGCGCTATCGCGTATCTCTATAATATCTACAATCCATTACACCAGCCCATGTTTATTCAAGTGCATTTTCGTCGTTGCCGATATGCAGGCTGAAGGGCAACGTACTTGTCCTATCCGGAAACATATAGAATTCTCCCACACCAATGTAATCCACACCGTTGAATCTGGCAGATATGGATCGTATCTTCGAGTCAGATTTGAATCGTGCACCAGACCACACGTGTCGAGGACGTTGGGGAAGTCATCCGTCAATGAGTCTACTCGTTTTTCAGCTGTTTTAATCTAACGGTGCGGTTTCGTCTTAATTTAATATCGACGAATTTGTTTTGTATTCGGCAAGTCAAGTTCGAATCCGTTCCGTGTGCTAACGTCAAAAAGACCTCGTAGAATCGGACTAAGTGGCTTTAAAGTTTAAACAGATTAATCATATTTTAAGATAATACCAGTGTAAAGCAGAGCAATTAAGGTCTAAGCAATAAAGGATACGTGAAATATATAATAAAGAAACGACGGTGTTTTAAACCTTTCCAGCACGCACACGACTCCTTACAACTCTCTCGACTCTTTTTCAACTACACCGAACCCCTTTTCGATTCTTTTCGCCTTTTTTTCTAAACCCTTACACCACTTTCGACTCCTGCGACTCCTTTTGACTCATTGGCCTCTTTCCCCAACTCCTTGCGACCATTTCCACTTCCTCCGTAGGAACCACGACTTGAATCTATCCTTTAGACATTACCCCATTACGTGATGGCCCGTACTCGGAACGCCCCACCCCAAGAGTATCAAGAACATCTCGAGTCCCTCGTGTTTCACGACGCTTCTAGCGTCGTCTTCCCTGATGCACAAGTCGCTACCGACCACGAAGCGACAGCACAACCCGCTCCCATGCCATTTTACGATGCCCCCAGTGTCGTTATCCGACCCCAAGCTGCTTCCGCTGACACCCCGACTGTCTCTAACGCCCCTAGTGCCGGCCCTTGGGTGGATCCTGGCATTATAATGCCCACAACTCGCACCGGTACCTCTCAACAAGCCCATAGGCAATCAGAGTCCCAAGAGTTCCACGATGTTTCCAGCCTCGGGAATAGGACTCATCCTTCAAATATAGGGCTTCCCCCCTTCGATGAAGAGGATCCAGACCTTTGGTTCGCCATAGCGGATCGTATCTACCGGACCGCCGACATGCACGAGAACAACTTCGTGCAGTCGAGCTGTTGCGAGTGCTTGATCGCACTCAGCGAACGCATGTTGCCCACATCATTAGGTCGGCCGACCGCAACCCTTATAGCATCATGCCTGGGGCTCTGCTCGACGCTTTGGACGAGCCCTGAAGTTTGCGGCAACAACGCTTGGCGGCCGAAACCAACCTTTCGGGGATGAGACCGTCCCTTTTCCTGACCCATTTACGCTCTACAGCGGGGACCAGGATCGGGGACGACCTAATAAGGCCTCACTTTTTGAGATGTCTCCCCTAACATGCCCGTTCGGCACTCACAGCTCAACCCAAACAGAGTTTGGGCTATTTTTCCAAAATTGCGGGCGCAATTATGGAAAGCTCAGACCAACATTCTGAGCCTCCAGCGTACCAGGTATCGGCGGTTTCTCAACACGTCGCCCAGCCTACACGGCACCCTCTCCTGCCACTAACAGCCCCACAGATGGCTCCAACGCAGCAACCTCCTCAGTCATCCACATATTATAGCAGGCCCGCCTCAACCAATTGCCACAGCGGAACCAAGAGGCAAGGCCCAATGAATTCCACCAGAGAAGCTCGCCAGCCCAGGTAAGTACTTCTGACCTTTGGGCGCTCCAAACCTCACCCCGCCGCGAACTAAATCAATTTCGCGCGGAGGTAAGAAACAACCCACAAAGCGCGCAGAATCGAGCCGTGCCGAGCCGTCCTTTCAATCGGCAACAATCCTCCCAAAATGCCCCTCAGCGGGCCAATTCCCATCGAGCACCGCCTTGACCTCCCCGAAACGGCAACTCCAATAGGCAGAATACACCAAACAACGCCGTCTCTCTCCCTTTGTGCGCCAATCACCAACGACTGGCTCCCGAAAAATTACGCGCGGCACGCGCAGAATTCGATCACATGATCGAACTTGGTATCTGCCAACCGTCGGACATCCCTGGGCAATGTCTTCACTACCCTGTATCTCACCACGGCTTATCACCAAATTCCGCTGGCACCAGAAGAAGAAGACCGCAGTCATCACACCTTTCGGAGTCTTCGACTTCAAAGTGATGACTTTCGGCCTCAGGAATGCCGCGCAGACATTCCAGCGTTATATTGACTCGGCACTACGTGGTCTCAACTGCTGCCATGCATACCTTGATGACATTCTCATCGCCTCCAAAGACCACGCCGAACACAAACGCCACTTACGTCAGGTCCTAGAGCGCCTCCGCGAATTCGGTCTAGTCATCAACCCAGATAAGTGTCAATACGCCAAGGAGCAAATAACTTATCTGGGTTATGTCGTTGACAACCAGGGCATTCGCGCACTGCCAGACCGTGTGGAGGTCCTCATGAAGTATCCTCGTACTACCAACGTAAGTGAGCTTCGTCGATTCCTGTGCATGCTGAACTTCTATCGACTGACTCTGAAGAACGCTGCCCAGACACAGGCTCCTTTAAACGAATTCTTAAAAGGAGCTAAGCGCAATGACAAGCGCCCCATCACTTGGACAGATGCCTCTGATCGAGCATTCCAGCTGTCCAAAGAGCAATTGGCAAATGCCACCTTACTCCGATACCCCCTCGAGGGAGCGGCACTATCCATCCAATGCGACGCATCGGATACCGCAATCGGAACCGTCCTTGAACAGGATATTAAAGGCCGACCGGAACCACTCGGTTTCTTTTCAAGGAAACTGAGTCCTACAGAGCGACGTTACAGCGCCTATGATCGCGAATTACTTGCGATCTACAACGCTGTCAAATACTTCCGTCATATGATAGAAGGTCGCTCACTCTCCATTTTAACGGACCACAAGCCGCTGGTCTACGCGTTCCGGAAGAAGTCGGGAAACGCCTCCCCCCGACAAGAGCGTCAATTAGACCTCATAGGGCAATACACTACGGAGATCAACCACATCTCCGGTAAGCAGAATGTCACGGCGGACGCCCTTTCTAGAATCGATACGATTCACTTGCGTACCGCCTTAAAGAATGCTGACCTTGCCCTGGCTCAACAGGAGGACGAACAGCTCAAGTCCCTCCTAACTGCCGATACGGCACTAGAGCTTAAAAAAATCACTCTTCGCGACCCTTTGGCCGAAATCTGGTGTGATGTCTCCACTGGAACCGCTAGACCGGTTGGGCCCGTGCTTGTCTCCAGTGCCAACGCTGCAAAATAGCGCAACATAATGTACTGGAGCCAGCGCAATTCAAGCTTCCCACGGCACGCTTCGCCCGTGTCCATATAGACATAGTGGGACCGCTTACTCCATCAAGAGGTTCTTCCTATATCCTCACAATGATGGATCGCTGAACGCGATGGCCAGAGGCGACACCTCTCCAGGCAGTTACTGCCGAATCAGTCGCCAAGGCCTTTTATTCAACTTGGGCCACACGCTTCGGTGTACCAACAACTTTAACTTCGGACCGAGGTCCACAATTTGAGGCGACAATATTCAGGCAGTTAACAAATCTCCTTGGCTGCCAAAGAAGTCGTACCACCGCCTACCACCCGCAATCGAATGGGATGATAGAGCGCTGGCATAGATCCCTAAGGGCCTCACTCATGTGTCATAACGACACCAAATGGTTTGACGCCCTTCCCACCGTCCTCCTTGGCCTGAGGGCAAGTATTAAGGAGGACCTAGGAGCTTCGGCAGCAGAACTCACCTACGGTATCAACCTCCTTCTTCCAGGAGAACTCTTCCTGGACGGCGAAGCACCGCGTGGCCAAGTCCATGAAGTGGGACGTCTCCGTGACCTGCTACGCAAGGTTAGGGCAACCCCAGTAGCCAGGCACGGCTCCAAAAAACTCTTCGTCTGAACTGCACAGCTGCACGCACGTCTTTGTCAGGGTGGATAAGGTCAAAAAACCCCTCGACCCACCTTACGATGGCCCATTCAAAGTCTTCCGCTGCATTAGCGACCGCGTCTTTGAGATCGACATTAGAGGCAAGCTATCCACGGTCAGCGTCGAAAGGCTTAAGCCCTGCTTTCTGGAAGCTTCCGCTCCAGAACAGCCCCCTCAACAAGACACAACAGCCATCCGACCCGCACAACCTCCCCGCACCCGCGCCCGTACGCGCGCTCAAAGATAGCTCCCCCCCCTCGCAACTTTCCTTACATGTCTCATGACTACGTCACTGGGGGGGGGGGGGGTGAAGTTGCGGTTATTTAATACATTCCCAAAGAACCGCTCATCCTCTTAAATTAACCACCTTCCAAACCCATAGTACTTAGCTGCAATTAGGGGCAGCGTAAGCTCCCCTGCAGCATCACACCAGAAAGTTAAACCTTATCAAGCATGCACATCAAACAAATTATTTCATTCATACATGGACCGTGCCAGACAATCGGCTCGGCTTGTCAGCAATTATAAAAGACAGATACTCGCTGGCCAGCGTAATTGTTGACATAGCTGTAGCCGGTATTCTTGCTACGGTTCATGAGTGAATATTGCCCCAATCCCAAGGTTCGCTACAGTTGCGACCAATTTCCTTTAGCGGTTATCTACCGATCATGGAATTTGGGCACTAATGTGATTGACGTTAGACGACCATACCCCAGATCATGCCTAACGATGCTCCGGCCTGTTAAATAAACAAACATGATGTGCATATCAGCATGTCCCTTGAAATAGCGTTTTTGTGTATCTTAAAGCAAAAACCTATTTTGTTCTCAGGCGCAGGTCGTCAAAGATTTATGGCCCTCGAAATAGCGTTTCTGTTTATTTAAGATACAGAAACCTATTTCTCCTTTCGGCGATTGCGCTATCGCGTATCTCTATAATATCTACAATCCATTACACCAGCCCAAGTTTATTCAAGTGCATTTTCGTCGTTGCCGATATGCAGGCTGAAGGGCAACGTACTTGTCCTATACGGGGACACATATAGAATTCCCCCACACCAATGTAATCCACACCGTTGAATCTGGCCGATATGGATCGTATCTTCTAGTCAGATATGAATCGCGCACCAGACCACACGTGTCGAGGACGTTGGGGAAGTCATCCGTCAATGAGTATACGCGTTTTTCAGCTGTTTTAATCTAACGGTGCGGTTGCGTCTTAATTTAATATCGACGAATTTGTTTTGTATTCGGCAAGTCAAGTTCGAATCCGTTCCGTGTGCTAACGTCAAAAAGACCTCGTAGAATCGGACTAAGTGGCTTTAAAGTTTAAACAGATTAATCATATTTTAAGATAATACAAGTGTAAAACAGAGCAATGAAGGTCTAAGCAATAAAGGATACGTGAAATATATAATAAAGAAACGACGGTGTTTTATTTTCCATTCCTCTGTTACGCACAACTTTTGGATAATTACGTGGGAAGAACAGTGCACGTCGAAACAATTTCCATCAGACTATCAGTGGTGTTTATGCTAAATCCGCGCCCATGCTTGGTGCACGAGCATAATACCCACAAGGAGCCATGGAGAGAGTTCTATGCACCCCCAAGAAGAGCAAAGACCCGAAGAATTACCCTAGAGGAATCAACATACCTTCAAGAGTCACGGAAAACCCAGTCAAAATACACACGTGAGTATTGAATGCGTTTAAAGTGAAGACATGTTTGCCAACTGTGTTATGATCAAGCACCGAGAACAGTATGACCAATATTGGGCCTTCAAATTTTGCGTCAAACTAGACGAAAACACTGCTGGGACTCGTGGAAACTTACAATAGGTTATCCCCTACCCAGTGTAGAAGTGTTCAGATGACATAGTGCAAAGTCTCCCCGTTCCGAAAAGCCAGATTGAGAAAATACAAAAACAACCATACTCCTTACATTTCTGATAGTCGTTCACAAAAAATCCGTCCAAAGAGGACAAACTGTCAGTTAAGCTTTTTATTGGGAAATCTCTGGAAGACTCAGGAAAAGAATGACGACCAGGCATTGCATATATTTGAATGCTGCGCTACGACGATGACTAAAACACGACAATCCACAGCCATGATTTTTTGGTCAAGATATAGCATTCCTGGGATTCCCATATATTGACACGAGTAATCGGCTGTCAGCTTGACTATTATCTTTAATGTGACTCTGAGGTGTAGCACCAAAAGAAATAAATCGATCGTTGAGATCAACCGTTCTCTCAATACAAAGAGATAACATGAAATATATAATTCAAACTCAACCAGCAACATTCAGGGGCTCGAAATCCTCACAATTTCTTTAATTTCCTCTTGCGGAATTTAATAGTCCGATGTCCCCCAGTTTAACTGCGACAATCTAATTCAAGACGCACTCACGGGTTACAGGACAAATAAACCTTGCCACCATTTACACTTCAAATACGCTCGTAAAACCTCACCGAACATTTCATTCTGAGCTGGAAATGTTCTTTCAACATGTACATGTGTTTTGAAAGCATAAAAACCATAGTTACTGAAATCTCGTACTGGCACAGAATGAGGATGACGCACAGACCCCATGTATCCTTATAATGGCAGTTTTTATTGGATATGAAATTTTTATTCGAGACCAGCAAATTCTCCGTCGCACTAATTGTCTAGGTTTTAGTTGCGGACGTAAACCTACCACACGGTAATACGGTAATTTATTTTTCAGGATATGCGATATTCGGACTTCATTATCCGCCCGGTCATTGTGTATAGCCGTCAATATGATCTCGTTGAACACGAAGCCTTCATACGAAGGGCGAAACCACATTTTCAGACCCCACGAATATACGCAACATCACTGATGTAGAATATAGAATGTGACAGGCACTTCGAACGGGGAGCTGTTAAGAAGGCGCCCGCCTAGCATGTCTAGATACTGATACGCCCTTCCACAGCGAGCGGGTGAAATCGTATATTTCCAGATCCTTTCTCGGGTTTTCAATTTACTTCAATGAGTTTTCGAAAGGAGCAAAAAACCTGGAAGAAAACGTGTTACACGCTCAACGCATAAAATGAAGATAAATTACCCGTACGCTTGTGGCATAGAGCCGAGTGTCGTACTTGCCTGTGGTACTCGCTCAACCGAAAAGTACTTGAGATTTACTGGTTGCAAGCGAGGATGCTTTGGGAATTTAATTCACATTCTTGTGACTATCTGAGGGGATCGAAGGAGCTTAAGAGGGACAATCGATTGTTTTTTTAAATAGTAATAATGAAGTGGCGGTCAAACCGACCCCTCCTTTATTTGTGACGTTTGACGGCTAGACCCAAATGGGGCTCTTGTGCGCTTAGTCATTGAAGAGGGAACCGTATCCACGGTAGCTCCAATGTCCTGCATTTACTCAAGTAGGATTGAAGTTCTGTCCGTTGCTGTTTGATGAGATATATTGTGGTAAATGTACTGGATAGTAAAACCGATTGTTTTGTAGAAATATTCATCCGCAACAAGTATTGCTGAATGTTGATTGTTGGTGTCCTTGTGGTATTTGTTGTATTGGTCAAGTTGGAGATGCTTTCATGCACCAACTATCTGGATTATTGATAAAGCTGTAATGAAAAGGACACTGAGTAAAACCTGTAACGAAAAGCAGAATTTTCCAAAGTAGATGTAAAATGTTATTGTAGTATGACAACAAACAGCAAAGGAGATATGAAATTCATTTTTTTCATTTTACGTACATTTTTATTTTGTTCTTACTTCCTATATGTATCTTACTTCCTAGACAAAGAATGCTTAAACTTTCATCATCACCATAGGCACTACAACCGGGACCCGGTCTTGGCCTTATTTAGCAAGTCCTGAGGCTTGTTAAATTTTCCATAATGATTTATTTTTTCTGGGCAAGGTCATTAGTCTTGCGCCAGAGGCTCCCCGACGGGGAATCGAACCCCGGTCTCCCAAATGACAAGCGGGTATACTAACCACTATACTATCGAGGAGCTTAATGCTTTAACTTTAGCTTATTTAAATTATATTCTAACGTACTGGTCCCCTGTGGACACTCTTCGGGTGACTATTATCATGCATTATTGCCTTAGGAGATATGAAATAGGAACAGCGATATGCGAAACATAATGGGTGGCGATAGGTAAGTATGAACCGGAAACATAGACTTTACAAGGAATCAATGACTGTTATTGACGGAAATATCTACGTGATTTCTTTGGTCTATCCATATGTCGCCATTGGCAAATTGAATTGGTAAATTGAATTGAATTGGCTACGTATGTATTGCCAAACCCCCCGCTTGGTAGAAACCTTGACGTGGTGTGGGGGCTTAAACTACGATGAATCGCTTAGGCTATGCTGACGGAAGCATACGCTTCCAGTAGGGCCACCCATGTCAGACAGGCTAGCGAGGAGTAACACACAAAGATCTACCGCCCCTAATCCAGGGTGTTACGCGTCACCGTGCCCATTGGATGGTTTGCAGCCAGGGGTATACCGGCTGTATTATAACGGCGCCTCTCTGACACCGGGTCGAATCAGAGCAGTAAGCAGACCTTACCATATCAAAGAGGGGCTCTGATATGGCGGACCATTTGAAACCCCAGAGTGATCCAATGAAATGAATGATCAATACACAAAAAACAATCTCACAAAAAACCCGGTAGGCGTAGGTGTGATGAGCCAACACTACCATAAGGGAACAAATCATCAGGAAAACACCGACTCGGCAAAAAGAAGACGTAGGGAAAAACGGAAAAAGCGGGATATACGCGTCGGGACGTGGAATGTTCGAACGTTATATAAACCAGGCGCGATACAGACGGTCGTAGAAAACGCGAAACAATATAAAATGCACATCGTCGCGCTCCAGGAAGTTCGACTCCCACATCAAGTAATCGAAACCAACGGGCTTACACTGGTGTGTGGAGGTACCGATACACATAACCTCGGAACTGGCTTCATCATAAGCAAGAAGATTACGCCCCATGTAAAAGATGTGCAATTCATTAATGACCGAATGTCTGTGCTAAAAATACAGGGCCGATGGTACAATTATGTATTTATAAACGTACACGCCCCAACAGAATCTGCGGACGAAGAAACGAAGGACACGTTCTACGAGACCCTAGAGGATGTATTTCATGGGATCTCATCATTCGATGTTAAAATCCTCCTCGGGGACCTCAATGCGAAAATTGGAAAGGAAGATATCTTCCAACCAACTATAGGTAAAGAAAGCCTACACGACGTGTCAAATGATAATGGAATTCGAATTATCACGTTCGCAGCGTCAAAAGATCTGTTAGTAAAAAGCACGATGTTCAAGCACAAGGAAATTCATAAAGCCACATGGATATCACCCGACGGCGTAACGCGTAACCAAATAGACCACTTCCTCATAGACAAAAGACACCACTCGAATATCCTTGACGTAAGAGCATATAGAGGAGCAGATTGCGACTCCGATCATCTTCTAGTGATTGGCAAAATCAGGAGTCGCCTCGCAGCAATCCCACATGTGCAGTCACGGGAGACAAGCAAAAAGTTCGACACTGATAAACTGAAAGACCTACGCAAAAGGGCTGAATATCAAGACGAGCTAACGAATAGATTTAGCATTCTAGAGAATGTGAGCAGTGAGGAAGAGGGAGCTAATAGTGTGAACACTAAATGGACATCGATCAGAGACACAATCAAACTAACAGCCCAAAAGGTATTAGGATTTAAGAAAACAACTAAGTCCAAACCTTGGTTTGACGATGAGTGCAGGGCGAAGATCGAAGAACGTAAACGCCTCAGAGTGATCCACTTAGAAAGATATGATGAAGTCAACGCAGAAAGATACGCGACAATTCGGAGAGAGACAATGAGGCTCTTCAAACGCAAAAAACGCGAATGGGAGAAGACTAGGATCGAAAAAATCCTAGAAAATTCTAGGGCAAAGAACATCAGGGGTATGTATGTCGGCATAAATTCAATTAGAAATGGCTACCGAGGAAGAGCCAACATAATTCGAGACGCAAACGGCTGTCTGGTCACAGAAACAAACAATGTCGTGACAAGATGGAAGCAGTACTTTGAAAACCTGCTTAATGTACGCACCCATCAACCACAGATAAATGTACCAAGCGTACATACAGCTGAGCCTCAGATCCCAGAGCCGTCTCTCAACGAAGTTGTAGACGCAATAAATCGATTGAAAATCAACAAGGCCCCCGGAGTCGACTGCATACCGGCAGAGCTTGTGAAGCATGGAGGAGAGGCAACCGCTCGAAAGATCCACCAGCTCATCCAAACAATATGGGATAAGGAAGTCACTCCGGAAGAATGGAAAACCTCAATAGTCATCCCCATTTTCAAAAAAGGCGACAGATCTGACTGTGAAAACTACAGAGGAATATCATTGCTCCCAACCGCATACAAAATATTAACAAATGTCATTCTGGCGAGAATCACACCTTACGCAGAGGAGATACTGGGAGACTACCAATGTGGATTCCGTAGAAACCGGTCAACAAGCGACCAAATGTTCACAATAAGACAACTGCTGGAAAAGAAGTGGGAATACGGAGAGACGGTTCACCAACTGTTCGTTGACTTCAAAAAAGCCTACGACTCAGTCGCAAGGCAGAGACTCTACCATATTCTAGTTGAGCTGGGAGTCCCAAAAAAATATGCCGCGCTCATTCAAATTTGCATGAACGAAAACAAAGGGCGAGTTAGAATAGAAAACCACCTCTCAGAACCATTTGAAATCCGGGACGGACTAAAGCAGGGAGATGGTCTATCACCGTGTCTCTTTAACCTTGTGCTCGAGTATGTCATCAGAAAGGTACAAGACGACAACATGGCCGGATCATCCCTGAACGGGGTCACACAAGTGCTCGCATATGCGGATGACATCGCCGTTCTGGGCGATAATCTAGAGACTGTTAGTAAAAACTGTGAAATCATCATGCAAGCGGCAGAAGAGGTGGGCCTAGAAATAAATGAAGACAAGACAAAATACATGATTACGGCGAGAGCAGGTGGGTCTCAGAGAACACATATAAACGTCAGAGGTAAGATCTTTGAAAAAGTTAAAGAATTTAAATATCTGGGAACGATACTGACGGCCAGTAACGAAATGTCGAAGGAAATTAACAAGAGACTGCATTCCGGCAACGCGAGTTGGCACGCAGTCAGTAAACTGCTGAAATCCAGACTGCTATCACGTAACATAAAGCTCCGTGTCTATAGAACCATAATCATGCCAATTGTTCTATATGGATGCGAAACATGGGCTCTCACAAAACGGGAAGAAAACAAATTCCGTCTATTCGAGAATAAAGTTTTGAGAGGCATCTTTGGAGGTAAATATGACGAGGAGGCAGGACAATGGAGGAGACTCCATAACCACGAATTGGAAGAACTATATCGCAAACCTACAATAGTGAGAGTAATCAAGTCGCGAAGATTAAGATGGGCCGGACACGTGGCGCGAATGGGGAACGATAGGACCGTGCATAGAATTCTTGACGGTAGACCAACGGGAAAGAGACCGGTAGGACGGCCGCGACGGAGATGGGAGGACAATGTTAGGTTTGACCTTGAGGAGATCGGATCGAATGGTGAAGCGTGGAAGGAGAGTGCCCAGGACAGGGAAGGATGGCGAAGCCGAGTCGGTGAGGTCATGAACTTCCGGGTTCCTACAGGCCAATAAATAAATAATAATAAAATAAAAATAATGTATTGCCAAACAGTACGGCTCTCGTTATCCTTAACCTTATCTTAGTCTATCAATGTTATTGGTCACTAACTTAGTCGCTATTTTCTACACTTCCTATAATGTGGCAAAACCTTACATGAAAGACCCGATATAGCATACTGGCTTCTGTCACACCATGAGCTTTGTTCCAACCCACCATTTAACTTTTTGTGCCTCAAACTTCATGGCTGAATTGTGTTAGGGAAATAGTTAACACCATTTTGTTTCGATTTAAATGCTTACTTTATTAATTCAATTTAAAAATATAACATTTCATTTTCAGGACACGGTTGTGTCGTGTAGTGTGGTACCAGGGTGTACGGGTTTTGTCTGGTGATAGAGTTCTGATTAGGAATTCTAAATCTGGAAGTACCAGGGATGGACACCTTTAGGGAAATCATTATATATATTCGCAGTATTCGAGTGAGGGTCTAATTTAAGACTTCGACAGAAGAAGAAGTTGGGGCGTTGGCTCTAAAATTTTCTGGAGGCGGACCTGGCGATATTCGATATATGCTTTTCGCGGTCGTGTTTAGTTTGTCCTAGTGTTCCGCCGAACACTGTTTGCAAGAGGGAGAGAATCACACTGGAACACGGACATCAATGAAACACTGAGAAGTTGTTTTATTTACAAACGTTTTTTATTAATTTCCTTCTTTTGTTTGTTCTAGGCCAATCAGTTCCATCGGCTTTGATTATAATTTAATGTAAATAAAACACGATAAACAACGACACAATGTCTGCCCGCGAATTTTACTTTCGGTTCCCTAGTTCTGACAAACTATTCACGGTTCTAAGTCACCTCGCGATCAACAAGATACAAGCATCGACTGGCACTAACTTTTCGGCATTCAACAATCGCGATTTTGCTGTCCACTCCTCGGATACTCGAAATAGACTTGTCGTCCCGGTGACGATCCAAATTAGACTGCCTGTCTGCCCACACAGATATCCAGATTCAAAACTGGTATCTGTATCCGTACAGGAGAAATTTCCCTATTCGATCTGTCAACAGAATTCCCGAAATCTCTGTTAACAGCATGCTATTTTACCCCAGGGATAATTTCCTATTTTCCTGAAAGGGGAAACTCGCTCATCATCATACATCATTATCACCCTCGGTGGTGCTGATAGAATTTCATTTCGACGGCCCTCGATAGAATGCCGCCTCTATTTGCATAAGGCATCTGGCTCACAGGCCGGAGGGTATCCTGCAATTTGTATGGACGTAAAGTCCGTGAGTTGTTTAACTTCTGTAGTTAATATCAACTATCCGTTAGATCTTTCTAATGCTGTGAAAATATGGTAAGGACCGTGGAACTGAAGTAGTTCCTTTTGTTATTTTTACCCTCGTACAAATTCGCGTCGTATCTCGTTGAGATGTTTACGTTTCCCAGGAATCTGGTAGCGGATGACCAACATACATTATTGTATCGACGGATTTGGGTGGTCTTTGTGGTAGACTACCCGCACGTGCACCGTTGATCGGCTCATTTCCTGGCGATAGCACTTCCTTGCATAGATGTTTGAAATTACCGATCCAATGGAATGTTCCTGGGCGCAGGCAGAATGAATGTTTCTTTCTTGTTTCAGGTATGATGACTTACGAATGTTGAGCTTGACATTAAAAGCTTTGGGATGTTCGGTTCCTTGCTTTTTGGTGTCGGCTCACGTTGGCTACATGTTGTTGGCCCCTAGTAGGCTTTGGGGGCATGTGGCATCTCTAACAGATACACACAATTCACAAGCAAAAGTAGTGAAGGACACCGAAAGAAAATCGAATAGGAAAATACATCAGAACAGTATACCTAGCGATAATAAAAATAATTCACATCAGTGGAGTATAGTCGAGTTTAAAAATCAAATTCAAAACACGGTCAGTAGCCTGATGGGTAACGCTTAGGTTCAATTTTTTTCGTGATTCAAACTGCCATAGCGTCAGTTCGAATCACACGATCTCTTCTTCACTATTATTTCATCAAACACTATAGGCACGCGTCTGAGGGCGCGTGTAACGTTTTCAGGTAGGTCTGTTCCTTGAAGGGTTAGGAACCTTACCTGGGTGAAATTGTGCGTTCGTAGAACGCTACATGCTCATGCCACGACACATTCCCACGGGCCGTGACACCAAGCAAACTTATGCTTTCCTTTTATCCAAGTGCCTAAACATTTATTATTAGCTCTAGAACCGATGCTACATTTATCGCTGTGAACCTTGAATATTGCCTCTTAGTTGCATGAAAGTCGACGAAATTTGCCTTTCCCCATTGTAGGATTCCATCCAGATCCCGATTCAATCAATATGGCTACATCTCAGCTGGTGCGATGTTGATGCGTTAATTGGCCGACTATCCGAAAATGAAAATATAAGCGTACGATCATCCGCAAAACTGAATATTTTATACCCGTGGATTCTTCTAAATTAATATTAAATTAATATGAAGCAAAAAGAAAGTTGGAGCCAAAATCGAACCCTAAGGCACCCCGGAATTAACCGAATAGAGATCGGAAGACACGGCATCCACAACAAACCGTATTGATCGATTCTCAGGGAAGTTCTTCATCAAGTCACAAAGCTGTTGGGAAAGTCAGTATGAAAGAAGCCTGCTCAGCCCCTCGATTCGCAATGTTTTTCGATTGCAGATGTCCAAATGTAGGTTAAAAAGCTCAAAAGATCTCCTGTCGACCACCTACTTTAGCACCGATTGAAATTGAGCGATTTACAGCAGGTAAGAAAAGTAACCTCATCCTCAGTATCAATAGGCAAGAACTGCCCCCTTCCCCCATTCAACGTTTTTCGTGAGGACAACGTTCTTCGTTCCTGTCCTGACTCCCCCTGCCGAGGCGTGCTGCTTGCCATTCTAAATGCACTAACATCTTCTCTTACTATCTCTCTTTCGCCCAACCTCGACTATGTCGCAATAAAAATTGAATATCGGTTAAATTCCTTATACGTCGTTTGCTTTTACATACCACTCCTGCAAACTATCCAATTATACGAAGTCGCAATTGCTGCAATCGACCGCTTTACCGAGCTGAGTTCTTTCCAAGATGACGTCGTAGTCCTTGGCGACTTTAACCCCCCCCCCCCCCCCCCCCACAATTCCAATGGTCGCCGTCAGACGATAAATCCCACTACATCTGAAACCCCACAGCTGACAAGGAATGTCTCTTTGGGCCTCATCGACTCTAGCCTTTGTGAAGTAAGCAATGTCCTAAATCAGCTGAGCAGACAACTTGACCTTGTGCTCACGACAGACCATTTAATTCCTCAGTTGCCCCTATTCCACACACTACTCTCTCAACTATTGACAGTCACCACACCCCGCTTCTCTTATCCTTATACCGCCAGAAATATACTTTTCAACCCACCCCATTATCGTCATGCTCTCCTTAGCGATTTTCGCGGTTGTAGTGCCGATGATGATGATGTAAAGTAAATAAAGTAACATTAAACAAACTCATTCCGTTAAGTGTGTTTATTGTGAAGCTGGCAACCTAATTCATTTAAGAGATAATCTCAAATTCTTTAATCAGTCTGCTCACCTTTATATATATGTAATATATTCTTTATATATATGCATACAATTCAAATTTAATGAACCCACGTTATTTGGTGGAACGGATGTTTAAAATCGGAACGGATGAAAGTTTATTGGTTAATCTGGGCAGGACCATCAATTTCAACAGCAGCAGCCACGTGAGCACCATTAAGTTTTATATATAGAAATAACATTGTGAAAATAAAGTGTTACACAAAGACAAGTCGTACAGTTGATAGCATCCGTGCCGCTCGAGAGTGATCACCGCTTAACTATTGGAGAAATCTCATCAGAAGTGGGTATCAGCTATGGATGTGTATCATCACATGTGTGGCGCAAGGCTAATAACCTTGCCCGAAAAAACAAATTGTTATGGAAAAATTAACAAGCCTCAGGACTTGTTAAATAACGCCAAGACCGGATCCCGGTTGTAGTGCCGATGATGATGATTATGATGATGATGATCATCACATGTGATGAGACGTGGGTACATCATTATACTCCCGCGACGAAAATGCCATTAAGGAGTAGCGAAGGATTAAGGCTGTCCAGTGAAGACCAAAACTCGTCTCTCAGTCGGAAAAGTTCTTGCAAACGAACAGTGACTGCGGTTTATTACTGTCAGTTGTTACAGTAGCAAAAGCCGCATATCGAAATAAAAGACGAGGTATGCACATTCGAGGTGTCACCCTTCTTCATGGCAATGCCAGGCCTCACACTTCATCCTTGAGAAGGGACACATTGGAAGAAATGGGCTGGCAAACCCTCGAAGGCCCTCCTTATAGCTCAGACTTGTCTCCCTGCGACTATTTTTTGTTCTGTGGGGAACGAAGTCGTGGCACCGGGATGGGTGCGAGTTCTACTTCGTCCCGCTAACAATCCACTGTTCGAACAAGGTTCCGCCAAACCGAATCGTCACT
This sequence comes from Microdon myrmicae, assembly GCA_963931805.1. NCBI lineage: Eukaryota > Metazoa > Arthropoda > Insecta > Diptera > Syrphidae > Microdon > Microdon myrmicae. The sequence continues at coordinate 58,136,229 of OZ007500.1, read as the reverse complement.
TCACTAAAGGAATGCACAAACACGAACATCAACAACTGCGACAATCGCCGGGAAACGAAAGTGAAATAAAACACCGATTGTTTTGGTAGTTCACAAGCTCGATTTATTATTCAATTTTATGTAAAGATATTTATATTAACACTAGGTTGTACGTTGACGGCCATTTCAAACTTAACAATGATTGCAAATTAATTGAACTAGAGCACACACGAATGGTATCGGAAAATGTTTTTGACTTTACTTTATCTGCCGTTTTGCAAAAAGGATTTTGTTTAGAAAATTAAAGAACCCGACTCTAACTCGACACAACTAATGGTTTCTACACCCTCGGGCGTACGCTGGCGTATCTGAAACGCGATCGACCTTTTAAGTGGTTGAATTACGACTCCATGATTCAACCCTCGTTTGGGGTGAGTTTGGTGGTGTGGTGGTAGATATCCTCTCCACTAAGGATATGTTTTTACCTACCAACAGAGATACGTAAAGTCTCTCTTGGTGGAATAGAAAACCAGATCTCGTAATGGAGACAATGAAAATACAAAGCAGGCAGGCGGCAAGGACAAAGGAATTGGGAAGATCGTGGTTTATGAAGTGCATCGCGGCTAAATAAATAAACGACGATGCATCGAAGAATTGTGCTGAAAGAAGAGATGGGACGAGGGCATCATAAAAGTCTTAGATGAGTGATGCCCTTGTGTAAATAGACGAATAGACATTGGGAAAAGGTGCTAATGGGTAGTGATACTTTATACAATGAAAATTGTATACCGTATCTTGGGTCGGTGGCCGAAACGAATCCCTTACTTGCATTTGTATATGCAGGGTAATTCGTTGTAAGAAACGGATTCTATATTTGCATTGTTTATGCTTTGAATTCAATCCGGCGGCTATGCGCGAAGTCGATGATTGTTTGGAGATTCAAACAAAGAAGCATTTCTGGGTAATGTGCTTGCAGCTGTATTGATAGTTGCAAGTTATTGCGAAGCAATTCAGATGGTTACACAATGACGGTTTGTATAACATCTATGCCAATTGCATATGGCATCTAAGGCGACTCAAGTGTCTAACTCTAGTCTGAGTGTTTACACTAAACAAGAATTCGGTTCTTGGTCGCTAAAGCAGAGATGCATTGATGCCTGCATGTATGCCCTTGTGGGAGAAATTCTTTACAGGAATTCCTAAGTAATGCGTATGTATGATTGGGATCTGTGATAAATTTGGATAGAATTTTATGGAGAATTTTTGGATTCGAATGAATGAATGAAGGTAAGAATTCTTTTCCAAAAGCTGTTAATTACATAAATTTGATAAGCTTGATGCGTGAAGCATTTACAGGTGATCCTTGCGATTGAATTAGCAGGAAATTATGAAAGTTAGGTAGCAGTTATAGGGGTTTTTCAGGTAAGTAGCAGTGGGGTTTGGCGGAACCGCCACAGTTCCACCCTTGAAGGAATCACTTGGAGGAAAAAATTCGAAAGTAATGATAAAGTCGAGGAGCATGTGCGCAATTGGCTAACAACTCGCTCTAAATCTTTCTACGAACAAGGGATATTATAACTTCCAAATCCGTGGCAAAAGTGTGCAAATCACACAGGAGACTATATTGAAAAATGTGTGTAACATTATTCAGTAAGTGTATAAAAAGAAATTAACGTATGTATTTGTTTCACGCTCGTAACTTATGACGATTTTGAGGAGATAGAGCGGAGTGACCATTCGACTAAAGGCTCTCCTGATGGACAATCACTTAGCCGAGTTAAAGTCGTTTTTGTTGTCCAATGGTTTTTCTTGAATTTTTACATGATCATCGCTGACTCAAATGATAATGATCTTGATGAGGGCTTCGATCATGTGCTGCATCGATCGGCAGAAAATGCACTGAATTAGACCGGTTAAATAAATTTTTTGCGATGTTGACATCCAACGCGATTTACCGTTATTTTAGAATTTTAATTATTTTTAGCTGCACGGAGTGTAACCATCGAAGGTGATAGAGTTTGAAATTAAATGGCTGCGTCGTCTCCGAGCTTATGAAATTGGACGAGTGCGAGATTTATTATAGATCCTGTAAATTTTTCTTCTCTACGTGACCACACTACAATGCGTTAAGACAAAGTTGTATCCAGGATGCTTAAAATCGGAAATCTAGGTATTAGCAACTATTACTTAGCGAAAGAATTGCTGACAAACTCATTGGGGAAAAGGAGTCTCATCACATGAATGTTGCACTAGTCGGCGCGACTCTGGCATCATTACAATGATTTGCTACAAATGTCGACGAAATTTCTTAGAAGATATATCTATTGATTGTAGCCCCATTTACCCTTATTTTCAGTGAACGCCCTATAAAATTTACTATACATCACAAAGCGGCCTTGCTGTCATCTATTTGAGGATTTTTATTTCCCATGTGGTTCGATAAAGAACAACAGTGTGTTACAGACTTCAATCTGTAAATTGGACACTCACACCCGTCGACCTAAGCAATTGATGTGACATTGTTAAAGAAGGTCCTTTCTTTGTCAATCGTAACATTATTTTCTATCGCAGTATGACTGACGAACGCTTAGAACTTGATTTCCTTCCAACCCAACATGAACTTTTATAAGCGTCGTTTCGCAACTAACCATCAAGAGTTAAGACATTTATGTCCTACTGAACTTGTCGGTAAATACAACCTGTGATTGGGAGATAATTCGCCGTTTTATCACACAAATAAATCGTATGTAGTCCAAATAGCATATTTGCGTAACAAATTCTATATAGCGATTGTTCTTCAGAGACACAATTCTGTCTCCAGACGAAAAAGTGTCCTTTCTATACGCCCTACTAATATAAAATCCTCAATAAAAGTCGTGGATCTGTGTAATATATTTAAATGTCTCCGTTTCCCAGTCTGGTGTTCTATTGATAACTTCTCCCACATGTGTCCTTGGTAATTCCCTAAACGTGTAGTATATTTATATGCACTGGCGCCAGACGCATCGTAAAAGAAACGATGTATACGTGCGGAATGAATGGAATACCTTGACCGTTAACAATGTCATATATCTCTGTGGTTCCGAGTGGCCGAAACATGAGTGACTTTTTAAATAAAATGCAGTAATAAAAAATATTGCGATGTTACGAAGTGTTCGCCACCCACCATAGCTATTAAATAGGACCCCGGCTATCTTATAGTCTGTAGGACTTTTCAAGTGCATGGAGTCCTTTGTTTGGTATCGATCCCGGAGCACACAAACAAAATGATATTCGAAATAATGAAAATCAATGTAGAATATTAATCTAAGGGTGTTGTAAGTATGATGAGTGTGGTGCTGAAGTAGACTAATTAATTTATGAACATTGTTGTATCAGTTCAATTTGTGCTTGCATAATTGAAGCTGCCTGAAGTGTTTAATAAATTGACTATAACTTAACAGAAGGCAAAAAAATCGGCAGTCACTTTATACATTGGACAACGTAACGCTGAAACGCATAAGCCTTTTGGGAATTCAAATCGAATTTTCAGTTACTCCAACTCATATTGGATGAATCGTATTTTTAGCATTTGTCAATATATTTCCCTCCTGTGGATAATGTTCCACAATAAGCACTTCCTGGGAAAAAAGTTTTGAGTTAAGCGTAAGCGGACAATACCAAAGCAGAAGGTGCTCACGTACGACGAAAATGGGGTTTTCGTTATATGTGTGAGTAAGCGCATTGTTTGGTTATACACTTTAGAAGACCTTCTACCTTCTTTCTCTTTTATTTTTATATGTGAGAGAAAATCACTTCAAATTCATTCGTCTCAAACTGTCACTATGTCTATAATATGCGCGCAAACACTTTTCTAATACCCTTGTTTGTGGACGGAAGTGCGGGCGGAAGCACTGACAGAGGACATGAAAAGGAAATGTATATCCTTATCGCTTACAATCATGGGTAACAGCGGCAGTGCGTCACACGCTTGCATACTTCGACCGAAGAACGATTCCTTGGGGTAATTGTCGGTCTAAAATTGGAGATTAATAGTAACTGGTGCACACTGACTTATTTTTCGAGGTCAAAAATATGGGAAAAAGAAACGTAACCTCAGGATAATTGAATATTGTTTGTGATCAATTATTTGGGGCAGAGATAGGCGGACACATATTCCGCAAGTGTTCTTGTTATGGAATTGTTCGTGTTGAGGCTGGCTCTCTTATAAGATTTTCTTGCATTACTGTTTAGTGGGGCTAACACCCAATTTATTGGCTTAGTTCAAGCAATATAAGTACTTACAAGATAAAATATATATAAAGTATACCTGCCTGTCACGCAGTAGACCGGGGTTTGATTCCCCATCGGGGAGCCTCTGGCGCAAGACTAATGACCTTGCCCGGAAAAAAACAAATCATTATGGAAAAATTTAACAAGCCTCAGGACTTGCTAAATAAGGCCAAGACCAGTTCCCGGTTGTAGTGCCGATTATGATGATATATAACTGTAACCCCAGAGTGTAAACCTCTGATGTTGACATTTAATATTTAGTTATTGGGCAGCTAATGGCCAAGATATTGTATTATTGCCGTTATTAATATTTCATTGTGGTCCCTGCTTGGGCGCCAAAATGTAACATCAAAGTTTGACCTCTAATATTATCATTTAATTTGTTTATGTTATCGTAAGATTTGTTTGATTAAATTATTTAGATTTTCTTTTGGGTTAAACTATTTATACGTTATTAGGCCCCATGTTGGGTGCCAAAATGTAACACCCGAGCGTAACCCCAGATGCTAACATTTATTAATTGGTTATCAAGTTTGTGTTGTATATTGCTGTAACATTTATTTCAATTTGGGATTACTTACTTCGCCTGGCGGGCTTCCCTTTGGTTTTGCAAATAAGTTCTTCTCCTCCTCTTGATTTTTTCCTTTTAATTGATACGAGACTTTATCTAAAAGACGATAAACTTTAAACTTTATTGTTAAAATACACTGGGAATGTCCATCCCTTATGTTTTAAACACCTAGACTTTTTCTATTTAAACAAGAAGACCCGCTGTACAATTGGAGCGGCCGCAGCCTTCTTGTTTATTACTTTACACTGCGCTGCAACTCATTTGCACACCTCTTTTTATACCAAATTATTGGTAAGTTAATGCAGATGATGCATTTTCTTCACCTATAACGTGTAACCTATTCGGAGGTTATTCGCCTGTCATAAGTCATTCGCAATATTCATTAATCATTTACTTGCTCTGCAAAAAAATGCAACGACAAAGAATTGAGCAATTACTTAATTGCTTTTATGCGGAGAACCAATTAAAGGACATATCCCGCGTGTGCCAATCGTATCATACGATTAATTGTGCCTCACTGCTGTGTTCGCTACTTCGTCGAACTCAGCACTTTTCCGACGCTCAATTATTTCGTTATCGGTGGCCTTTGACGACACCGCTTGTGATCGTATAACGTGTATCACACTTGTAAACATATGTATTTGTAAAATGAAACCGTGTAGGTCCGTGGACAGCTACTTGCTTGATTTTTTTGGGAGTGAGTCAAGTGTATGATTGATATATGATAATTGGCTTTCGAAGGTGGGGATGAATGGGTAATTATCGGAACGTATGCGATATGAATTAATTACCCGTAGAGAAGGCTTTGCTTCTGAATGAATGCGAATTTTAATTGTATGCATTGTATTGCTTGTGGGAAAGGTGAGTATTGCGTTGTATACAGAATATTTTGAGGATTGATCATATGAGTATTGGATGCAAGGATGATGGAATCAAATTAATAAAATATTATAATGTTCGAGAGGGGGTGTAAAGTGAGGTGTATCATAACTTTAGAAACTAAAAACCGTAAGAACTAACTTAACTAAGCTTAACCTAAGGTGAACAGGTCATGTTATGAAGGCAAGAGTAGGGGCGGGAGGTGGGGGCAGGTAAGAGAGGAAAGTGTAGAAAGCGCCGCTTAAGATAGATGTTGAGAATGTTATAGGAGGTGGTTCTTGAGAGTATGAGTAGCGAGGTCGAGGTCGAACAAGGTGGAGTTGGAGTTGACACTTCTCAACATCCGCAAAGGGGGTTCATTAAAACCATAAGAGGTGCGATGAGGGGGAATAATGTAGCGAAGGCGAGGATTACGCGTATTACGAGGGTTTGTATTCAGAAAAATTAAGTTAAGGAGGTAGACGCACTCGACCGAGCCGGAGAGGACCTGTGGGGAACGAAGTCGTGGTGCCGGCATACGGCACAGGGTTCTACTTCGCCCTCGCCATCACTAAAGGTTCATCCGCTGCGATAATATGAAAACGGTGAATGCGATTCTTATGAAAGTTCGCACACATATTTTTAACAAGCACACGCAATATTATTATTTATTTATTTTTTTTTTTAGTTATAACTGAAAAATAGAGTAAAAAAGGGCCGAAAAATCAATTTTTTTTCAATAGTCCGCCATTTTGTTGTTTTTTATCAATTTTAAATTTTTTTTCACTCACGTGAAATGCTAAATGTGTTTAAGTTCAATAAACTTTTTGTATTTTTCGTATTTTTTCACCGGGGACGAAAATAACCCTTACACGAGCAGAACGGATGGCTAACTTTGAACACCTGCAGGAGGGGGGGTGGGGGGGGGGGGGGGGGTTCCGGTTCCGGAGTGACTCGACAAAATTTACAAACGTAGTCGAAAGATGAATAAAATGTTTAAAAAAATTGTGGTTATATCTTTAATACTTTCTCTTAAAAAAAAATCATGAACATAACATTATGCAAACATTATACAGTGTTACCATTTAGGCATTATATTTGAATGTAGGCGCTACTGCGTTGGCACCTCGTTACCAACATAGCTTCTGAAACGCCTTAAACTTATTGATGATATATTATCTCAGTCGACACAGTGTCCCATGATTGGCCGCCAAATCCTGCTTCATGGAAAACATAAAGATACAAACCCCAGAAATTTTCAGTCACGAGCCTAGTCTCATTCCCCTCAACCACTACACCACTAAAGCTTGATTGTAAACCATTAATGAAAAGCCAAATGCTGCCACATAAATGAATAACCGTCACGTCAATTTACCATATTAAAATATTGAGCTGTCTGTAATTGGCCGTATTGCTAAGAGTGTTTCATTTGAAAAATTGTCAATAACTCCATAAAACCCATTCAGCAATTTTATAAAAACATTTTTTCCACGAGTTCAAACCAACTCCAGAAAAAAAGAGCGACCCAATAAATCAATAATTAAAGAGTCGTTATAACGAAAACACGAAAGCCAATGAATGGCAATAGTTTGAAAGGATTTCCTAGATTGTTGCGGAGATTCAAAAATCAGTACCGTGAGCACATCCGCCCCAGTATGGCCGTTTTTTCTTCGTGCTTTCCTATGGCCACATCATGCCGCGAACACACTTACGCGAGTTCACAACAATTAACATTTATGAATTGCAAATGTTGGAGACCGTCATTGCTGCTCGGCTTTACGACCCGACAACTGGGTTAAATTTCCTCGTAATGGCAAATTACAAATTTACGGGGCTCGCCGATATGAAATTTGATAGGGTTTATTAAAAAGGCCTGCAGTGTATACATATTGCATTTAAAAAACTGGTTTTAGCACGCAGTTGGTCTTGTGGGCTTGCTGGGTGTTTTGGTTCTCGTTGGTTTAACTTTAATTAAGTTAATATTAAGTGACCTTAAGCTGGGCGGCAATCTTCGGAAGGTTATTCTTTGAATGAGGAGCAGTGAAACATAATACTGGGTCCACAATGCTCGTAAATGTAGTAGATTGCCTGGCAGCAAACGTTAATAACCGAAGGGTAATAATTTATGGCTTCTGTTTGAGAATGGAGTCAGTGTGTGGTATATAATATTTTGAATTGATGTTGTCGATTATATAACAATAGATTGTCCTAGTGTTAACTGTCGGAGGATGAGAGTATTCGTGTTACATTTGCCTCTGTGCCTGATAATTATTTAGAACAGTGAGCCCGTAGCTCACTGAAAGTCAAACACGACTGAGAGCCTTTAGATACAACTAGCCCCATGTAGTATGCAACTGTTTCAGTGTTTTGGATATTACAAAGCACGAAAAGGGCGCATGGTTTCCAGAAGACTAGGTTTGTACTGGAGGGTATGATGGCTTCCAAAAAAAAAAAAGGAACGAACTCAATCCGATCAGTGTGATCCTCCGAGATATTACAGTTTAAGGTACGTTCTAAGATTGCGCCTTCTATCATTTTCACTCGATGTGCTACACTGTGTAGTGCAAGTTAAGCATGAGCAATTATCCGCAGGATCCATAGGCATCCGAAGCACGGGTAGATAATAAATTAGATGCTTAGTCTTACCACGACGTATATTAAGAGCTATTGGGAATTTTATTCCCAGACGTATAACACTGTAGTGTTTAGCTTTTTTTTTTTAGATATTTAACTACGCAAGTGATTAATACTAATACGATTTCTTTAGTGATACTGTAGTGCTCTGAAAAGCCCTACCATCTCCTTCCCCCACACCTACATCCAAATCCTAGCAGTAATACACTAAAACCTAAAATTCAATCAAAACCCGAAAAAACCCAAACTAGATCCAAAATTCGCAATAAACGAATCAAACATCCGTTTATCGCTTAACATTTGCACCCACGGCATAATTTAATCTAAAAAACCGAATTAAAATCAAAATTCACAATAAACGAATCTAATATTCGTTTATTGTTCTACATTCGCCCCACGGCATCATCAAAACTCAAAATCCAGAGATCGTTATCTCTATCTGAAAAATTCCATTGAGTTAAGCAAATAGAAAACCAAAACCAGATACATATCGACATCTGCGAAATAGTTTCGTAAGAATTCAAGAAATTGAATTCTTATCTTAAATAAACACTGAGCATCTCACTCAGGATTCCAAAATCGGGATTTTTGTAGGAAATTGTATATTTTCGAGATACAAATTTCGATTTGTTTCTCTTTATAAGGGCGATGGATTTTGTATTCGAGGATCAGTCTCAATTGGCGTTCTAGGTGTAAGGACGCCAGAAAATGAATTTACAAATAAAATTAAAATTTAATAAAATGAAAAGTATTTTTAATTGATCCTGGGCAATTCCCAGGACCATATTCGATCGGTAGCTGCTCTTCCCTCAAGGTTTGAGGAAGCACGGCGGCACCGCAACGGGTCCCCTCAGGAGCTATCTTAAAGAGATCCCTCGTCTTTTTTAGGACCAGACACGCTCCCTGAGAGAAGGACCACAACAATACAACTCAATCTAACAGTCCACGAACAAATCGTTTATGGTTCACACACGTATAAAAAGCTCGATGATTGCTGAAATTATTGTATTGTATTCCAAGGAAAGGGACGAATTTCATCGCTTAACCGCTATTATTACACAGAGGCTTTAGTTAAACCCAGGTAGGCACAGGTGCATGCCGCAATGTTCCTATTACTCGAAATACTAAGGCAGACACTAGTCAAACTGAGGGGTAATATTTCTGTAGCTTCTACATGAGTATTGAATTTTTATTGTTGTTCTCACAATATCCCAGTGAGAGAACAATATTTCTTTTTAAATTAAAATAAAAAAAAAACTCTTTTTCTCTAATTTATTTGGCTACCGCGATTGTTATTGCATTAATGTTAGAAGAAAGAAAGTGTTCGCTGCGTAGATATATATTATCGTTTCTCCCAGGGTGCATGTTTCCTTGTCCTTAAAAAGACTAAGGATCTCTCAATGCCACTCCTAAGGAGGCTCATTGCGGACGGCGCCGTGCTTCCGGGGCCTCCGGGAAGAGCCACGGCCGATTGCTGTATAGGGCCCTGAAATTCAGCCGAATCCAATAGTAAATACAGATACTTTAATCGAGTTTGTGTTTGACAGCCATTAAAAGCAGACAACCGCGTGAATTCTCGAATAAGCTACCCTTGTCGTGTATTCCGATATCATAAATGAATTAAGTACCCCTTGCCAAGTTTAGAAACGCCGTCAAACGGACAACCCAGTGTTAACAAATAGAACACATTAAATAAAAGTTATTTTAATATCTCAAGAAACAGTTTCGTGCACAATTATGTTCTCAGTGAATGTCTGTACTGAGTTTTAAAGATTAATATAAACACAAATTACAATAAACATAAACTACAATAAATCAATAAAACAACAAAAACGAAAGTTAAAAGTGACAATTCAGAATCTCTCAGTGCATTAATAATCAAAAAGAAGTGCATATAAAAACAGTTGAGTGGGGCGCAAAAAGTGTTCGAGACAATAAAAACAAAAACAATAAAAAGATAACACTTCGGTCGCAAACGCGAAAATTAAAACAAATAATATATTGCTTGTTAAGAAAGCACTTTTTAAATCATAGTTTGGCGCGTGTGCGAGCTTACTGACTCTTAGCCGACGTAGGCGAGTTCAACTCAGCCTGCGGGAGAAATCAATTTGCCATGGTTCAAAAGGTCGCCTTTGTTTTTTTTTAATGAAAACAAACTGGAAAGAACCAGAATGAACACGGAGGACGATAAAAACGCGACAACACACAAACGAAAAGGTGCCCCGAAAAACTCCATTGTGACGCGAAGCAAAACCGCGAAATTGACAATGGATAAAGGAGATCAACAATTGGCGGATGACAGTGAGCTCCCCTTCCCCTCCAACTTTAACATATATGGGGCAAATAATTCATTCGCTTCTCTTGCATCCTCAGAGTCTGAGGATGAAGAGGAAGAGATAAGTGAATTGGAGGCGAAACTGGGGATGGCAAGAGCCCGATTACAAGAGAGACGCCGAAAGAAAAAAATAGCGGCGCTCGAACAAGAACAAAACCCGCAACAACTACAAAAGCTAAATCCAAAAGTCGGCCAACAGCAACAATTTCACCATCAACAGCAACATCAACAGCAACTACCAACACAAAAGCGATCAACGAACCAGCAAGCAACACAGCAGCAGCAAAGCAACAATAACAGCGGAAAAATAAAGATGCCACCAATCAACACCATAGATGTTGACTGTAAGGAATTGGTAAGTCTTTGTAAGCTTGCCATAGGTAACAATTTTGCAGTTAAAAGACTGACGGGTAACAGGCACGCCATTCAAACATATACGGTGGCAGACCACGACAAAATTAAAGAGGTCTTAAAAAGAGCCACCGCGGAATTTTACTCGTTCACGCCGAAACAAACGAAGAGCGAAACGGTTCTATTAAAGGGTGTCGACCCTGAAATGGAACCGGAGGCTCTGCTCGAAATGCTTCAAAACCTGAAGCACGAAGATCTCGATTTACCGCGGTAAAACCATTCACCACAACCAAGGCAAGAAGGGAAAACCGCAAGCTACCCTTCTTTTTGGTGCAATTAACACCCAGCAGTAGAATTGGTGGTCTAAGAAAAATTACAGTCTTGGATCATCAAATGGTCACATGGGACAAATTAAAAAAAGGCAGAGACATCCTGCAATGTGTCCGTTGCCAAAGGTTTGGTCACTCGGCGGCTAACTGTGAAATGCAGCGCCGTTGCGTAAAATGCGGAAAGGACCATAAGGCAGAAGAATGCCCTCTGGAAAAGAAAGGGTAGAAGACAAAGCCCTTCTAAAGTGCGCAGTGTGTCGGAATGAGGGACATCCCGCTAATTATCGAGGTTGTCCTAAATTCAGAGAAATAATGGCAAGAAGTGTGAATCGGCAAAAAAACACAGAGCCAGCTCGTACTACAACAATGCCCGTAACATCACAGCGGTCGTACGCACAAGTTGCTTCGGGTGGGAGAACACCAAATCAGGCTACATCACAGGTAGCCACAAATAGTCCCACACGGACTGAAATAACACCGCAAGCAGACGTGTTCGCAATCCTGCTCAATCTGCAGAGACAGATGACACAGCTACAGAGCCAAACAAACGAGATCTACTCGCATTTGCCCAGTCTAAATAACAAGTCGATATAAACCCTCTAACCACAACATCAATAAAAGCTCTTGTCGTGAATGTAAATTCCCTAAGAGGAACTGAGAGAAGAGCCAATCTTTTTAACCTGTTGCAAGAGGAACAACCTGATGTACTTCTGGCGGGGGAAACAAAGTTAAACCAGAGACATAAGATAGGACATAAAAACTACGATATTATACGAAGAGATCGACCTAACTCCTCTCAAGGGGGAGGTGTCACAATCTTTATTAGAAAAGGGATCAATCATAAAGTAATATATAGTGGAGAAGTGCGCAGGTTCCGGGTGCTGGAAGCCTGTATCGTCCGCATACCCCTTCAGCAAGGAAGGGGTTTGTATGCGATTGCGGTCTACGCACCTGAGGAGCACCAACAAAACCTATTTATAGCGGAGCTCGAGACACTCTTTCGATGCTTACAATTGCACCTGGGCAAAAACTACTTTATCCTAGGGGGAGATATGAACGCCAAGCATAGAAATTGGGGAAATTATATATCTAATGCCAGAGGAAATCAGTTGGCTGGTTGGTTAGATCAGTTTCATATTGAATATAGAACTGACCTGCTAGCTACGAAATATCCATCGTTCCCCAGAGGTAGTTCGTTCTTAGATATCTTGCTAATCGACTCACGACTGAGATTACTTAACACCAACAGACGAAACACAAACTGTTTACGGACAATTGAATACGACAGCGACCACTGTGCATTCACGGCAGTAATAGAGCTTCCGAACGAGCTCGCAGATCTGGAGGAATTCGTGATCCCGCAACCCTATAACTACAGGGCAATGCGATGGCTACGGTTCACCAGATCATTAACAAGAGAACTTTGTTCGAATGACTCTAATCTGACAGTAAACAGAAACCTGACTAATGACGAAATCGACAAATACATTCAACAAATGGACGAAACGGTAAAACGAACAATGGACAAAACAATTCCCAAAACAACAGTTACAGATCACATTAACATGTACAGAAACGCAACAATAAACGCACTCCACAAGAAAAAAAGCAGACTGCTATCGAAATTAAAACAATTACACAGACAGTTTACAGACAGACAAGACCAGGAGATAATATCACTGAAATCTCAATTAAAAAACCTCCAACAATTACTTAAAGCTAATTATAGATTAGTAACAAATTTGTATTGGAACAACAGAATTCGAGCTATAAAAACTAATAACCCGAATATGTTCCCACAAATAAATAAAATATTCAGGAGAAATAATCAAAACGAGATTCAGTGTCTCCAAATTCCACGTACTGAGGTAAACAAGCAGCTGCTAACCAACATTGGCATAGATACAGAGAACGCTATCTTCAATAGTGAGCTCTTCGTGATCGAAGATCCTTTGGAGAAGGCGAACACTGTGGGAGCTGTCTTTCAGGAAATGTACAAGGTGAATGAAAGTATTCACCGAAATCATGACCTGGAGGACAGAGTTCTACTGAATCACCTGCACCTCCAGAATGAAATTTCACATTTGCAATCGGAGAATCCGGGTTTTACCGAATTCAGTGACGATAATCTGTCAATTGACATTAATGCCAATGGTGGGGCTAATAGCCTTTTAAAAACAAGGGAAGGAATCCAGAGTATCTTCGACTCATTAAGAAGCAAAAAGTCAGTGGGAATAGATGGAGTACCTAACATCGTACTCAAGAACCTGCCCCCAATGGCAATAGATATATACACGGTCCTGTTTAACAACGCGTTGAATAATGCATATTATCCCGCGCGTTGGAAAACGGCTATCATTCAGCCCATCGCAAAAAAGGGCAAAGACTGTACAAACCCAATGAACATGCGTTCGATAAGTTTACTCCCAAGCATCAGTAAAGTATTTGAAAAAATCATTAACAAAGCTCTGCTAAAATGGGTAGACGACAATAGCATTATTCCAAATAACCAGTTTGCCTTTAGGGCGGGTCATGAAACCACACATGCCGCAGCTAAACTGGTCTCCGACATACAATGGAATAAATGTAGGAACCAATGCACAGGTGCCTGTCTGATCGACTTGGAAAAAGCCTTTGATACCGTCTGGATCGAAGGGTTGTATTACAAACTGGTCAGACATGGCATACATAAGCCTTTACTATATGTACTTTACGATATGTCAAAGGACAGGAGGTTCGTGGTCAAAAGTGGCAATGTGACCTCTAATGAAACGTATAATATCAAGAATGGCTTGCAACAGGGTGCGGTACTCTCTCCGATTCTTTTTAACATTTACATTAGCGACTTATTAGATGCACTTCCGCAGGCTATTGCGTACGCAGACGATCTCATAATTTACAGAACAGCTCCGAAAGTTGAGATCATAAATAGTTTAATACAGCGAGATTTCAACAACGTGCAGCGCTATTGCGACAACTGGAAACTTAAGATCAACTTCCAGAAATGTGAAGCCATCCTATTCAGAACTCCAATATATAAAGCCACGAACGGCACAAGGGAAAACTGGCGAAAGCTAGTTATCGTGGGACCGCATGGAGATAAACTGGAAACCAAGAGTTTAGTTAAATACCTGGGCATCTGGCTAGACCAATATCTGTATTTCAACAGACATGTAGAGGCTGCTCTGGTCAAGGCTAGAAAAACGTTTGCTATGACAAGGAGGCTATTTCACAGTAGCCAACTTGACAGCAAGGTAAAAGTCATATGCTACATGACGCTAATCAGGCCAATGCTCATATATGGTTGTCCAGTATGGTTTAACATAGGTCCAAATTTGATGGAAAAGATTCGGGTGTTCGAAAGGAAGTGTCTGAGAACCTGTCTCAGATTATATCGAACACCGGAATCGGAATACAAAAAGTACTACTCAAATGAGACTTTATATAATGAAGCGTACATAAATAGGGTGGATAATTTTATGATTAAATTAATCAGAGGACATATTGCGAGAGCAATAAGCTCGTCCAATGACCTAATTTTCGGGGCTTATTATCCAAATACCCTGTACTATGAGAACGTGCGGCGCAACGGTTTTGTTCCACCAGCGGCGTTCCTTGATTTGGACATGAAAGGGCTTATACAGGATAGATCCGGAATTCCGCTGATCTATCATGTAAGTAGATCATCCGTAGACGGGCAATTGTGCTACGACCGGGAAGTAACGCGCACCGAAGAAGAGCTCCTGCGCTTCAGTAGGGCTATCGTATTAGACAGCGTCAACAGTTCTGGTGGTTGAATGGCATACAAAGACCTGGATACCAAAGTCGGTATAGAATCACACTATCATCAGCTAGCTTACATAGACTTAGCTTTTCTAGAATTAGGGTAGTATAAGATTTAAGTTTAGTTAGGTTAAGTGCTTTTACATAAAATTAAAAAAAAAAGGTAAGTTAAGTAAGTTAAATTTTAAGAAAAAAAAAAACAAAAAAATATTGACAAAGTTTTTCAAATTTTTCTTTGTCTTTCAAATAATTATAAGTATTGCCACAAAGTTCTGTCGCCGAAAGGCAAATTATACAAATATTAAGTAATGTTTAGCTTAGAGCGTCTGCGAAGGACCAGTAAGTTATTATATAAGATAATTAAGCTAGAATTTAAGCATTTTTTGTCTAGCCTTTAATTTAGAAACTAAGAATATAAAAATAAAATAAAAAAATTTTTAAAAAATGAAATGACAGATACTTTAATTTTGAATTTTATTTATTTGGTATATTGGCGTCGTTGCATTTCGGACGCCAATCGGACTGATCCTCGAATCCAAAATCCATCACTCTTTCATACAAATCTTTACTGAGAAAAGGAATGGGAAATCTATATATATACTCATCTGGCGATGAGAATATGTAGGAATTTTTGTGTACGAATAAATAGACATTTGGTTCCTTTAACATGGGTTTGTTTGTAAGTTATTGAGCGGGATGCCAGGCGGATAAGCGATTAACTGGCGTGCCTGTGAAGTCAACTTGGGGGAAAGAAGTTAAAGGGCTACCCACTAGGAAATGGGAAGGAATCAAAGTTTTAAAATTATTGGGATTGGAGGACATGGGTGATAAGGGACGGGAATTAAATATTGCTTCCACTTCGACAATATACGTCACTAATTGCTCATAAGTAAGCAATGCATCACCTACTGTCCGAGATAAATGATGCTTAAGTGACTTAGCGGCAGCTCCCCAGATTCCTACAAAATGAGGAGCTCTTGGCGGTATGAAGTGCCAATCAATCCTTTGACCACCGCGAAAACTAAATACGGCATTTTGATGCTTTTTGGAGTTGAGCAAATGATAGAGCTGATGGATTTCGTTTTTAGCTTCGACCAAGTTAGTTCCATTATCATAATGGATTTCGACTGATTTTCCCTGTTGTGAAAGGAAGCGCTTTAGGCTCGCGATAAAATCATCGGTGGATGTACACAGGCAGACGTACACCGCTACGTAAACCTGCATATGCAAGGATTGAGGGTGATCGCGTTGTATGCGCTACATATTCGCACGAATTCCCACGTTATGCTGTTAAGGTTGGTTTGACTTATTATGCCGCTGCTTATTGCACAGGATTGTTAGTAGCTCGTCATATTCTTAACAAATTGGGATTAGATACTTTATATGGAGGATGTACCGAAGTGACTGGCGAAGAATATAATGTTGAACCAGTTGATGATGGCCCGGGTGCATTCCAGTGTTATTTGGACGTTGGTTTAAGCCGTACAACGACTGGAGCTCGTGCTTTCGGTGCAATGAAAGGAGCCGGAGATGGTGTTTCGAATATACCTCATCCTGTTGAGCGTTTCCTGGGCTATTCTGCAGAGACGAAAGGCTTCAATGCGGACGTTCACCGTGCCCATATTTTCGAACAGCATCTCGCCGACTACATGCGCACTTTGGTAGAGGAAGACGAACCTGGATTCAAAGGCCAGTATGGTAGATACATTAAATTAGGCATTCGGGCTGATGACCTTGAGGAGATTTACAAAAATCCCCATTCCGCCAGATATATGAAGATATACATTTTGATGTTTAGTTTTGGAACTTAAATGTGCATGATAAACGAACATTTGCCTCGTTTATCGCGTCTTTGTTTTAGCATAATGGGCATACAATGCATAAGAAGATATGTGTTGTGAAGTTTGAATTTTAATGGATTTCCGGGAAATGAGTTTTTGAACATTTTGTTCAATTTGTCTAACATTGGATTGAATATTAATTTAGTGATATGGATGCATGATATCGGATGGATGTATATGGGGATATGGTTTAGAGGATAATATATATGGAAGAGGGAAATGGTGTTGTATATCTTATATTTTCCGTCGTGGACCGACAGCAATTGTTGTAATAATAACTTATATTTTATTTTTCTTACGTTTACTATAAGTAATATCTGTTTTCTTTTCCTTACCAGCTGTAGTTGTTGGCCGTCGGTTGTCACCGGGTTGAGGAAGTCGGTGTCTTCGCGTCAACTATTTAATCTAGTTCTTTGACTTCCGGCTTTCGGATTTTATTCACAACTAAGGTCGAATTTTCGGAGTTTTAAATCAAATGTTTTTTGTTCCTTTTATTTCAAAAAGGACAAACTGACACTATGTTTTTAGGAGCGATAGAAAATATGTTTTTATTCTTTTTTTTTTAAATAGACCAATCTGACACTATTAAATTTACTCAGCATATACCACCGCCACGAACACAACACCACAACTCTTGTCTCAATGGCCGTCTTGGTCAATAGTCCCGAACCAATTCGCTTTAGTTTTTATTTTCCACCCCGAACGAAACCTTTAATCTTTCGTCCTGCAGAACGAAGGGTATCTCCTT
Source organism: Microdon myrmicae (assembly GCA_963931805.1). Taxonomy (NCBI): domain Eukaryota; kingdom Metazoa; phylum Arthropoda; class Insecta; order Diptera; family Syrphidae; genus Microdon; species Microdon myrmicae. The sequence continues at coordinate 58,118,528 of OZ007500.1, read as the reverse complement.
TGCTCTGCAGGACTCTTTTTCCCAGTCGCCGCTTCCTCGGCGTCGGTTCAACAGGGAAACACAAAGGGACAATCAGCCAAAGATCTTGCAAATGTGCATTTATGATCCTTTTTGTGGGTTCTATAATAAAACAAACGCGTACTTCGTTTTTATGGTGCTAATTGCTTGGTTACCTTGGTTTAGTTGAAATGGAAACGAGATTGTCTGTTGGAATTGGTTTGAGTATACCATCCTTTACAGAGTCACTTTATGTTTCTTATCAACTTTACTTGAGAGTTGGTCATCTGGTCCGCAGATTTGGATCCAGGGGCACACCATCATACATTATATTCCATAACAGCGGACCTAATACAGATCCCTGAGGTACACCCGCTGTTATTTGATATTCCTGTGGTCCCTCATCTGTATCATACAGCAGTCTTCTATCCGACAGATAGTTTGCTAGTATACGTACCAAGTAGGGTGAGACTTGTAGATCGCGCAACGCTTCTAGACAGGACAGGTATTCTTGGATTTGGAAACTACGATTTATCTGATTAAGTACTCATAAGTAGTTAGTCTATTGATTATGTACATATTAATCAACACGTGAAGATTCCCGTTCAGTGAATCCGATGACCCCTAAGAGTAAGTATTTGAGGATGACAGATTTGCATGTAATATACAGTTATAAGTTAAAAAAATTCTTAGGAATCTACCATTAGTATTTTTTGATTTTTCATTAGGAAAGTGCACATTTTCAAAAGATCCTTCAGAACTGATCCAGAAGTAATTCAAGATTAGTGTTTGAAGTCACGCGTACTTTGCTATTCCAAGACGTATAACCAAAATATTTTCATAGTATCGAAAACATTTTGTCGCTAGACTGTATCTATTAGCTTTATCATACTGATACGAGGGTGGGTTGAAAAGTTTCCGACCTAACAAATATACGAGGGTTGCCTTTTATATTTCGGGATTAGAGAACAAAAACAAATATTGATCATCGAAAATCACTTTATTGTTTTTCAAAATATTCCCCATGATGATCTATACACTTTTGTATGCGTTTGAACCAATTGTCGAAGCACTTTTGCCACTCTGATTGAGGTATCTCCAACACATGCATTCTGAATGCAGCAACGGCTTCTTCAGGTGTCGAAAAACGTTGACCTCTCAGTTCGTTTTTTACGCACGGGAATAAAAAGAAGTCATTCGGTGCCAAGCCAGGACTATACGGCGGATGCCCCATCAAATCGATGTTTTGGGTGTTCAAAAATGCAGTTGTCGCAGCCGATGTGTGAGAGCTCGCATTGTCGTGGTGAAGAGTGATCCGTCTTCGGCGGTTGGTTTTCCTGGAAGACAACTGGCCAACAAATGGTTGTGTGCCACTCAGAATTGACTGTTCTGCGTTGTTCTAGTGGTACGGTTGCGACATGTCCAGTTGTTCCGAAAAGACAGGCGACCATTTGCTTGGAAGTGCTTCGTGCGCGAACAACTTTTGTTGGATTTGGCTCATCTTGAAACACCCAGACAGTCGACTGCTGTTTACTTTCGGGCTCATACGCGTAAATCCACGATTCATCACCTGTCACGATGTCATAGACGTGTTTCGAAGCACCGCGACCGTATTTTTGAGCATTTCTTTCGACCAATTGACACGAGCCTTTTTTTGGGCGATTGAGAAATTGTGTGGGATCCAACGAGAACAAATTTTTTTGACAGTCAAATGTTTATGCAATATTGAATGTATGCTGGTCCCACTAACGCCTAAGGTTGTCTCAATCTCACGATAGGTCACATGACGATCTTCCAATATCAGTTCGCGCACAGCATCAATGGTTTTCGGAACAACAGCTGACTTTGGACGACCTTCACGAAATTCATCTTGGAGTGAACTAAGACCACGATTGAATTCACCATACCATCGATAAACACTGGTCCTTGATGGAGCTTCACCGCCAAAAATTGAATTAAGTTCATCCATGCACCGTTGCTGAGTTAATCCACGCCGAAAGTTGTAAAAAATAATCGCACGAAAATTTTGACGATTTAATTCCATTTTTGGGCCGAGATGAATCTTTTAAGTTACTGTAAACAACACAAATAGCGCTCGTATGTCAAAACGTTCTGAGTGCGTATAACCTCAAAAATGTCCAACTTTACGACAGAGCTGTCAATTGCCGGATTGCAACGCTAGGGTTGCCAAATCCCGAAACATAATAGGCAACCCTCGTACAAGACATTTTTTCTTAAAATGTATTCTTATTTTTCTACATAGTATCCTTGTAACTCTGGGCTCCTCGATAGTATAGTGGTTAGTATACCCGGCTGTCACCCGGGAGACCGGGGTTCGATTCCCCGTCGGGGAGCCCCTGGCGCAAGACTAATGACCTTGCCCAGACAAGGTGGATCATTATGGAAAGTTTAACAAGCCTCAGGACTCCCTAAATAAGGCCAAGACCAGTTCCCGGTTGTAGTGCCGATGATGATGATGATGATCCTTGTAACTCTACACACTTCTGCCAGCGATGCTCCCATCTCTCTAACCCGCCCAAATAGTACTCGGCGTTTTTCTCTGCAAAATAACTGTTCACGAAGGTGATTGCGTTCTCATTTGACGAAAATCTCTGTGTTCCGAGCGCAATCTTTATATTAGGGCACAAAAAGAAGTCGCTTGGGGTTAAATCTGAGTAAGTAAGGCGGATGGTCAAGCAGTTCAAACTGTAATTTGTGGATTTTCGCCATGGCAACCGCTGTGAGACGGCGCGTTTTCTTGGTGAAACGTGATTTTCTTTTTCTGCAAATGTGGCAGTTTTTCCGCAATTTCTGCCATTAGTTGGTCAAGTAATGATGCGTAGTATGTTCCTGTAATATTTTTTCCTTTTTGAAGATAATCGATTAAGATATCGCCATGACTATCCCAAAAAACAGTCGCCATCACTTTTCTAGCCGAAAAAACGATGTTTGCTTTTTTTTTTGAGCCATTCCCCCTTTGCAGTCTACTGTTTTGACTGTATTTTTGATTCGGGCGTATAATGGTGTATCCAAGTTTCAGCGCCAGTAATTAATCAGCACCAAACCTCGGATTTATTGCGGGTAAAGTGCACCAACAGAGCGTTGGATGTGGTCATTGGAACACGTTTTTGGTCTAACGTAAGCAAGCGCGGCACCTAACGCGCGGACAGCTTTCTCATGCCTAAATCTTGATTTAATATGTGACAAACACGTTCTTTGGACATTTTCATAGCCTCTGCTATCTCTCTCAGTTTAATTCGGCGGTCGTCTAGTACCATTTGCCGAACTTTAGCGTTGTTATCGTCAGTTGTTGCAGTTTTTGGACGTCCCGAACGTTCACCGTCTCTCAAGCTCTCACGGCCACGTTTAAATTCAGCTGCCCAAAATTTCACTGTGGTAAATGATGGTGTAGAGTCCCCATAGACAGAGTCCAACTCATCTTTGATTTGCGTAGGCATATTGCCTTTCAAAAAAAAAAATTTAATGATAGCTCGATACTCAATTTTGTCCATTTTCACAAAAACACTCACATCGACTCTCTGAAACGACTATCAAATAAAAACTAGGCGTCAAAAATGGCTGATTTTGGTGAGTAACTGTCAAAAGATGTACAACTACATTCACTACCTTTTATTGACGAGTGCTGGTATCTTCGCGTTGAGGAGGAAACTTTTCAGGCCACCCATGTATATAGATGACAGCACTATTTCTAACTTTGTACAGACAAATTTCTGTTATGTTGTTGACCGTGTGGGAATTGTATATTCACAACTTATTTTGTCAGGCAGTATCAGTGACTGTCAATGTCAATGGCAGTTGATTCCAAATCGTACGACTAACGCACTTAGTGATATTTTTTTCTAAGTTGAACTAGATCTGTCAACTTACGTCATTTTTAATTTTCCCCATAAACTGAACTGAACTGAAATCCAAGCTCAGACCCAAATACCCAGATTCATATCATACTGAAATTTCCAGAAAAATTCCAACCACATGTGTAGAGATGGGTGTGCAGGCGGGGTGGGCACCTTGCACACAGCACTCTTGCGAAGAACCTCTTGAGTAATACTAAAATTATAGCTAACCGTATGATTCGATCTTACATCACCCACGTCCTTTTGATATATGCTCCCACCGACGAATACGCATAGAAGTATGCAAAAGACAATGTGCACAGAGTAATGGAAGCATTACGAGATCTGCTCGTACTTCAGTGGCAATCACTTGTTCATGGCCAGATGTTCAACCCAATTTACATCAAATGGAAACAATCCAATTCTCAACAGTTGACTAATATGTCAGATATCCTTTACACTCAGCGAACGCAATACCATAGAATACCACTAAGCATTGTAGCTAATTCAAAGTCTCCACGTCAGACATTCCTCTTTGCTTTACCTTATTCCCCGTTCCTTTGCCGAACCAGCTGAAGCATGCAAGGACAATGAAAGGCGTAAGAAACAATGTTCTTGTCAGTGAAAGGGGAAGTCAACCAGCAGAAATATGGTAGAAATTAACAGACAACCGGAACCGAAGGACTCTTTTAAATTTATCTAAAATTCCTACAATTTATCCGTTGCATTATCTAGAGTTTGAACAATGGAACAAGGATGAGATGCACAGATAGAGGACCTGCCGAAGGAGAATCGGTTTGTGGGTGTAGGTATGGGTCATCGAGGATGTACATGGATGTGGAGATGCACATTTGAGAACACACAAGTAGACACCGGACTAAAAGACCTTTCATACCACTTAACTTCCCTGTCTTCGTTTTTGTTGCTATCTGGTCAACCTATCGCTTACAAAGGTCCTTACCTATCAAAGTGACACGCGTTAAGATGACTTTACAAAACTAAACAGTGTGTAAGTGAAAAAACTACTTTAAAATAACTGATAAAAAATGAAATGAAAAGGACATCCACCAAACAGATGTTTCTACATCCCCTGTTGAGTTCAATCTGTCTAGTGCTGTGTGAAAAAGGGAAAACTTGCATTACAAGGATGTTTCTTGTTTGAAATTTTCTACGTTCGGTCTTCCCCCCTAACTTCCAGGCTTTTTATTTTTTATGTCTTTACTTAAGTCCTTTCCGGTCCTTTTTTCGTTGCGCTTTTGCATTTTTTTTTCGATGTGATGCCTGCACATGTTTATATGGGTCTTCCAAAGAACGCGAAAAATAAAAACTTGGTTAACTTCAGTCAAGGATAGAGCTCTCCTGCCAACTGCTGTCGCAGTCCGTAAAGTACACGAAGGAAAGACTGGTTAGACGTACATATGTATGTGGCAGAGCACATTGTTTTGTTCTTTCGTTTCTTTTTATTGTGTTCTCTCTTCTTTGTGTACTCCTCATCCATAGCTCTCTCTTTCCTTTTGTATCTAAAAGTTGGAACAGGATCTTGGTTATTTTGGAAGCATGCAAGGCAGCGTAACGGTGGATAGTACTTAGATAAGAAAGATTTGCATAGAAGTTAGGAGGTTTTGTACTTACAATTTTCTTTTAAAGGACACACACAAGTATCCACCGATAATGTATATGACCCTAATAATCTGCCAACGTAATCTAAGGAAAGTTGAATTGGTTTGTGGCGGCAGGGCGGTTGGACAAAATTGAAGGATTAACCAACAAACCCGATACCGAACCGATGTTATCTTTATTGCAAATTGTTCACCATATTTTTCCTGACACCGGAACCTGACTCCAGTCCGATTGGGGTGTTGGCTATACCTAAGCGTGAGCACGAGTTTTACGGTTTTAAAGCTAGTTAACTATAAATGCCACAGCCAAAAGCTTGGATGTAAATTTAATAGAACCAAGCAGCGTTTTTGACTATAAATACTGTTAGTGTAGGGTTTTCGGCAACTACTGGTGTTTTCGAATCATTCGCAAGCAACTTGTAGAATAACCTGAAAGTTCTTGATAGTTGATCAAGAGCTTACTGGTTTCTTTTCAACTCTATTATTTATTTCATTAATACTAGAACGCGTCATAGGAAATTAGATTCATCTCAAATGCAGTTTTACATCACAGCTTTACAAGAGTTCTTTGCCTGACAGAAGAGGCCATGAACTAACTGCTAATGAGGGTGGAGGTGTTGAGTGCCATTAGGAGACAAAACGCAAGTACGCATAATTGGTTATGTGGTATACAGAACCCCCACAAAGCTATCCAAGTGCTCTTGGAAATCAACTCTTCCTCTTGATCTCTGTATCCTACGGCGAGATTGTAAGCACTCTACTCATAGTGGTTTAATTTCGTTTGTCCACCAGCAGCATGGTTTTCTTCCGTCCGTGGGTATCCATCTAGGTATTATTGCTGCGTCACGCGCCGCGGTCACCATCTTTGTTAATTGGTGGACGATTTGCGCCGTATGTTCTTCGACTATGGGGTTGCAGGTGCTCACAACGACTTCATATGAACCTTCGTGGAACGCGAGTTATGTTGGAGTCAGCAACCGCCAACACAACGATGCCCGACATGATCTTAAGAAGCGATTTCCGGCCAGCAAGTAAACTGCAACGTAGTCTTGCAAAACTGTAAAGTGCACAATTCCCAGGCACTGAGCTTGACACGCAGTGAGGTGCAATGTTCCCCCACCGTATCAAGGTTGTGGTGAAGAAGTGGATACCGACGAACGGCACGGGTTCACTATCACCCACCGACTAGTCCTTCACAAAACTGTCATCCGAAATTCGAGCACCGAGGTAAAAGCAAATAAAGGGCACTGTGGGAGCTCTTGTTGTACAGTTTATTGGTCTAAATTTTACAATAAGTTTTTCGCACGAAACAATTCAGCAGAAACGCATTCACGATTCCACTTGTATTTGTTGCAACTGGATTTTCTTACAAAAGCCCTCTAAAAGCTATGTTTACATTTATTGATTGGTTTAGATGCACAGTACACTCAAGTTTAATTGATATTCGCGAAATCACCCTTAAACGACGATATTGGCATGCGGCCGTATTGATCGGAACTCGACAGACGACACCCTGAGGAAGCTACACACTTGACTCTTAGTTTCTCCGCTTGGGTTATGAATCGACACCGCGTGTGTGGGCGCTGATGGTTATTTCACGACTCCGTGTAACTCGTTGGAGGAATGTAATCTGACTAATGTGCACCGTTCGGCGGATGAATCTCGACTGGGGAACGAAAGCAAGAATCCATTGATGGTGTCGTGGCAGTGGAGTCATAGCTAAGTAAACTCACAGCCACTTGCCGGGAACATGGAGAGGGTTGCTGTGCCTGCATAGAAAATTTTGTTTCGGGGAAATAGCCAAGTATGGTCATGGGTTGTCAGTTAGGAAATAGGACGTGGGTCTTGACCGTTGCGATGGTTGTTCCGCGGAAATACAACGCATCATGCTGGTGACTTGCCAGTAAGAAGAATTGATGGTTTTTGGGAAAACTAAATGCTGCAAGCGAGAAAACTGGTTTAAGTAGAATGGGAACTGAACTGGTTTTTGGGGAAAACTAAATGCTGCTTGGTTGCATGCGAGAAAAATAGTTTAAGTAGGAAGTAAGCCGGAGTGGTTTTCGGGGAAAATTAAATGCTGCTTGGTTGCAAGCGAGAACAATGGTTTAAGTAAGAAGTGAGCCGGAATGGTTTTCCGGGAAAACTAAATGCGGTTTGATTGTAGATGAGGGAGATGATTGAAAATGTATTCTATTGCAGGATTTGGAATGTATTCTGTTGTAGGTTTTGAAAATGCATTCTATTACAGATTTGGAAATATATGCTACTGCGGATTTGGGAATGGATGCTGTTGCAGTTTGGGGAAATTTATTCTTTGCAAGTTTTGAATGGGAAGTTGGGTTAAGGTGACGGGCTGTTAGAGGTCAAATTTGGTTTGAATTGTGGGTTGGTTCTCCATGTAATATAGAGTACCCCCACAAGGTCAGTGTGGGTAACGGCATTTTTTCAGTTTTAGAATTCGAACTTAGAGGCAGTTCGTTTTTAAGCTCGGAAGTACGCAGATCATTTATTTTGAAAATCGAAGTCTATATAAAAAGATAAAAGTTGTTAAAAGAACACGGAATAGTAAAAGTTTGTATAGAATAAGTTAAATAAAGGAAAGAAAAGAAAAAAGAAAATATAAGTTTTATAATTATTTTTAAAAAGGCTACGAGCTGAAGACCCCATTTAACTCGCGCTTCCATTCCATTAAAAACCTGTGTGCACGTCGATGTGGCTCTTGTTATCTATGCCAATTTGCATTGTTATGGCTTGGAGGTCACTGTGGGTATATATTTCACTGAGCTGACATATATAAATGGTCATTTTAATATCCAGGCTTCCAAGGCCAGCGTACATCGATACCCCCTCTCCTTATCCGCGCACTATTCTTCCGTTTGCCCTGGACTTCAACAATTATCATGTAACAACATCACCTTCGGTGCCTGCGTTGGTGGAAAAAAAAAGAAGGTGGTTGTGAATACGTGCACCGGTGCGAACGTAGACCATCCGGTGCTCGGCGACAAAACATTTTCTGCCTCCAAAATTCTGTCAAGGTACCGAACCTGTGTTCCGAGAGGGTTTAATCCTGCATGAATCCGTATGAAGTTATGATAATAAAATGCTTATTAATAAAATTAGCTAAGATGACGGACAATTTATCAATCGCTTGAAAATAATTCAAGACCCCTGAACGTATTTGATTACTAAAATTTTCAGTAACTACTTTTCGCTATACGCGATGTATAATAAAAGAGTTGACGAATATTAATGGTTCATTTCATAGATATATTATATGGCATCTAAAAAAGTTCTATTACTATTATCTGTGAACAAATAAAAGTAAGTCATGAATAGTAAGCTGGTAAGAAATGTTTTTGGGTTGCATAGAATGGTTGATTTTAGTTTATTGGCAACCGTTTATACTATAGCAAATCCTTCAAATCTGAAATGCAAAAGATACTTCTTACTGTTGTGAGCCTAACAGGTTTCCAAATTGTTGACCGTATTCATGCTGCAGCGTAAGACCAATTTTAATAACATCGAAAAATATATTCACACCAACTGAATCCAGTTTTCCTCCTTTATTCCTGTGCTACTTGTTCCCAAATTTATTTGTGGTCTGGATAATCTAAAAGCCTTGGAATATATTAGACGTTTTAAATTCCTTTGCGATTTGTGTGTTTAAAAAAAAGGAATTCTTTGGGATGGTGTTTCTTCGTTTATCCACAAATGACTCATCAGACATCCCTCGCCATTCAATGCCTTTGCGACCATTCTATTGATGGCACTTTAAGTATTCCGACGTGAATCTTGAACAACTCACTGGATACATTGCCGTCTCCTCCTTAATTGAACAAGTACATAAGAAATATTCAGAATTCATGCGACATCCTCCATTTAAAACTTCCACATGCCGCAACTGGTGCCTATATGTGTATGGTATATCATCAAGAGGATCATAAAAAAACAATTCAAGGATAACACTGAATAACTTCCTCCCAGTCGTGGGCATAGTCGTATATTCAAATTGAAAATGATGAATTTTAACAAAAAGTCAACAAAGAGGGAACATTTACAAAAAAAAGAAGATAAATATAAATCAAAGGAGGACATTTATGTAGGAATAGAAAAATGACAGAAAAAAGCCGGAAGTAAAGCAAAGCGAAAATCTCGATGAGCACTGACTTGCCAGATGTTGCATTACCCACAGCAGGGTGTAATAAAGGAATAAGAACTTTCACACAGAAGCTGAACGTTAATTTATAAATCGAGGGTTTGCCTATTTTATAGTCATTTGCCGGTAAGCTGTAGTTTTTATTATCGTCACCCGGACGCCGTAAGATCTATACATTGGTTTAGAATATAATAACATTCGGCCTGTCATACGTGTTCTGTAAGGGTGGTACAGGGGTGTTTTATTCCCTTTGACTTGCTTGTGCTACCTGTTGCGACGGACTTCCAGCAGTTCGCCAATACCCATTGTAATTTTTAGTAATATATTCAAATCAATAATGAAAACCTTCAACTTCAACTTTATATTTCCTATAATCGATTCAAATATAGTTTTTCTTTTCTTTAAAATAGCTTTTTGTAAACGTTAACTAACTACTTGCACTTCTTTCAGCTAGTTGCAAAGATATAGATTCAGTGGTTGTACTCACAGTTGGTGGCTCTTGATGCTCCAGTTTTAAGAAGCTTAATCGTCCTCTAGAGGGGTTGGTCTTGATACTGCTTGATATCCTCCGTGCACTCTTCTCAGTTTGCTGTCTTTTGAAATTTTCACTTTATTTAAATGACGATATTTTATTGATGCCTCTTCTCTTTTTGGCGTCAGATTTGTCTCCGCCGACTTTTTCCGTTCGCTTCTTAAAATGAAACAAATTCGATTAAGCAAGACAAATATATTTTACACATCATTCCTTCATTCAATTGTTATATGGAATTTTTCGCAATGGAACAAATTTGATTAAATAAAACAAATACAAGGTGGCGCAAAATTAATTATCCAATTTGGTTTTCGAATCACTTTTTTACTAACTAAAAAAAATGATTTTGAGTGATGGAATTCTTTGAATGGACCTTTACAATTTTTTTTTTTTTTTGTTAAGTGGAAAACATGATATCCGTCAAGTGGCTGCCGCCAGTGTTGATACACATTTGTACTCGTTTTATGGCATTTTCAATGACATTCCGCAAGATTTCCGGTGATAACTGCTCGCATTCCTGTCGAATATTGTCCTTATGGGCTGCGATTGTCTGAGGCTTGTTGGCATAAACCCGTGACTTCAAGTAGCCCCAAAGAAAGAAATCTGGGGTGGTTAAATCGGGCGATCTTGCTGGCCATGTCAAATCACCAAAATCGGAGATTACGTGACCATGAAACGCTTCCTTCACAATATCCATTGTTTTTTTGTTTTTTTTTTTTTAGTTTTTAAACCACATTTATTTTCCTAATTCTTTTTACATGTATAATATTAGGGGTAAATCTTAAACCCTTTTCTACAATCACAGTCCTTAAATTAACTTACTGGCTCTTTGCGAGCTTATAGCGTTTGAAATAATAGTGAAGAAGATCGTGTGATTCGAACTGACGCTATGGCAGCTCGAATCACGAAAAAAAATTTACCTAAGCGTTACACACCAGGCTACTGACCGTGTTTAGAATTTGATTTCCAAACTCGACTATATTCCACTGGTGTGAATTATTTTTTTGTTATTTATCGCTTGGTATACGGTTCTGACGTATTTTTCTTATTCGATTTTTCGTTCGTGTTGTTCACTATTTCGCTTGTGAATCGTGTGAATCTGTTAGAATCGCTACAAGCTCTCTAAATTACACATTACAACTTGATTTTTATATATGCCTTTCGGCGTACATCTTTTTTTTTGTTTCTTATATATATATATATATATATATATATATATATATATATATATATATATATATATATGAAATAGGTCATATGTTAGAGGGACTCCTCGTTTACATCTATATGTATACATTACTATTACAATTTTTTTTTGTTTTTTTATAACAAACAAAAACTTCAAAACGAAACGAATAAAAAATAAAATAAGAAATAAAAAATAAAATAGAATAGCTACAAAAAAGTAAGGGGAAAAGGCGGACAGCGGGAAGGGGGACAAGAGGAAGGAGAGCGTTGCTCTTGAGAGGCATACCATATCTGAGGAAGTGAAGTCCTCTCCTCGTTGAAAAGCCACCACCATTTGGGAGATGTTCGATCTGTGGCTGATTTATCTCTTTCACTGATCGCGGTGCTAAAACGCATGCGGTCTGGGGCATTGGAGATATCACTACCATAGAGAATTCGTTTGTTCCTGGCACCACTGAGAGCGTGGTAAATAATCGGGACTCCATGCATGTCTTGGATAAGGCCTTTTTGATCCAAGAAAGGGAACGCTTCTGGGGGAATAAACCCGTTCTAGAGGGTATTCTCCAGATACATATCGTTGGGATAGAATGCTCCCGAGATAAGATTATTGTCACTGCACATTGCCCTGAATAATTTTAATTATGAAATTGTCTATCTTATTTAACCCCGATTTGTTATACAGGATTTTGTTGGGATAGAATTTTTTGTATTGCGACTCTGGTGTTCTATAAAGTCCGAGGCAGGAACACAAACACTGCCGTTCGAATACACGAAACTTCTCCATATAAAGTGGAGATATATTATACCATACTGGGCAGCCATAAACCAAAACTGGTCGGATGAATGCCGAGTACGAAATTGTTTTGAATCTGGCGTCAAGAAGACTACTCCAGAATAGACTTCTTGTCATAGAATATGCGCTTTTAGCTGCGGAGAGGGACGCTGCTACGTGCTTGTCGAAATATAAATACTGGTCTAGCCAGATACCAAGGTATCTAACTACAGTTTTCACTTGCAGTGGAAGGTTATTGTTACCTACAATAGAAAAGTGTTTCCAGTTGTATTTTGTATCCCTTGAGGCCCTGGGTAGGGGTTTGGTGGATAGGTATTTAACGAATAGGACTTTGACGAATGTTGGCCTATTAGCATGGAATATCAATGGCTACTTACGTTAGAGTGCTCCGCCGAACACTGTTCACAGCGACACACGAAAACTTACTTCAGCACACAAATGAAACTCCGAGAAATGTTTTGTTTCGTGTTAATAAGTTTAATGTTTATTTGAAGTATTGTTAACGCTTTGATTTTCTTTGTTTCTGCTTCGATTTTGAAGCGCTTCGCTACACCGCACGTACGTTCAACACTCGACGTTACTTTCACTTTCCTACCTCGAAATGCACTCTCTGATCCTTTGACTCTCAAAATTATACTCCTCGTCGCGCTGCCGATCAAAATCTGACTGAACTATCTCCACCCAAAAAACAAAACCTGATACAGATCGTATCTACATCTCTAGAAGAAATCTTTCATTTCATCCGCTAACAGAATTTTCCACAGTATCTGTTAGCGGCATGTTATTAATGCCCATGGGTAATTTAGGTGCCTGAAAAGGAGAAAGTCCATCGACGCATACATCCTTAGATCATTATCACCATCCCTGGTGGTGATCGAAGTTCGGATCAGCGGTTGTCGATTGTGTGCCGCTTCTATTTGCATAGCACATCTGGCGCGCGGCAGAAAGATATACTGCAATTAGCATGGATGTATGGTTCATGGGTTTTGTTTGACTTTTGTCAATACACCCGAAATCTATTAGATCTTTCTAATGGATGTGAAATACAAACAGACACCGTGGGATCGGAGTAGTTCCCTTGTAGGTTTTCAACCTCATACATTTTGAATTATCTCCTTGAGATAATTACGGTTGCCGTTTCTTTTGTTGGGTGATAGATTTGGAGGTCTTTGTGGTAGACCACCCGCAGTGCGTCCGTTATTCGGAGAATTTGCTGGTGATGGCGAATCCTTGTAACATCGTGTAGATGTTCAGGATTTTCGATTGTGCAGTGTTGGAGTGCGGCGCATTTCGATCTTTATGGAAAAGATGAATGAATGCTTTTACCTTTGTTTCAGGTTTGCTCCCTCGACTTATTGCTTGATATTGAAAGCTTTGGGACGTTCAGTTGCTTGCTTCTTTTTATATCGGTTCGCATTTTGCAGCCTCCTATGACCTTTGTTACAGGTATTGTAATGATTATTGGCCGCTTGTCTGTGGGCACGTGCGCTGCGTTATCAGGTAAGTAAGTTCTTTGAAGGTAGGAACCTTACCTGCTCGGAATTGTGCGTTCGTAGAACGCTACAGGGGCATTCTGAAAAGGATAGTCTCGGTTTTCTGGAAATTAATCTTTAATTTCCAGTCGTCGCAAGATTGTTGTATTTTGTTGAAGTCATCTTGAAGGTGCCTATTGATGTCGTCTATTTTTCCTCCTGCTCTGTACACCACTATGTCATCGGCGTACGCAATGGCGTTTTCGAGAGAACTCACTAGATCACTAGTGTAAATATTGAATAGAATGGGAGAATTCACAGCTCCCTTCTGTAAGCCATTTTTAATTTGGAAGGTCTTATTGGAGAGTATGTCCCCGCATTTCACCACAAAATGTTTGTCCATTATCATATCATAAATTATGTATAACAGATATTGCGGCATACCCAGTTTTGTTAACTTATAGACAAGTCCTTCTAACCATACGGTGTCGAAAGCCTTTTCAAAGTCAACCAAGCAGGCGCCTGTACATTGTCGCTTTGCCTTGTTCCACGGTATATCGGAAACAAGTTTCGTCGCTGCATGAACTGTATCATGTCGTGCTCGAAAGCCAAACTGGTTGTTGGGGATGATATCGTTTTCATCACACCAACCTATCAGTGCTTTGTTTATAATTTTTTCGAATACCTTGCTGATGTTGGGAAGCAGGCTGATCGAGCCGAGATTGGCTGGATTGCTCTTATCCTTACCCTTTTTGGGGATAGGGTGGACTACTGCAGTCTTCCAATGGGTTGGATAGTGTGCATTGTTTAGAGCGTTGTTAAACACAGTAGTGTATATGTTCACTGCTTCGCGAGGCAAGTGCCTTAGAACCACATTTGGAATGCTATCTATTCCAGATGATTTTTTATTTTTTATTGAGCGAAGTATGTTTCTAAGTTCATCCTTGCGCAAGTTATTGTTGTTATATTTTGTATGAAGAAAAAATATTTTTTTTTTCGGAGGCTTATCCTCTTTATTTTATTCGTAAAATTACAGGTCACTATGAACGCTCTTTACAGTTTTTCTATGCTATTTATACTTAAATTCTATCTTAACCTAGGAATCTCCTAATGTTTTTTTAATGACCCAACGTAATAGATACATATGTTTTGCTTCTTAGCATTTTATTTTGGGTTTTTTTGGATCTAGGTAAATGATGTCTAGACACAATTTTAATGTTAAATATTTTAAGGAATGAATAGGAAACACATTCCTAGAAGATTGTAAAAATGCAGACGCTAGTTGTTGTTAGATGAATTTCTTATTTCAAGGTGAACATAAGGATGCATAGTGGTTGGGTGATTCATACGTTAACTCGCACAAACATATTTGTATTTTCATTTCTGACGGGGGAATCCGCCCTATTATTTTCGCCGAATGTGATGAAACTATGGTTTTCGGATTGCCAGTTGTGAAGTTGATTGCGCAGCGAGCAATGTCTTTGGCATTGTTTTCAATTTCAGTGTTCGCATGAACTGATTCGTTAACTCTGTACACTGCTCCGAAACAGACTCCAATTGAATTCGGTTTCTTTTGCGGATCTTCGACTACTATTACTTCATCATTGGAGTTGATGTGCTCTAAGGTGAGTCCTGCGGTCAGCATTATCTGACAATTCTCGGGAGTCCGTGGAATTCGGAGACAGGGAATGTCATTGTGATCTTTTCTTCGACATATTTTCTTGATTTGTGAAAACATGTTCGGTCCGTTTGCTTGGACAGCTCGAATTCTGTTGCTCCACTCCTCATTTATTACTGCTCGGTAATTATCCCAGATCAGTTTTTGAAGGTTTTTAATCAAGGACTGGATTGTTTTGATTTCATTGCTATTTGGGTTACTGAACTGCCTATAGCACAATTTCAGCTTCGAGAGCAGGGTGCTCTTTTGCCTATACAAAGCATCGATAGTTGCATTTCTGTATCGGTGGGTATAGCCATCCATATGAGCTACTTTGGGGATGGAACGATTCATTGTGTTAGTAACAATATCGTTCATAGTTAGGAGGTAATGATCGATTTCATCATTACGGAGGTTTCTATTAGTCGGTGGGTCTGTGGGGCTTTTCAGGGCCCGAAGAGCCATACATCGCTCGATCCCCACTGTTCCAAGCGATGCGACTTACCTCGAAGTCGAACCTTCAGCACGGTTACGTAACCTTGCTACGGCATTAACCGCCAGCCAGATTGCTGGAATTAATTCAGTTACCCCAAAGGATAACTGACATAAATACATTTTAAGCAGCTTACCTTTCTTTGGGGGTTTTCTCCAAACCCCTTTTTCTCCACCACCATACCTGAAAACATTAAGTCCACGGCAAAGATTATCACCTAGCCGTGGCATCGAAAATTTTACCCTCGGGCATGCATTGCACCCAGTGCATCTCGTTCCCATGACCTTATGGCATGGAAACAAAATCAACACGGAGCTCCTAGATTACTCGTTTTTATTGTTTGTCCGTGGCACCCCTAGCATGCGGCTACCAGGTCTCATCAGTTTGCCACCGCCGACAAGGTTTCGGTTGATGCAAAGCAAACATTCACCAATTACCAGCAATAGCTGGTTTCCTATTATCGGTCTCCACCGATCAGGGACCGCAAACAAGCAACGAATTGGATGCGGCCATCAAGTGTTTACTTTTAACATCTGGCAATGGCTGCACCCTATATTCGTTGCAATACCAAAACATAGCATTCACACCACAGATCGTTTATGGTATACCAATTCCCTATTAACGGCCGCCAACCGTCGGCGGACCTGGGAAATTTCACGTCCATCAACCCAAATGTTGATTTATGGCCTCTCCTAGGGTGACCAGATCTTCGGTTTGTTTTGCTTTTACCCCAGATGGTTCGGTTGCCGGCAAGTATTACACAATCAATTGTGTACACAGCCGCAGGCCCATGCATTGTTTGTATACTCAGGAGACGCAGTTGCGACGCTCGCATCCATCCTCGATCACCGGACGATCGTATGCGACGCATACACATACATGCGAAATGTATGCCATCTTCCCCGGTCCAATCACGATTGACTGCCTCGAGTTGATCGTGCAGCTCCTCCCCTTTTACGGTTTTTCTTTGCGATGTCTTTCTGTCTGCAGCGAATGGAAGTCAGTCAGATTTTAGTCGCCCATCTAGGCACCCGTGGAGGTTTTTGCGCAGTTATAGTCGTGAGAGTCGTTTAATCGCGTATGTAGATCAACTCAAATTCCTTCAAAATCCCACTTTTCCCACTAGTTATTGTGTATCGTGACCTTTTTCCCTACGTACATTTAACTATATTGTGATAAATCAAATTTTATTGATGACTAAACAGAATGCGGCTTTTATTGAACTCTCCGAGTGTACAAATGCGATATATATATGTATAATAGCAATCAGTGCTTTAGTGTTCTACCGTAGTTGTGTGTAACCGATTCGATTAATGTACTAAAATAATAAAGGAAAACAATAAAAAGCAAAATTCCAAAACAATATCCCAGCGTTTCTTTCCTCATTTTGTGAACGGTTTTAGGCGGAATTCAGTGGAATGTTAGTGAACCCGTCCCCGTGTTGGCGCAACAACTAATATACACCACAGGTCTCTGCCAATGTTGCGTATTTCTCTTTTTACTATGCGATCGAAACGCGACCAATGTGCTTTTCGAAAATCGAAAGAGTGTACCTGGTCGTACTGCTCAAGTAGATGGTACTCGTTTGGCACGTGTATTACGGCTCCAATCCGTAATGATCGCTATCGTATTCAATTGTGCGAAGACAATTCGAGTAGTTACCTCGGTATCTGGTAACTGAATTCGATCATCTGTCATAAGTAAATCCAGGAAGGAGTTACCTCTTGGATAAGACGGTGTACTTGTAGCGTACAATTCTAGTTTATGCTCGATCGCATTTGTTTGCCACCAATCAAACAAGGCATTGCCTCTGGTTTTCGAGGTCAGATTGCCCCAGGCACCCTGCTTGGCGTTAAAATCACCTGCCATTAAAAAGTAATTGTTTTCCGAATCTAACTTGACACTTCGGAAAAGCGTATCGAGATCACTGATAAATTGGGTACCCTGAAAAGATTCAGGAGCGTAAGCAGCGACTATATATAGACGCCTTTGACTTTTTAGAGGGATATCTATAATGCATGCCTCTAGAACCTGGAATTTGTGTAGTTCCGTGCTGTAAACGACCTTATGATGAAGACCTTTCTTAACTAAGATAGCGACCCCACCCCCTCGAGTAGAGTGTGGTCGATCTCGTCTAATTATGTTATAATTATTGTAGCCCATCTTGTGCCTTTGGTTTAGCTTAGTTTCGCTAGCCAAGAGCACATCTGGGCATTCGGCTTGGAGCAGATTGCCTAAATTATCCCTTCTTTCGATGTGGATTACTGAATTTACATTCACAGCTATAATTTTTAGGTTAAGTTCAGACGGAGGGTTGAATATTTTGATGTGGAGAGTTATTTGAGAACAGGCTTGAATAGAGAGTATCTATTCGTGCTCTTTGTTCAGTCAGTGTTTTTTGAAATTCGGCAAATTGTCCTTGCATGGTTAATAACATTGTTATTATTTCTGAATGTGCCTCTGGCGCAGGCATTCTTCCATTACTATATGTATGTTCCATGGATACTGGTTGCTTAGGAGCACCGGCCATTTGTGCATATGACACACATGGAGCCACGAAATTGTTGTAAGAACGGGTTTTCATTTTTTCTCTTCTTCAACTTGTTTCTTTTTGGATTCCAATTTGAATTTCATTTGTTGAAATTTAGGACATCCTCTAAAATTTGCAGTGTGACCTGTATTTTTACAGAGGACACAGGACAGTGTTTTCCTATCTGGAAGCTGTTCCTTGCCCAAGGGGCATTCACCAATGGTATGGTCGGAGAGGCACTTTACGCACCTGAATTGCATGTGGCAGTTTGATGCCGCGTGCCCGAATCGTTGACAACGCATACACTGCAATACGCGATCGATTTTTCTAATTTTTTCCCAACTTATTGTTTGGTAGCTGAGGTGTTTGATGTATTGGAGAGCATCAACTTTACTGTTGGGACTCAGTGATACGATAAAGAAAAACAATTTACAATTGCGTTTTCTGGAGTTGGCGGTAGAGAAGGGTTTCACACCTGTAAATTTTAAATTGTCGGTTTCGACATTTTTTAATTCCTCTAATACCTCCTCAGGAGAAAAACATGGATCAACTCCTTTTAGGAGCATGGAGATTATTTTCTCCGATTTCGGGGTGTACGTGTAGTACTCGCTTTTTGTCCTACCCAAAGCAGTCATTACTTCGCGATAACCTTCAATATCACCGCACATTAATTTTATTTTAGAATTATTAATTTTTTTTTGTTTTGAAATTTTTGCAAGTTAACTCACCTAATTTTGTAACGTCATTTGTTTCCATGGACGTAAGTATTATAGGCGGCGTCTTTTTCTTTTTGTTGGTTACGATGTGCTAGTTCTTTTTCTGCTGCTGCATCTCCTTTGTTTGCTTCCTGATGTTGTTCCTGATTTTTCCTTGGTGTTGTATTTTCTTTCCTTTGCTGTTGCTGCATTAGGTCTTTTAATTTGAGGATTGATTCTTTTTGTTTCTTCAATTCCTCCATTTTGTTGTCTAACGACAACTAATTACTGGTAGAATGCAAATGCATCGTCATCTCACAAGCCCAAAGGTGTCCGAGGATACAAAAAAGGGCTTATTTGGAAAATTCGCACTTTTGCCTGGGGATTTCCACCGCTGTGTTAGGAAGCGAATGAGTTATCCCTTTCGTGTGGCAACCAATGAAAAACCAGTTCGATTTGATTGGAAGGCCTTCCATTGTGAGCGTGCAGAACTGGTTGGATGTCCATACACTGGAAGTGCGGACAAACGAAAACGCGAAGGGTGCTCAGAAGGGAATCCAAACCTGCAGCTGGCCAAATAGATGATCGTGTACCGAGGCTGCCTGCATTGTGATTATAAACAATAGAGGATAGATTTTTCTGTTGATGTTAAGTCAACAGAACTTCGCTTACGATGGCAAAGGGTAGGATGGGTGGGTGCATGTTTGCTTTGGGAAACGAATCATAGGGCATGACCATTGATATGATTGTTTGGGTAAACAACTATCGGTCATGTCCTATTCGATGATCGTTTATCGGTTGGGCGACCGATCATGAGGAATTTGGCTTGTAGATGTGCAAGCGTACACTTACCCAGCTTGTCTTTGGACCAACGGAATTGCGTCAGAGTTTGGATGCGGAGAAGGGAGTTCAACTGTGCAAACGAATGTTAGCTCAATAGCGACCGAAAAAAAGGTTGCAATGTTTATACTAGCGATTTGTGTATGTTAGGGAATGTTGCCGTGCAGGCCAAAATGGCTTCTCATGTTTATACGTCGTGTATACAGAAGCGTTCTGTTTGATAGCTAGCGTGTGGATCGTGGCTGTTCGTTGTTTAGACAGCAAATCGTTAGACATGACCGATGCGATGATCATTCCTCGATAAGGCGACGGATCATGCAATCAGGCATGCAGCTATACAAGCAAGCGACTTGCTATGGCTTGATCGTGGGAACAACGGTTGCCGGAGAAGAGCAAACATAGTAGAATTGCTGTGTAATGATAATCATGGATGTCGGCAATAGGACCCGGTGGATTTTCTAATGAATTGTAGTGGTCAGGGGTGCCGACCGAAGGAACCGATTACGCTGGTGAGGTGCGGCAATGTTACTTGATGCTATGGCAAGATGATGGTCTTGCCATGGGTTGTTTCGCGTTTCTCAGGAAATGGGTGGTGATTGAAAGGTAGCTTAACGCTGCCGATTGCAGGTAAGCTAATAATCTCTAGGTGAGGGATGGGGAGTATATTAAGATAGATGAGTGGTTCTTTGGGTAAGTTAGAAGAACCCCTACAATAAATAAAACTATTACAATATTATTATTATTTGTTATTATTAACAAATAAATTAAATACATCAATAAAGTTAAGCAATAATGAGCCTAGCAGCTGTGACTTTTGACTCTGTCTGTGAAGTCGTTTCTTTACTCACATAGTTTTTCCTTAACCCAATTCCAGGATATGTTCGAACACTATATAGAAACCCTGCCAAATCTTTTTATGGAAAGATAATGAATGTGTCAACTTATAGAAACCACATTTTAATAACCCTAATAGAATTTATGGCCGTGTCTAACACCAGATTGTCGGGGAAGGAAAAGCGCGGCATCCAATCTGTAGTCGCACTATTTCCGTTCACAAGCACACGCCGAGTATGCTTAATTGTATTCTTATTGCTAAAGAGTTTTCTTGTGACTGACATCTGGCAATGATACTTCAACAATCGTTTATAGCTGGGGGTGTTTAAGAATTGGCTTATGGAAGTCCATGTCTGAATATAGGGCCGTAAAAACATAGTTCATCCTCCTTTGCTGATCGTAAAGTCACCGCAATCCTTTTTTACCATCACAATTAGCAATACTCTAGGAAGTTTAAATAAACGATTTAGTTCGTGGAAGCATTACTACACTTGGCCGAAGTTTTGTATCGTTCTTGATAAGTGATGAATTTAGAACCGTTTATTTTACTGCCGCCCTGACATATTTTCCAAAAGCCAATGAAACAAATTCTACAGCAACCGGCTTGCTTTACCTTATGTGACCCAAGACCTTACTTATATATAGCATCCATATGTGATATATCATGTGACACGTGAAACGCATGTTGAAATTTAGCGAAAGTGTAATAAAGACCACCATCAACAAATTGCAGCCAATGGTGTGTGAAAAAGGCAATTTTTGGAGGATCAAATGCCATAAAATGTTGACATACCCCTATTCATCAGTGCGGATTCAGCACATCCCACGACCCACCGGTTTCCAAATTTGATTCTCATATATAAAAAGCGCTCAACAATTTGCTTGTTAAAACTTTAAATGGGCCACTGCCAAGAATTATGTAGACATTTCCCCGACCGGCTTGGTTGATAGTGATTCGGTTTATAACGTGTGGCATTATTTAATCGATCAGTGTGATTTGTCTATCAGAGATATCTGAGCCTTTATGGTAGCCTCGGGTGGCCTAGATGAAATACAATCATTGACCATCGTTCATCTTCAGTACCTTGAGTAAGGGAAGTTTCTTTTACATTACTCTGTGTCATCGAATTGAGGGGAGTATCACTTTACACAAATTATGGATACAAGACTCTGTTCAAAGCTCTAACGATCCTGAACGAATTGTATCCCATCAATTTTTTCAAAGCAAAAACAATAAGAAGAGAAGGGAAAAAAGGAAAAAACAAAGCATTCGAAGGAAGGAGGTTAAATAGAATCAAGGAAATGAAGCTTACGGTGAATCCTTTCTCTTATCTACCTGTATGTATGGATGTACAGATGTAGAAGACGTGCATACGGGTAAACGTCGAGGACTTAATTGATTTAAGCGCAATAAAAGAAATGGAGAGAAGTGAAAGCGTCGGGTTTTTCTATTCAATTAAGGATTTGCTATGCAGTAGCACCCAAGCCACCCCATCATTTGCATTCAGTGTTATTTTCTGGTGGATTTCCTGCACGG
Source organism: Microdon myrmicae (assembly GCA_963931805.1). Taxonomy (NCBI): domain Eukaryota; kingdom Metazoa; phylum Arthropoda; class Insecta; order Diptera; family Syrphidae; genus Microdon; species Microdon myrmicae. The sequence goes on along the minus strand of OZ007500.1, from coordinate 58,096,331 downwards.
CATCCACACATCCGCCCCATCTAACAGGAACGTGCAAGGAAGGAACCACATCAGTGCGATTTATGTATCGCATTACAAGGAACGCCAAACGCAGTACGTTTACCAGACCAAGACATGCTATCAGCTTAGTGTAAGGAATTTTTAATTCCTTTATTTGCCATTTTTCCCACCTCCAAACCACATTCCCCTAGTCCTCCATTATTCCATTCCCCCCGTTCTATGTATAGCTGTTTGGAAGCATAATGGCAGCACACCCTGTCGCGTATACTTTAAAACTCACGCAGTACGTAGCTTTGAAGGGATTTAAACAACCCCCTCGGGAAGTGGGTTAACTTGGCAGTCGTTTTTTCTTGTTTCGTCTTTTAATTTTGTTTGTTTGTTTTTTTGCCTTTTCTTTTTTTTATTTAAAATTGATTTTCATTTTCATTTTCAATGAAATGTTTGTGTTTTTGTTTTTATTTGTTACTGGTCTCACTTCAACAAAATAGACGGTTGCGAAAAGTTCATTTCAATTGTTTGGATCTGAATTCAAGGACTTGACGCTTAGGGGCTTGGCGTGCGTTCTATAAGCTTCTGGTTGTTGTTATTATTGTTGTTGTCTTTTTATGTTACCTCTCTTGCCCTTTTTCTGTTTTTTGTTTTTCTTTTCGGATACTCTTGGGTGCGCATTCATTCTAGTGGTATCTTTTGCTTTTTGGTCAGGTGTGGATAAGCAGAAAAGTAATGGCTGTTTGGCTCGATACCATTCTTTCTCGGCTTGATAAGGGTGTTGTGGATAATTATTTGAAGCCTGTAACACAGCTCTTCTGCTATAGTCGAAATTGTTAGTACAATGAGTCAGATGTTACTCCAATGGACTATTCCGGTATGGTTTAATTAATTATCTGGCGTGCAGGTGGTGAAAGGACGAAACAAATAACACGAACTAAAGGGGCGGGTCACGGAACGAGCAAGGAGAGAATGCAACTGAGAGCCAAGGAATGGGAATCACTACACCTCAAGTGAATTATAACATGTAATACTACCGTCGGCATCCTAGTTTATGAGTAGGTGAGCTTAGGTGTTGATGCATGCATTCCAATGCCACTGCCTTGCATTCACATGCGGAGTACAAAGTGCCACTAATCGAACGGAGGTAATATATTCGAATCTCCGAGCTAGTAATTGGCTACAAATGCAATTTGAGGAATCACTGTGATTTGCATACGGGTACTTTGAGACTAGCACGGCTACGGCAGCTGCTGCTTATTCAAATTGATTGCGTGATGTTTGAGATGCAATTGTATAGAATTGTAAACGGAAAGGTTAATTTATCCAAAAGAGATTTATATTCCTTCCTTTGTTAAAATTTTAAATCACTTCCTCAACATGTTCTCGGCTATTTGGGTCATTTTTCTTCTGCAACTTAATTGTTCATTATTATGGTGGCTAAGTGTTCTTGAAGGCTCTTGTTAGGGTGCAATATATGTGTATGCAGTACCCTCAACATGATCGTTTTAGAGTCCGTTTTTCATTTCTTTACTTTTGGCCCTGTTGAATGTCATATTGGAAAGCTTTGAAAGATATACAACAGAGAGATATTGTTATTTAAACGTATCATGTCATTTCAGACCAACTTCATGTTACTTATCGAGAGTCGTATTTTCATTCGAGTATAAACAACATTAAAAAAAGGAAAATCTCACTGGATGTTAACTGAAGCTTGTAGGGAGTAGGCTCCACCAATTTCAACCGTTGATTATTTTTATAGGCGGTTGAAAATGTGATTTTAACACCAATGATAAGGATCATGAGGGAAGGCAAGATGCAGAATTGAGGCCTTATTGGACAAGAATGAATGTGAAACACTAGAAAAACTTGATGAAGCATTAGGTGTAACCCAACAAGCCATTTTATTGATATGTTTTTGAGTGCCAAGGCCCCATTAATATTCAATGCCACCTATGCGGCGAACACAAAGCTTAGCCGTCAAAAATGTGCGACAGATCAAGGACGGATTAACAGGCGACCATGAAAAACCAGGAGTCTGTTGATATTTGGCTTCGGACGAAACAAATGCGAACGTGGAAGAATAATGTTGTGAAGATCAGGGTGTGACTGCTCCCGAACAGTGCGAACGAATCCCTGCTGTCAGTAAGGCCACGATTGACGAGTATTTGAGAAAACATTTGCTCTATCGCAAGGTTCCCAAATGTTTACCGAGGACCATAACCCGCAACGCGTGGGTTAACGTTGTTAAAGATATTTTAACAATTATATTTTATTTTTATTCTTCACCAAACTTACCCCGGATCACTCTTGAATGTTGAGACGTGGTTGATTTGGATTTCTGCTGCCTTTAGGGTTTGGTGTCGTGGGCGTTCCGCCAAATGTAAAATTATATAACATTTAAACTATTTCTTTGTTTTATTTATGGTTTTATATAACATTTAAAATATTTTTTTTTTTATTTATTGTTTTATATTATATTTAAACTATTTCTTTGTTTTATATATTTTTTTTTAATAACATCCTTTATTGGATATGAATAGTACAATCTTAACAATTTAATTTAATACTAGGTAATTTGTTTTATATAACATTTAAACTATTTCTTTGTTTTATTTATTGTTTTATTTAACATTTAAACTATTTCTTTGTTTTATTTATTGTTTTATATAACATTTAAACTATTTCTTTGTTTTATTTATTGTTTTATATAATATTTAAACTATTTCTTTGTTTTATATATATTTTTTTTAATAACATCCTTTATTGGATATGAATAGTACAATCTTAACAATTAAATTTAATACTAGGTAATTTGTTTTATATAACATTTAAACTATTTCTTTGTTTTATTTATTGTTTTATTTAACATTTAAACTATTTCTTTGTTTTATTTATTGTTTTATATAACATTTAATTGAATAATCCGACTAAGTATAATAGGTGATCTAGAACAATAAATTGTGCAACAATAATTGTCGCACTATTGAACACAATTGCTTCACTTCTGCATAAACCGTTTTCACATTTATTGCACGCTAATTATTCTGAACAATATTTTTTTCTTTCTATTAACTATTGGTTTTAAACTTTGTTTATTCCCGTAGCACAACCGCACGCGTCGAATGCTTAACGAACAAGGCGGAAATCTCGTGTCGTTCTATTTAATATCCTTTTTTGTTCCGCTTCCGCGATTGTTATTTTGAGGGAACGGAATTATGAAGACTATTAGAGAGACTATTAGGGGGACTATGGCTGTGTGTATTGTGGTTTTGAAATGGGGGTTTTAATTTATTTTTATTATTTAACTATTGTATGTGGGAATATTCTATTGTATTTGTATACGATGTGTTGATATTGGTAAAGGATATTCATTTGCAGACACGAGATTTTAATATTTATAGGGGGGGGGGGGGGGGTAATTAAATGAACTTAATTATATAGCAACGTCCAAAACCACCCACATTTCTTCTCTCCCCCAATGGCTTGTTGGGTTACACCTAATGCTCCATATCCTAAAATGTCCCACTCCGAAGTCAAATTACATGCGTGAACCAGTGTTGTGTTTCTTGTAGGGGTTTTTATTTTCAGGAAGCGTGTCTCCTGGTCCTTAAAAGGACAAGGCGATATCTCAAAATTTGACCGCTCCTGAAATCTTGTCCTACAAAAGGGGTCGTTGCCGTGCTTCCTCTGAGTTCAAAGGGAAGAGCAACGTCCTTTGATTCGGATTTCGTCCTGATGTCTTTACTTGGTCTTCCGTGGGGGCCAGGTGATATTTAGATATTCGTAGAAATGAAAAGTCGTCTAGTTTCCTTTTTGAATAATGTTTTTATTATATTATTAAGGACTTTCCCGGGGCACTTCCTCCAGGGACTGTGAATTTAGACTGCGGCCCGGGTATCACTATACTATTCCTTTATAAAGGATAACGAATCGAAAATTGTATCCCAAAGATACACATTTTCGTGCAACAATCTCGATTTTTTGGATATTTCGAGCGAGATGTTGTATTTTAGTATTTAGATAAGAATTCAATTTCTTGAATTCTTATGAAACTATCGCGCAGATGTGTGAATGTATCTGCTTTTGAGTTTTTTGTTTGTTTTCCTGAATGGAAAATTTTGGGAAAGAGATAACGATCTCTGAATTTTGGATTTGGGTGATGCTGTGGAGCAAATGTAGAACAATAAACGAATATTAGATACGTTTATTGTAACTTTTAATTTTTATTTGGATTTTGGGGATAATAATGCCGTGGGGGCAAATGTTAGGCAATAAACGAATGTTTGATTCGTTTATTGCGAATTTCGGATCATGTTTGCGTTATTGTGGGTTTTGATGGGTTTATACGTTTTAGCGTATTATTGCTGGGATTTTGGATTAGGAATGGGGGGAAAAGGTGGTAGGGCTTTTTGGAGCACTACTCCAGACGTTCACGCATAGTCTCATTTTCTAATTTTATCAAAGACCATAAAATGCGCAGAAAGGAGGAAGAGAATTAGGACATAAACACAGGAATGGAAGCCCTCAACGCAAAAGTGGATTACTTGACCTAGCAACTACAGGCGCTGGTTATAGTCACTCAACAGTCACAACAACTGGAAACAATTTAGCCTAAGTCCGCAATAAAACTGAAGAAGCATCAGGATCTGGTATACAAATATGAAAGAACAGAAGACATAAACCCACATAAAGAAGCTCATAACCAGTGTCAACACTTCCATTATAATGTATGCAGCTCACATACGGGCAGGAGCCGGACAGTATAAGTCGTACATGAGGGGAGTGAACTCAGCACATAGGCTAGCATCACTAAGAGTATGCTGTGCATTCCGAACGGTATCCGAAGATGCTATAAATATTTTGGCCGGGAGGACGCCAACTGACATTGCAGATAAAGAAAACGCTGTATTGCATGAGGTCTCCCAAGAGAATCGTCGGAGAATGCGGTCCCAATAAGAGCCCCCAAGCCTAAGAGAATGGCAAGGGAGGTGGGATTCTTCCACCAAAGGAAGATGGACCCACACCATGATACCTGATATAGAAACATGGTTGAAAAGAAAACATGGCGAGCTGAATTACCACTTGACTCAGCTAATATCAGGAGATGGATGGTTTCGACAATACTTGCACAAGTATAAACATGTAAATCACCGATACTGCTTGTATTGCGCAGGCAAAATTGAAAATGCGGAACACGTACTCATAGAGTGCGTGAGATTTGAGACCGCACGAACGATTTTGGAGAGACATATGAGACGCACGGAGTAACTAGGTAAGGCAGGAATAATAGAATACATGCTGAGTTCAAAACAGGCATCGTCCGTTGCAAATGATGTTCTCTGTGACATGATGCAGCAGTTGCGACGTGACGAGCGGAGTAGCAGGTAAACTCCGTCCCTCCGTCTAAAAGAAAGTTCCGCGGGGATCAACGGGAATATTTGCCTGGAGGGAGGTGGTGTTAGTCCGTAAAGACCCGGCATGTCTCTGGATCGGTCCAGAGGTATCTTTTGAAGATTTCCACCTTCCGAAACCAAAAAAAAAAAGAAGACATAAACCTAGAAACCTTCAAGTCTCTGCCAACTTTCAATAGAAATCAGAAGGGATATACCACGTGGAGGAAACCAGCGATGAACACAATGGGAGCCTGTGAGGCACACAAAACTCACGTCGAATATTGTGAAGCCTTGACGATCATAAGGAACAAAATAATTGGCGACGCCTCACTCGTACTAGTGAACAACAATATAGAATTCAGCCGGGATGCAATATTGGACCAATTGGCCTTCACATACAGCGACAATCGACCATTGTACGTACTATGGACGGACATGGCATGCAAAATCTGGCAAGGTACGAGTACTATGACAAAGTCAACAGGTCATTAAATTTGATTATCGCAAAGATCCAGATGAAGTAGAAGCACGACGAAATAAAAAAAGCATTCATACATGAAGCAGAGCAGGAAGCTGCTGAAGAATAGGAACAGACCCTTGAATAAAGACCTACCGTATGCCACCAGCATGGTAGCTACGATGAGAACAAAGACAGAAGAACCCATATCGTCAAAACAATATCTATACCGAATATCCGAACATGAATTTTGGCGGTTTTGTTATTCGTTATCGATGTAGGTGTTCCGCCGAACACTACTTGGGAATAAAAGCCACCTTTATAACTATATATAGTTTTTTTTACTGGCGATATGCGTTTATTTATTATTAATCTACACTTTTAGTTTGGCATTGTGCCTGACCTGTACGGTCACATGGGAAATGTTTCCATTAAACCCAATCGATCGCTCATTGGTCGTCACCAAAGAAAAGATCGGTTTGGCTCCTCCCATATCGATGGAAATCCATCACGATTGCATCTAGTGGATGTTGAGTGCAACGGTCATCGAAGAGTCAAATTTTAGCCACCCCCGGTGCCGGACGCTGCAATAAGTCGTTGTTCACCTCACGTCCAGTATCCTGTCGCGAAAAGAAAACCAACACCAAATTTTATCCCTCGTAGGAATGAGTTGAGAGGAGTTATCTAAAGTGTCGTTGGGTTGTGCTGTATGTTTTATAATTTGCCGAGTGTAGATGCGGAACTCTTTGTGCGGATCCTGGCCTTCATGGAGAACAATTAATTAACATTTAAATACATACCCCGGTGGTTTAGTACGACGCATACGTTAAGTCAAATAAGTAGAGTTAAGACGGAACAATTAAATCGTTGGGTGGCTAAGTTGTGAGAAATCGGACATGTAAATACATTAAGTACTATAAAACCTGAATGTAGTGTTTTAACGATTAATGGAGAACAATTAAAATTGAAACACTTATTACTGTGTACTAATAACTTGTATTGTAACTGTGGGGGGTCGTTTGAACGCCACTACCTATCTTCCCATTATAGTTCGAAAATTTCCACCTAGAGCGGCCGAAAAACGAACTAGTACTGAGGCAGTTCCATTACTTGTCTAGCAATTAAGCATTTACTTACCTTCTTGTCACCCATCTAAGATGCCTCCTAAACCATATTTTCGCTAATTCATTAGCACGAACCACAAGAGACATTTTCCTCGCGGGCATCATGTGCTAAAAAGCAATTCGTCGGGTGTATGTTGCATCATCAGATTTCCTAGTAAGAAAGTATAACATGCGACATACACCAAGGAAAACCATTTGGTGATACGTATAAACATATTCACCCTGCCACACACGTGCAGGGGATATTCTTTTATTATTTTACTACAGCACAACGATCGGTAAACCGACCAGCAAGCTAAAGAATTAGCATCCGTGGCCATGTTCCATAAAGGCAATTTGGTTTCACAACCAAGCAACCCACATGTCTCGACCACTGCGGTGCACATATCTCCTATCAAATTTGCAGTATACAAGCAGGAGATACTCTTGCCTTACTTCCATGCTGCAATCATAGCGGTCGCTAAACCAATCCACATGAAATGGGTAACTCGCACCTGGCCACAAATGGAACCGAGTTCTCGTTAGTGTAAATACACACACGAGAATTCGACCCTCTGATAACGCCAGCAACGTGTGCCCGATCAGCATAGATGCCTTACGCAGTGCCGATTGGGCAAACATTTCCTTTTATGGAATTACAATATCCACGGTTCGCTTGCTCATGGACACACGTCATGAGCGTGCGAGGTAAACACATCTGTGTGAGTGCACATCCTCACCGTGTCCAGGGCATCTGAGATCATCCCTTATTGGTCGCCGAAGCGATGGATGGAATTTGGTATTCTGTCGTTTCAGTGGCAATCTTCAATCTCAATTTAGATTCCGTGGAGGCAAGTCGGGCCCTACACGTAAAACGTCGAGTTAGGAGTCCGAATACATCTGGCATTGGAGTCGGTCGCGTCTTGCAAAGTTGGTCACAAACCTTTAACTTTTAATCACCGATATAATTGTGAACAATTTAGTTACTTAATTCCATCATTAATTACATTAGCTACAGTGCGCCTCGCCAATATAATTGTGAACAATTTAGTGACTTAATTTTATGCAGAGGCACTGAACAGTGGAGTCCCATTACTTAGTATCAAGCGAAGAAGTATTGTGTCAGTTTAGTCAGAATTGTATTTTATGTTTTAAATAAATAAATGAATAAGATGAAGAGGAACTAGCGATGTTTTCGTATTTATCCTAGGGAAGACTTCTAGTGACAATGTAGAGAAAATAATCAGCTATATAACAATTGATTTTAAATAAAAGAACAGCCCTTACAAAGGCAACCCCAGTGTATCTTGTTTTTCTGCTTGCTCGAAGCTCGATTTATTTTGTGGACATATTTTTAGTGAAACAACGGTAAGCGGTGGAGTGTATCTGTGAATCCATGCCGTATGTCGGAATACATACATTTACCCCCACAACACCACTCTGGCTCGCTCAAAAAGCCTTTTTTCGTAATCTTTTGTGGAGAAATGAATGGGTTGGTAGGAAAACTGTTAAAAAGGAGTTATAAATGCATATTTCTAGAATGTAAAAAGAATTTTTTTTTGGCGTTTTCATACAAAATAGCGTCTGTACTCATAATAATACAAAATATTATCTTTCAAGGGGGCTCCACTTCGGGAAACGTTACGGGAACAACTTTTGACCTGGAAACAAAAACTGAAGTGTTTTTTAAGCTTAGAATCAAAATGCATAAGATGACGTAGGATTTCTCAAAAATGTTGATACTTAACAAAATGGCGGCGTTTCAAGAAATAAAAATTGTTTTTGACCAAAAATTCATCGATAAATTATTTATAAAATAAACACTAATCAGTATTTCAAAACTGCCGTACATCATCTTATGACGAATGTTATTACAAAGTTATAATTTAAATTTCAAGTTAATCGGATGAAAATGAGCACGAAACGTTTCTCGAGATATTGAAAAATGTTGTTTCCAGATGAACGCGTCTAAGGTTTGGAAAGCGATAAAAGTATGGACATTTTTAGTGTCATCAGCAATGCCAGCTCCATACATTTCATCTTCAATATTAACGTCCATCTCCTCTGATTCCTTCCGGAATGATGTGTTGGACATCCTGGCCTCTCGACCTCACAGTAAATTCGTCAGGAAGTTACGAGATATAGGAAGAGCACTCGACCGGATTATCGCCTGAGTAGTGACGTTGCACCTGTCTTCGGCGGACTGGATTCTAGGGTACTCAGAATTTTATTTGGGGCCTGGACCAAGTGTACATCAATTTTAAGACCCTAAAGTATCTTTTAAGGAAAAAGCAAACGATTTTTTGAAGCAGCCAGAGTGGGGTTACGTTAACTTTCGTTTTATTCAGCTGATAGCCGTCTTGTGCGTAATGCAGTCCTACACTTCTGCTTGTTGTAGCTGTCAATTTAAAAATTGTAATTTTATTCATTCGTTTGTCATCGCTCTTCGTAACTATATACTGAAATCAAGGGGAGCGCCCGTTTAGTGTCTGTTGCCTTTTGCATTAAAATAAAAAAAGTTGGTGTTGGTTGTGTGTAAACTCTTTTGTTTTCATTGGAGTTCGTTTTATTGTTTTTGGTTCATTTCTTTGGATAAACGATTCAGATACAATTTATGGTAACTCGTTTTTGTCGCTGATTTCACTCTCTTCACTCGTCTTACGTTTTTCGAATCGCTGGATAAAACAATCTCGTCGCAACAGCAAGTGTTATACAAAAGATATTAACCACTTCACTCTGTCTTATTGCTAAACGGCTTTATATAGTTCTTTATATAATTTCATCACAAATATCACTTCTACCTTTTTATCAGCTTTCCCCTTTTTTATCAAAACTAATCATTGGTGCTCAAAACTCACGATCAGGCCCATTTTTCTCTTTGTTATTACCACATGTTGTCAACCTTGGACCCGCACTTTTCGTTCACGGCAATGGGAAGTATCTATTCATTGACTGTCTTTACCTTTCACGATTACGTTGCAATGTCATGTCCTCATTAATACTAACTAATAAAAAAAATATCAAATTACTTCCCATTTTAATTTCCGTGATTATGCCACGTTATCAACAAATGTCGGTAATAATTTGTCATTTTGCATTTCCATATGTTAAAGTTGTTGGTACAGCGCAATTTTTTTCAAGCTTAACAATAAACGATTTCGATTACAGGAAACTGAAAAGCAAAACCATTGCCGATGCGTACCCTCTCCTTCGAATAGAGGATATTTTAGACCAGCTCGGTCACTCACGCTATTTTCCCACTCCCGATTTACCCAGTGGCTACCACCAAGTCTTAGTGGATCAGAAGGTTCTGGATAAGACAGCGTTCAGCACAAATTACGGACATTATGAGTCCAAACGTATGCCATTCGGTGTAAAGGGAGCACCGGCTACGTTCCAGAGATTCATGAACCATGTCCTAACCGGGTTGCAAGATATCGAATGCATTCTTTATCTGGATGACATTGTCATATATGGGAAAAGCATAGAAAATTGTGGCGGTTCCAACAAACCCCACTGTACACTTACCTGAAGAACCCCCATAAGTACAACCCAGCCATCATAACTTTCTTTCTAATGCAATCGCATTAAGCACCTGTAAATGCTTCACGCAACAAATGACCAAACGTATTTAGCTAAAAGCTTCTGGAAAAGAATTCTTACCTCCATCCATTTATTCGAATTCAAAATTCCTTTTAAGAATTCTCTCCAAACTTATCATAAATTCCCTGAAAGAAAACTCATCGGTTCACATACAATGCAACCGCATAATCAGGGAATCTTAACCTTGAGTTGGCTATTCCCAGCCTCACATGGGTACAACAATGTGTTACTTACACATTGGCTGGCGATTCATTGTCCAACTGCCAAAGCAGCGTCGGGCAGCTTGTTTGTTCAGCTGGCATTTACCCGATCATGATCCCTCGTCTAAACGAATAAATAATCACAAATTTCGTTCTTTGCCACAAACGAATTTCCCTGCATATACAAATGCAAGCAAGGGATTCGTCTCGGCCACCGACCCAAGATACGATATACAATTCTCATTGTATAAAGTATTGCAATCCATTAGCACCTCCTTCTAATGGCCATTCGGCTATTTACACAAGGGCATCACTCAGCTAAGACTTTTATGATGCCCTCATCCCATCTTTTGTTTTAACACCATTTCTTCGATGCATCGTCGTCTATTTATTTAGCCGCGATGCACATCCTAGACAACGATCTATACGGTCCCTTTGTCTTTTAATTCCCCTGGATCCGTCCCTCATGACCTCGAGGCATGAGCAAACAAAGACCCAATTAGCATCCAATGAGATTCGGCTTGTTTGCTTAGACAAACTCACATCGTATGGATGCAAACTATGCCCTTTCTATGTTTTAGATTCGTTCTCATGGTTTCGTCCCATGAATGGACCAATGCTCACACATACATGTGTACCTTAATTTGAAAGAGCCGGTTTCACTGGCCGAATTCCTATTGATACCGATTTAATATCGCTGAGTCTTCACCCATCATCCGACTAAGCTGGTCGCTACCGCTCCCGCTCCCCGGTCCCGTACGGGGACGCGAATATACCCCGGAGTCGTTATTTTAGTCTCGAGTGAGAATGCATACCCCGGCGAGTCGAGTAAGCGCGCGTTTAATTAAAAGTAGTGTTTTTTTATTCAAATAAATCGTCTGTCAAAACTATATTGCAAAATGATAAAAAATAACAATTTACAACAAAACCTGTGCTCAGCGCGTTTTATCCCGGTGACTTCCATCTGAGTTTTGGTCGCTGTGCTGTGTTTGTTCTGCTTTTGGGACTTAATCATTGGTGATTGGTTAATGGCGGAACCAATGAACTAATAGTGACGTTTGGAGGACGAAGTAGAACCTCGTGTCGTACGCCGGCACCACGACTTCCTCCCCACAAAACCATAATGACAAACTCCAGAGACTATTCGAAGAAATGAGATACCCCAATCTCAAATTAAAGCGGGAAAATGCAAGTCCCTACAAAAGGACCTAGAATATTTAGGACACGTTTGTTCCGAAAAAGGGGCAATGCCAAATTTCCCCATTCCCAAGACGGTAAAGAACGTCCAATCTTTTCTAGAACTGGCAAACTACTATCGGAAATTTGTTCCAAATTTCTCGAGGATAATGCGTCCCTTAACAAACGTCTTAATGAAGGACGTTAAATTCACGTGGTCAGACAAATGCCAACTGGCATTTGATAAAATAAAGGAGTGGTCTCCCTGCCACTACTAATCTATCCATGGTGAAAACCCTTTAACTTGACCACGGGTTTGATTAATGAAGCACTGAGAGTCATGGTGTCACAAGGTGAAATCGGTAATATCCAGCCAATCGCTTATGCCATTCGAACCTTGAATAAGGCGGATAGGAATTACTCCACTATTGACAAGGAGTTATTAGCCATTGTGTGGGCGGCTAAGAATTTCCGTTGCTATTTGCAAGGGCGAAAGTTCACCGTATATACGGACCACAAGCCACTAAAGGGTGAAAGATCCCACCTCACTTTTAACTAGATTCCGTCACAAATTATCGGAGTTTGATTACCCGGTCGAGTACAAACCCGGTAAATATAACACCAATGCGGATGCCTTGAGTCGTATCGCGAAAATCGTGATGAGGCTCCCACACTATAAAAGTGCAATGTAATAACACACACCCAAGTTAAGAAACTAAGGGCAAGCGAAGGAACTCAGGGAAGTCCAAAAGACGACAAGTCTTCTCTGCACGAGGATCCCATTTCTTTCTGCATGGGAAAAGGGATCGAGATAACAAACCCTGCGGAAATCCAGTTCTTACTGTGGGAGTACCATGATCCTTCTTTGGATGGACACCAAGGAGTTATAAAAAAATACGTAGAAACTTCTGCTGGGAGAACATGATGCGCGACATAAAGCAATACATTAAAGTATGCAAACAATCTTAAACCATGGAATCTTCACCAAACATAGGTGTGGCCATGGTAATAACCGGCATTGCGAAGAGGCCTCTCGAGAAAGTATACTTCAATGTAGTAGGTCCTCTTGATCGAACTCCAACAGGCAATCAATATATACTTACATTTCAAGGCAATTTGTATAAGTATATATATATATATATATATTTGTATATATAGTGCTACGCCTTACCCGATGCGGGGGCAGAAACGGTAGCCACTGTTATCTTTGACCAAATAATTGCTCGGTATGGTGTTCCGAAACAACTGGTTACCGGTCAGGGAAGCAACTTCCTAAGCAGCTTGTTTAAAAGCGTATGCAAGCGGCTCCGTATTAAGAAATTTCAGACCTCAGCGTACGATCCACGATCGAATGGAGCTCTAGAACGAGCCCACCGTCCTCTCGTAGAATATCCACGCAGTATTGTGGATGGAAATTCCCTATCATGGGACCTTAGGACGGCAACATTCATGTACAACACCAAAGTACACGAAGGTAGTAAGCTGGCGCCCATGGATTGTTTCTTTAGTTTCACCCCGGAGTTACCCACTAGTATAAAACAACCTCCGGAACCGGTGTGCAACTTTGGCGTATTTTTATTTATCGATGCAGGTCTTCCGCCGAACACTGCTTGGTAACAAAAGTCACCTTTTTTTAATCTGGCGATATGCCATTATTTATTATTATATTAAAAAAAGGATTCGCGGCGTCACACTTCGTTTTTCTATTTTTTTCGACACTTTGTAACCGATACTCACGCCGACACACTCGTCCTCGTTTTCCTCTTCTTGAGGATCTTTCTGCCTCGAACGTTGTAACTTCACTGGTGAAACGAATTTTTCTCTAGGGATGAGAAACTCACCCGGTTGTTTTTCCTTTCTCTTCCGTTCTCTTACCCCTCGGTGTACTCTCTTTATCGAGGGATTTTTCCTTTCCAGGAGATCGCACCCTCACTTGTCCTGCGATTTCGTATTGTTCGTGGGAATACTGTGTGGATGCACCACACACACAGACGTGAACGTTGCAGTCCGTGTGGCCGGAGAAATGCCGCGGATCGTCAGGATTTTCACACATCTGTATCTCTGTGGTTTTTAGTTCCTTGTAGGAACAGTGTCGGTTGTTTGGTTTAGTGTTTAACCTCTGTTCCCACAATAGTCCTTTCGATAAGGAAAACCAAATTGTCTGTGGATACGTGGGGTCGAGGACGCTCGTATGCATGTCCCCTTTAGTTGGCGGAACGGTAAATTTGGCCCACGTGTCTGTGGGCACGTGGGGTTGAGGGCACGGTAACTATGTCCCCTTTAGCCAGGCGAAAGGTATTTAACCCGACAGTGGTTTGTGCGGTTCCCAGCACCGCCATACAACGATGAGAGCTATCATAAGCTATTGGAGTACAAACTTCAACAGACATACGAAATAGCTAGGCGTAATCTATTGATTTCCCAAAGGAACTTCATAGAGTACTACGACCGTAAGCCACGCCCTTGTTTCATGGGGGCGACAAGGTTTCAATGTGGAACGCACACAGGCAAGGAGAGTTAGCTCCCATATGGACGGGTCCCTATAAGGTAGTGGATATAAGTCCTGTGAATTCGTTGATCAAAATAGGCAGAAAGAACGTGATAGTACACAACAATAGGTTGAAGCTCTACTACGGATAAAAGGAGCTAGACATAGGCAAAGCAAAAGAAACATTGGATTTTACCGCACCGTAAGTAGTGTTAAAAACCACATGTATCATCACGTTTGCATTACTTGGGTTTCATTCCTCTTCAAAAAATGAAACTTAAAATAGAAAAACTTTCTGCAACGAATGAGATTAATGAATTTTCAGATAATCGAGTGTGAGTTCCAATTAGTGGCGAATAAGATAAACGATTTTTCAAATGCAACTGGGGGCTCAAGATCTTAGGCCCCCAGCAATCTGAACAGAAGCACCAGGAAACAATAATTAAAAGAAACAACAGAAAGCGACAACCGTAAGTACTTTATTAACCATTTAATACGTAAAGTATCAGTGACCTTTTTTAATCTAACAGTAAGAGATTTGGGTCGCATGAAGAGTTCATCCCAGCAACTAACGCCAATTTTGAGGGCCTTGAGGAAACCTAGTACTTGGAAGGAATCAAAAAATTGGAAAAACGCTGGACTGAATGTTGTTATATAATTAACTTAAGTTAATTATCACCCCCCCCCCCCCCCCCCCCCCTCCTTCCGGGCAAAACCCACCTGTAACACTTACTAACTCATATCGTCTGCATAATATATTTTAAGCCCGAAAATAACATTTCCGCCATGAAAAAGACACATTTTAGAAAATTATTACCCCCTTATAATACAAAATCCCATTCCAAATACTTGATATTTTGTGGCCAAAATTTCCATTGCAGTTCGATGCAAAAAAGTTCTCGATTCCGTATATTAAATCGGACGTGTCCAACAACCCTAATCTGTATGATTTGACCAAAATACCATTTACAAGTAAATACAACAACACCTCCCCCAATTTGTTTTTGATTTACCGTCAATATAATTAGCCCTGTGAGTAGGGCGTTAGAATATACTCACAGCTAGACCGGCTTGTCGTAAAAGGCGGCCAACGGCCGAGTAGTAGCCGGGGTCCCACCGCCCTGTGCGCCCGGTGAAATACCACCCCATCAAGCTTTAGGCTCCGTGAAATGGTCGAGAGAAATCCCTGGCCATCTTTCGGGGCTTGGCTGATGGACCGGTTCGAGAAAAGGTTGGTTAGGTGGTAGTCGGTCCCAAGGTGAGATACCACCCCGTCACGCTGTACATTCCGCGATATCGCCGAGAGAAATCTTCGACGGTGTTTCGAATGTGTGGCTGATGGCCCGGACTGACACAGGGATCATGGTGGTATCTTCGGATATAAAGAATTTTGGAAGTAAACTAGTCTCCCATTCGGATCTCCGGGAGGGGGGGGGGGGGGATTATGTCAGGAGAAACATCATGCAGATGTCATGATAAATAATGGAACTTTAAGAGGTTCGTCATCGCATAATCGGGCTCGCTCTCGAGGCTCGGCCCACGCTCGACTGGTGACGGCATTTTGTAACATCAGGGGCATCGGTTTCACCAATACTAATGTAAACGCCGTCCACCAATATTTGCAAATAACGAAACCTGATTTCCTTGCCCTAACTGAGAACCAGGTCGATTCGTCAACCGACTCGACATATCTTCGTTGCTCAGGATACGACTGGCATTCGAGATTCCGTTTTAAGGGCGGAGTTTGCGTTTTCGCGCCGTCCGATCTGGCTTGCCAGAGGATGGAGGCGTTGGAACCCAATAATATGGACATCATAGGGTTAAGTGTCGTGCTGAGGAATTGCGTTAAATTTCTTTGTTGTCTTTACCGCTCCCCGAATGACGATCGACCGGCGACATTTTTCGAACATCTTTCACATACCGTCGACTGGATACAGATCAACCACCCAGCTTCTGAAATTGTTGTCCTTGGCGATTTTAATGTGTAAAATTCCGGCTGGTTGTTACATTCTAACAGAACCGACGAGGCTGGGAGGCTGGCGGAGATGTTTGATGTCAGCCACAACTTGACTCAACTCGTGGGGGAGCCAACGCGAGTGCCGGATGCCCGAGGCGATTGTGCGAACACCCTGGATCTGTTTTTGACATCCGAACCGAGTATTTATACTGTAGAGGGTTCTGCGTCACTGGGAACCCCAGATCACTGCTTGGTATCTGTCGCGCAACCCTTTGCATTTCAAGCGAATAACCGGCCTAGGCAGCTTCGCCGTGTTTGGAAGTATGGGGCTGATAACTGGGACGATTTGCGAGATTTCTTCGCATCCTTTCCATGGTCGCAGGCGTGCTTCAGAGACTCCGATGTTAACGCTTGCGCGGAGTCGGTATCAGAGATTTTCTTCTGGGGATGGAGATCTACATTCCACATTCCATTAAACGAAGTTTGTCTGATAAACCTTGGTTTGATAAACAATGCGAGCAGATTATAGCGGCAAAAAATAGAGCTTTTAAGCAATGGCGCTCAAATCCCACCGATGTTAACAGAACGAATTTTGTTAGAATCAGAAACGCGTGCAACCAGGCGATTGATACCGCGAAGAAGGCTCACAACGACAGGGTGATCAATAAGCTTCTTCGGTACCCAACTGGTTCGCGCTCCTTCTGGTCAATGGCAAAAGCTGTCAGCGGTAACTTCGCGTCCTCCCCCCCCCCCCCCCCGCGCTGGGGACAGACAGCGGGACGTTAGTCACGAATTCAAAGGATAAAGCTAATGTGTTCGCGAATTTATTTTCCGTGAATTCAAACCTGGACCCCGGCCTTTTGGAGCCACCTGTGATCTCGCCGGTACGGTCTTCGATGCAGGATGTGAGATGTCGTCCGCGCACTATTCAAAGCATTCTACGTGAACTGGATTGTAGGAAGGCAACCGGCCCAGACGGAATACCACCAATAGTCCTTAAGAACTGTGCTCCAGAACTATCGCCGGTTATTGGCAGACTCTTCCGCTTATCTTATGCAAGGAGGACCTTCCCTGCCTGCTGGAAAATCGCACGAGTTCATCCTATCCCAAAGACGGGAAAAAAGTGTCTCCCACAAAATTACCGACCGATAGCATTACTGTCTATTTTATCTAAGGTGATGGAAAAAGTCATCAATACAGAGTTAGTTAAGTATTTGGAGTGCAACGGACTTCTGAATGATCGTCAATACGGATTCTGTGGTAGGCGGTCTACAGGAGACCTTTTGACACTTATAACCGATATATGGACATCTGCGATTGAGCGGCATGGTGAGTCAAGGGCGCTCGCATTGGATATCTCCAAGATTTTTGACCGCGTCTGGTACGGGGCATTGCTGAGCAAACACCGTTCATATGGACTTTCCCAACAACTTTGCGACTGGACGAAGAGCTTCCTTGAGAATCGATCGAACCGGGTTGTTGTGGACGGCGAGTGTTCGGATCTGTATCCTGTTAATTCGGGGATGCGCCAAGGTTCTATTTTGGCTCCAACCTTGTTCTTGCTTCACATAAATGATTTGTTGGAGACAACGGATAACAAGGTGTTCAGTTTTGCGAATGATAGTACGCTTATTTCCTCCTTTTCGAGTGTTCGGCCGATTGGTGCATCTGCGTCGCATCAGCTGAGATGTAGACAGATTGACTCTCTGAATCAGGATCTAGATAGGGTCCTGCAGTGGGGAAGAGCCAATCTCGTTGACTTCAATGCAGCGAAGACACAATATACAACATTCACAAAGAAAATTGGATCATCGGTTCCACAGCTGATGATGAATGGGCAGGCCCTAGAATCTGGTGAAAACTTGAAATTGCTCGGCGTCACAGTCCGTGGGAATGTATCATGGCATAAACACGTTTCGAGCATCGCCAGGTCAGCCTCTGGTAAACTGAGCTATCTTTTTAGAGCCAAGAAATATTTTACTCCGGCCCAACTTCTTCTCCTATATAAATCTACCAAATTAGACCCGCGCTCGAATATTGCTCTCATGTTTGGAGCTCGGCTCCTTAACATACCCTCGACCTACTTGAGAGCATACAGAGACGAGCGATCCGCCTGATCGGGGACTCGGCGCTGATGTCGGGACTACAG
The DNA here is from genome assembly GCA_963931805.1 of Microdon myrmicae. NCBI lineage: Eukaryota > Metazoa > Arthropoda > Insecta > Diptera > Syrphidae > Microdon > Microdon myrmicae. Next base: position 58,077,814 of record OZ007500.1, on the reverse strand, counting down.
ACGCTGTCACATCGAAGGCGCGTAGCCGACCTCTGTCTGTTTTACGAATATTATCACGGGTGCTGTTCTTCGGAGATTCTTGGTATTGTTCCACGCAATTGGGTTTATGTGCCCTCCACAAGACAATCCGATGGATCGCACCCGTTTGTGGTTCATCTCCCGATGGCGCGAACATCCCTGCATCAGAACTCGTTCCGTTACAGAGCGGGGAAGCTGTGTTCCCGGAGCGTTACAACCTGCAACTGTTCAAAAAGAACTGCAACAGTTATTTGGTGGCATCTCGGGGCGCCCACTGGGCGCTATAGGTTCGCCTTTCCCGAGAGAAGTCTAATAAAAAAAAAAATAAAAAAAAACGTGGAGCCTAACATGGGGTGGAAAAAATGAAGACAATTGATTTCTACATACATACAGATGTTCAATTAACGGTGAATTTGGAACAAATTGGAATCGACGAAGGATTATGAGTTGGTAAGGGGTAAAAAAAAGATTTGATGAAGAGTACGAAATGGAAAGTCGATTAGTGCGGATGTAATGTGTAGATGGGTTAATGGAATAAAGTTTAGTAAAAATAAATATTGGAATAAATAAAGATTTGAATAAAACTGATTGATAATGTTATGCGATGTAAATGTGTTACTGGAATAAAGTTTAGTAAAAACAAATATTGGAATAAATAAAGATTTGAAGAAAACTGATTGATAGTATTCATTGCTTGCTGACACCGCAGAGGATTTATAATTGGCTCGAGTACGCTGGAGAACATAATTGTCGGCGCATAAAAAAGGAACCAGGACCGCCCACGATATACACCCCACCAAGACAAAAATCTTACTCTTGATTTAAATAGTAATTAATTGTTAAATAAATACGTAACAATATATCGAGCTAAAAGGTAACTATGTTGAGAAATAAAATGCTTATTTCCCAACAACAAAAAATTCGTTTATTAAAATGGTCACTGGCTTATCAAACTGCCCTTGTATAAATGACCGTTGTTATTATTGTTAGATTTTCATTGGTCCAGGTTCTGCCTGCTCACGACTCCGCCGAGGTGGAAGTGCACCTCATCGCTGAATTTGTTTTTGCGCAAAAGGTTCTCATTCATCGCAGCTATCTCATGCATTCATTTAGCATACTGCCGATGCAAATGTCCGGCAGACTTCCCTTCCTGTATTAATTAGGCCTTGCACGATGCAGACTAAAATCTTTCCACTACCAACCACAAACTCCACCAGTGTTTTCTATTGTCATTGGAGGCATCGTGAAGAGGCATCTCTAATAGGGTAGTTTCCGCATTTGGGGAAAAGCAACTTCCAACATCCAGCTGTGACAGTAACCTTCGATTTGGTTGAAGTCAACCGGCAGTGTACTGAAGACCTCAATGTTCGAATCTGATCTATAAGCAACTACAGTATATCGCCGGTGCATGCCACTGAATGATTGGAATAATTCACCAATTCAATGGGTTAATCTATAAAGAAACAAGCAAACAGAGGGTCATTTCCTAGTCGCACATATATGTAGTTCACCAGATTTACAAGTACCATGGACATGAAACTATACCCCAGTTCGACATTTTCATTCCCCTGCATTGTGAATAAGGATAATTATTTCCCAAAGTAGTTGTACTTCGATGTGAAATAAACAGCAATTCCAAATAATTTGCGTGCTCCTGCTGTCAGCTGCTCGTTTTCCGTTCAGGCAGTCAGAGCTAAAACACTATGAAGACATATTTTCTCATGCATAACTCCGTGTCCACATGCTGAAAAAACTTGTGTGTACTTTAAATCCTGGAAATGAAGTTTTAAATTGTCTAAACGCGACACACTGCGAAGGATTAAGCCGACGTGCAGCAGAAGGCAGTGGAATGGTGCGCAATGTTCCGCCAGAACGAATATATGGTATGACAAATTTCCACAGCAGGTTCAGGTAAGCGAGGTTGTGTATACATTTTTTCCAAATACCTTGTGTCTCATAATTTATCACTTGGCTCCTTTGTTGAACAACTTTTTTCATTCGGGTAGGTTTTTCAATTTATTTTGAAGCTAGACAAACTGGTGTGTTTTTATATGACACACACTCCTCCTTAAGCGACCGAATTTGTGGAGTTAGAAGCTGAAATGGCTGCGTTAACAGTAGACACCATATAAATCTATGTAGATATATTTAAGAAGCCATGAACATAATGCGATACAAAAACGGGAGTATTCAAAACATATGCCAAGTACTCTCGCACGTGAAAGCGGAACACTCATTTAAAATGAAGCTAATTAATGCATTATATGCTCTTGAAACGGATTCTTCTTTCAATTGCCGTACCGTCGAGTGACTAAAGTATGTTATTGTCTTAAAAAACACGCATGGGTCCTTTGGCGACGAACTTTAGAATCTGGGTTTCAATATGTGGCATGGTGTACCTCTGAAGTCAATTAAGGATAGCGGCAGGTAAGGGAAAATAAATTGCCGATAAATATTTACGAATAATCTCTACAGGGTTATTTCAAGCGGTCTCTAAATGGGTGGAGGGATGCTGGGAATGAAGTCTACAAGATAGGTCGTTCTTGGGTGCAATAGTATGCGCAGATTACGTCTTTAATGTCTGATATTCTGCGCTTTGATCGCTGTATCTGTGTGTATTTGTGCTGTCTTCTACAGTGCGTGTATCATAGGATAAGTTCATTTCATGTGTCACTACAAACATCGTACATCACCACGTGATTACAAAATTATCTTTTTGAGTTTTTAAGTACCTCTGCACGAAATACCATTTTTTTATGACGGTTCACTGTTCTACGGCAATTATCTTAGCAGATAATTCCCGTCCCATGAAACGATTTCGATACACACATTTTATGACGCAGGCAAAGGAATATTCCATTAAGGGTTTTTCCTAGATGCAGCCGCGGCGGTATCGGTTTGTATTGATACACGAAATGAACAAAGGACTTAGGTGATTAAGAAAATGTGCGACCCGTCACTTGACACAGTAAGAAAATGTATCATCATCATCGGCACTACAACCTAGAACCGGTCTTGACCTTATTTAGCAAGTCCTGAGGCTTGTTAAATTTTCCATAATGATTTGTTTTTTTTTTCCGGGCAAGGTCATTAGTCTTGCGCCAGAGGCTCCCCGACGAGGAATCGAACCCCGGTCTCCCGCGTGACAGGCGGGTATACTAACTAGTATACTATTGAGGAGCTACCAAGAAAATGTATATCTTTCGATATTTGGTTGTCGCCATATGATTATACGAGGGTTGCCTTTTATATTTCGGGATTAGAGAACAAAAACAAATATTGATCATCGAAAATCACTTTATTGTTTTTCAAAATATTCCCCATGAAGATCTATACACTTTTGCATGCGTTTGAACCAATTGTCGAAGCACTTTTGCCACTCTGATTGAGGTATCTCCAACACATGCATTCTGAATGCAGCAACCGCTTCTTCAGGTGTCGAAAAACGTTGACCTTTCAGTTTGTTTTTTACGTACGGGAAAAGAAGTCATTCGGTGCCAAGTCAGGACTATACGGCGGATGACCCATCAAATCGATGTTTTGGGTGCTCAAAAATGCAGTTGTCGCAGCCGATGTGTGAGAGCTCGCATTGTCGTGGTGAAGAGTGATCCGTCTTCGGCGGTTGGTTTTCCTGATTTCTTGGAAGACAACTGGCAAACAAATGGTTGTGTACCACTCAGAATTGACTGTTCTGCGTTGTTCTAGTGGTACGGTTGCGACATGTCCAGTTTTTCCGAAAAAGCAGGCGACCATTTGCTTGGAAGTGCTTCGTGCGCGAACAACTTTTGTTGGATTTGGCTCATCTTGAAACACCCAGACAGTCGACTGCTGTTTACTTTCGGGCTCATACGCGTAAATCCACGATTCATCACCTGTCACGATGTCATAGACATGTTTCGAAGCACCGCGACCGTATTTTTTGAGCATTTCTTTCGACCAATTGACACGAGCCTTTTTTTGGGCGATTGACAAATTGTGTGGGATCCAACGCGGACAAATTTTTTTGACGGTCAAATGTTTATGCAATATTGAATGTATGCTGGTCCCACTAACGCCTAAGGTTGTCTCAATCTCACGATAGGTCACATGACGATCTTCCAATATCAGTTCGCGCACAGCATCAATGGTTTTCGGAACCACAACTGATTTTGGACGACCTTCACGAAATTCATCTTGGAGTGAACTACGACCACGATTGAATTCATCATACCATCGATAAACACTGGTCCTTGATGGAGCTTCATCGCCAAAAATTGAATTAAGTTCATCCATGCACTGTTGCTGAGTTAATCCACGCCGAAAGTTGTAAAAAATAACCGCACGAAAATGTTGACGATTTAATTCCATTTTTGGGCCGAGATGAATCTTTTAAGTTACTGTAAACAACACAAATAGCGCTCGTATGTCAAAACGTTCTGAGTGCGTATAACCTCAGAAATGTCCAACTTTACGACAGAGCTGTCAATTGCCGGATTGCAACGCTAGGGTTGCCAAATCCCGAAACATAAGAGGCAACCCTCGTATACAAAGTACATTGACAAACTGCTGCTGAGGATGGTTCCAGTTGAAAAGGCCAATCATGCCCCTAGTAGCCATTTGATTCGGCCTGGCAAACCTGTTGTATGAGTTACAAACACCATTGTATAGAATGCCGTCAGCGCCACACAATATGGCCCTATATAAAGGATAACAAAATCCTGTTCCATAACTTGCTATCTGTGCACCCCATCGCCATGAATTTGTGTGGCTTCTTTATATTGTGTCTTTTTTTAGTATTCATTTATTTTTGTTTTTATTTTGTAGTTTATGTCTCTAGTCCGTTGTTGTTGTTCCTGCCGTTGTTAGTGTTCCCTAAAATAGCCAGTGGTTATGTGAGACTTAAGGGCTGAGAAAAAGAAGATGATAAAAAAAACAAGGATTTTTTAGTTTTCTGCTTTTTTTGCTTCTGTGGAGCGCAATCCTTGGAAGCTAAATATACCCATAGACGAGTTCAGTTTTATTTATCAGAAGAAAAGGCGACATGCTGGATGTCTGAAGGCGGCGAGAGAATGGTGAAAGACAGCTGAGGGGTAAGTTTTTTAAAAGAAGACACCCACTCCATTGGCAGCACTTGTGCCTGTTCCATTCAAGACAATATACCGCAATCACTGTTTACGGTATAGGCGAAAACTATTTCTCTCGGGATTTCTTCCCTGTACAAGGAATGTCAAAGCCAAAGATAAAGGAGAGATACGACTAAAGAAAATGTTTCTAGCTCGTTGCCAAATGGTATCCTTTTTGCTGTTCGTTTCCCTTCCTGGTTGTGTACACATAAAATTAAGACGACTGCTATAGTCCTGGAAAGAAACGAAGGAAAGTATCACATTAATGACATGCAAAAACTCTATTATGTAGGACATTAAGATCCTTTTTCTTCCCCGTTTTACTTATTCTGAATTTTTTACTTTTTGCTGTTTTTATTTTTTTAAATTTCCTTGGATCTATTATCCAATGGCTTTTATTGCCAGGCCGTGTGGTTGCGCCATTTTATGTGTTGTCCTTATGTCTTCGTAACCTCTATCCATCTACAGGAAATGCAAGTAGGAAATTGTAACGTGGAAAGAGAGCATTTAAATGAAATTAAAGGAAATCGTAATGTCCGGAGATTAGGGATGGTTTTGAGAGATCCTGATTCCTTAAATTAGTTGAGAGAAAATATTGCATGACCATGTTTTTGTGTTCTGTCAGATGGTGCCGCCATCAATCTCAAAGGTGGTATGTGTATCTAGTTGAAATCTTGAACCGCAGCACGCGAATACTTAGGACAACGACAGGTTAATTGATAATAAGGTATAGCTGTGTGTTGGTAAAAAGGATTATCTCCTTGTTCTGCATATCTACGTGAGTATAATTATTGTGGGTGAGTGAGTGTTTTACCGTATAAACGCCAACAGTAAGTATGCTCGAGTAAATCTTGCTCAGTGGGTTGCTTTTGCGGCCATCTGGATAAATTGCATGTTTTGCGGTGAGGGACAGTGAGGTTTTCGTGTTTTCCATTTTCACCTGGCAAGTAACTAAGGTTTAGTCCTTGAACTGAATCACCGTTTAAAAGCGGAAAATATGTTGAACATTTCCCTTTTCCCTCGTTTTTCTGCGGATAAGTGCACATGTTACGTGTGGGCGACCACTACGAGTCTGTATCGCCAGGTATGCGAGGTACAATGATATTGTTATTCTGGCAGATGACAAAGGCCATCAATGAGCTGAGAAATCGAACTTCTATCAGTTTTATAGTTTTATCAAGATATCATAAAATAATTTCTGGCACATGGAAGTATTTCATGTATGCTGAGTACTTTGTCCCATACATCCCACACATAATATTTCATACTGTCTTTCTCAAAAGAGGAAATTGTACTTGAATCAGTTGTCTGGCATAGATTGGGTCCTGACATTCTCAATTTTTTTCTTCCTTTTCATAAAGAACAAAAGGTTCGGCAAACGGTGTTGTAATACTTACAAGAATGAATTGTGTAAACTTTTCGAGAAGTATGGACGTGTTTTGGAATATGGGGGGTTACGGTGCTCGTATGACGGGGAAAGTCGTGCGGGCGCGGCACAGAAACGTCTGGTGGTTCTTTGAGCTCGTAAGAGAACTCGTAGAACCGCCGCAAACCTACGGACAAGCTTGTGCAAACTAGTTTATCTCTCATGCCTACTCATATTCTATATGCAAACTAGATCAAGTTTTTTGCAATTTCCTACTAAAACAATCATAATCATGTGTGTTATGAAATAAGGTATTGGGTTTCGCCGGATGTATGGTTACACTTTTCGCATTCTTCCTCCTTCAACAAATAGTTCACAACAATTCATATCAGAAAAACGTTAACTGCTCCACGTTGACAAGTCATACATTGCAATATCGGCTTACTGAGCATTACCCACAGGATTAAAAACTGCCAGGCTTATGTAACAGGTAAAATTAATAAATGCGAATTTATTTGTTTGAAATTCATTCCCATGCTCGGCATTATTTGACCGCAATAATATCTCCTTTGTGGCTGGGATTCGCTCTGTCCTCATGGAGTTTTGCGATGTTCCTAGCAAATTGTAGCCGAAGCATGATTAAGTCTTTACTAAACACAATAATCATCAATGCCACTGAGGAGTTGCCGTCAATTACAAGAGTGAAACGACTGCAAAAATAAGCTAACCATTCCATATAAGTCGTATACAGTCATTAAGTAAATGCCGTGACCACAGAGAGCATAGAGCTTTAAATTCTGTTGCGCGGACATGAAACCCCCTGAGTGTGGAACTTATCCCCAATGATATGGAAATATTATTGAAGTGGATGTGTGTAGTATCCTTCCTGTAATCGACTTCCTGTAATGGTTAGAAGCCACCCTTGTGTAATAAAGCTAATCATGGAGAACGAAATACGTTTACTGCATGTCTTTGTTAATAGTGCTGCGCCTTCCATTAGGATAACGATAATTTTGACATGATATCCATCTGAAATGCAGATCCCCTTATCAAAGTCATTAGACATCCTAGGTGAATGTACTTCCGAAAAGTTATTTACAGTCCTCTCAGCGGATAACAAATCAGTACACCTCATCCGCCACGAAAAACTACTAATTATACTTGATCAAACATAAGAGTACATCTCATGCGGAACATTCTCTCGGAAACGAACAGACAATGCAGTTGGATGAATTTTCATGCAATATGATAAGCAACTGTGATAAGCAGACCACCTAGAAGGTGTTTATACACACATATATTCCTGGTAAAAGCAACGAGGTATGTCTCCTTTCGCCAGGCACTCTCGCATAATAGTGCCTCATATTTCTCCCCATGATAGTCGGAACAAACATGGCGTAATTGTCTTTGCACACCTTAACCGCAGATTGCTACCGATATCTCACTATGGCGGGAATGTGTGAAGCTCTCAACGAGCCAGTTTGGTGGCTAGTGTGACCTTGATAGCATATGGTGCCATCAATTAGAAATTTAGATTTACTGTATACCGTATCCTAGTTTAAGGACTGCTGAATCATGGCGTTAGTTCAATGCAACGATATCAGTGTCACCCTAATTAGCGCATTAGAGAGTCTTGGGAATCGAGTAATAATTTAATCACTTCATATTGTTTCATTCGTGTAAAGGTTTTAGGCTGTGAAATATTCGCTTTTCAGCTCGATTTCAGAACCACCTAATCTGAAAATATGACACACTCAGGGAATTTGACAGGACATTTTCGGATCATTTTTCTACCTATATATGACTGCATGCGGACGGTGTCAGAATGTTGAACATGTTTGAATTTAGTTGCTTAAAGCAGTCGGTGCAGGTATGTGGTATATTGTCAGTTAAAGTAAATCAGAAACTGAAACAGCTTAGCGTAGCACTGATGTACAAGAACATTCACTTTAATATTCATGGTTAGCTGTGGGTCCTTGTCAACAATTTGTAATGTTAGAAAACACCATTTAATGATACCTTTTCTAAAGATCGTAGTAGATTTATATTAAAGGATCAAATGACCAGAAACCAACTTAACTTTTGTGTAAGAAGACAATGGTTAACGGGCAAATGGAGCCATCCATTTCTGCTTTCAAAAGAAATGATATTTTCTAAAATTATTATTCTCGCTACCATTAGAAATATTCCATAAGCCATATTTTAATTGTAGTCTCATCCCTTACCATGAAAAACAAGTCATCCGCACGCAACTAAAACAGCACCAAAAAGAGAATCGAAAAAATTATTAGGTTCGTATACCAACGAAATGGCATAGCAATCACAGATTACGTAGCGAGTTGAGACATCCTTGCGTACACGCAACCGTAGTCTCATGCGTTGGTGCTAATATGATCTCGAACCACCCATCCTCGATATATTTACTTTCTGTTGTAAAGACCGACCATGCTAGTAAATACTTAACATGAATTATCTCTGGTTGATTAATAGTAAATTGACGAATTTGTGGGGGTTCTCTATATTACATGGAGAACCAACCCACAATTCCAACAACAATTTCCGCCTTATTTCGACCGCTTTCAGCGTGTTATATTATCCCCTATTCCACCGTTCATGCTATTCACCTGAAATATCATGTATTCCCAAAAGACGCATAGCTAAACTCATTATCCTATGTAGATAATGCATAATTGAGTTTAGCTACCGTTTTTGCCATACGGCAACTCCATTCCTCTAACCATAAGATTTCCACTGGAAATTCCATTCATGTTGGTTAGCAACAACCAAGTCGAATCAAACGACGGTGTTGCATCATCATTCAATGGCTTCGGTAATTACTGCATTCCTTAGCGTTTTTCCCACGGTGTTATTTCCCTAGCCGATGTAGCGTCCTATCGATTTACCACAGATCGTCCATTCGTTTGGGATCAATGATCTCTTTTGGCAGGTGAATAGCACCGGCTACATTTCCTCTTCTCCATAATTCTGTTTCCATACGGTTCAATGCACTCTGAGATCACCACAGCCGTAACACTAGGGCAGTAGGTCATACTCAGAAACTAAATTTGATAACAGCACACACAACCAAACCCACCCCGAGATCATCGTACGTCGTGTTTCTGTTTTTAAGCCATTGTAAACAATCAAAAAAAATGATGGTCAATAATAAAAAAAACTATAAAATGTAAGTCAAAATAAAATTAATTCCACTCAGTACCAGTTGAGGTGTTTGTGTTTTTATTTCTTCATTCTCGTCTGCGTCGAAACATCGTTGGGGATTTAAGGAATCCGTGTCGTGCCAGACACACCAACTTACAACCCCCACAAATTCATCAAATAAGAATTTGAGGGTAATGAAACTATAGATTCCAGACAAATATATGGATGGAAAACTCGGTGGTGTCATTGCTACCATTAAAACCTGTTCCAAGAAACATATACTCTACGGAACAGCCGGCGCTGCTTATGAATAAACAAGTTTTAGTTTCAAAAATTACGCATGGTGTTTAGCAATTACGGTACTTACGATCCAAGATAATATCATCATCATCATCGGCACTACAACCGGGAACCGGTCTAGGCCTTATTTAGCAAGTCCTGAGGCTTGTTAAATTTTCCATAATGATTTATTTTTTCTGGGCAAGGTCATTAGTCTTGCGTCAGAGGCTCCCCGACGGGGAATCGAACCCCGGTCTCCCAGGTGACAGGCTATACAATCGAGGGGCCCCCAAGATAATATAGATAAATGAAAATATAAAATTTTGCGACTGCGACATCCTAACAATGCTTTTGGTATTAAGTAATCGAACGGCTCTTTAAATTGCCACTAGATCGAGTTCATAATAAATTTCATTGAGAAGCGTATCTATTGTTGGTTCATATTTACTAATGGTTGACAATATTTTTGTGGGGAGGAAGTATTGTGCCAGGCATGGGCACTCCGTTCACTTCCATCCCCATCGTCTATTGTTCACGCGGACACTGCTCACAACGCAAGGATGAAGAAAACGATGGTTGATCTTCGCAACCGAGCGGACACAACACAGAAACAAAACACTCCGGTTTGACCAATAATAATTCTTTATTTGCAACGTTTTAGTGTCTACATAAAAATCGATTTGTTCTCAGCCATTATTACATATGTTAGTGTGTTTTTATACTTCACTTAAACTTATTATTACTATTAAATTGATTTTTATAAATTTTATTATACTACACATACGAGTCCAGGTATTTTCGCGTCCTCGGCGCGCGACGAGGAGCGGGAGCGGCAACGACCGTGGTGGTCGGCGGATGGAATTAGACTCAGAGATACAACCCTCGTTTGGGGTGAGTTTGTGGTGTGGTGGTAGATATCCTCTCCACTAAGGATATGTTTTACGTGCCACAAGAGACACGTAAAGTCTCTCTCTGTGGAACAGAAAACCAGATCTTGTAATAAAGATCATGGTGGTACACATGTATGTGTGTACATTGGTTCTTTTATCGATCAAAGCCATGGGAACGAATCTAAAACAAAGAAAAGGGCATAGAGTGTATTCATGAGATGCGAGCTCGGTAAAGCAAACAAACCGAATCTCATTGGATGGTAATTGGCTTTCTGTTTGCTCTTGCCGCTGCTGATGAGAAGCAGATCCAGAAATATGAAAAGACAAAGGGAAGGTTTGGGTCTTTGTCGGAGATGTGCATTGCGGGTAAATAAATAGGCGGCAATGCAATATGGAAATGTGTTAATGGGTTTTAGATAGATTACCGGGAAATGGTGTTTATGGTATCGCTGGTAAGGGTAGGTATTGAATTCCTATTTGCATTTGCTTATGCTGTAGGATTTAATTGGTGCCAAGAGACGCGAGATGTGTATATTTGTTTTTGTCCCTGTTATGATGGTTATATTGTATGTAAACCAAATCATCTTGTTTTCAGGAATTCGTCCAGGGAGAATTGCTTGGCACCGAAGGTGCCGAATTGGTTTGAAAATCCTGATAAGGTAAGAAAGAAATCTTACAGGGAATTGTATGCTAAGAGATGCATGAAAGGGAAGTTTTCTTTTCCAGGGACTTTTAGATTAAAGATTTGATCTCTTTAATGTGTGAAGAATTTAAGGTGCTAATGGGATTGAATTAGTGAAGTTATGAGATTGAGTGGAAGTTATGGGGCTTTTTCAGGTAAGTGAACCGAGGGGTTTGGCGGAACCGCCACCGTTTTTTTTTCTAATTTTGTCTATAATTATTTGTTGGTTATTGTTCTCTATTAACATATTTCAACTAGTTTGTATTCCTATGGTGTCATCGTGATCTGGGGTACCTGTGATGAATTTAAATATAGTTCTCAGAAGTTTATACCTCTCTTGCTCCTAGTCTGATGTAGTATCAATTGATATTTCAACGACAGTTGTCTGTTTATAGTGGCTCTCAATGTTTTTGTTATTTTAGGTGCTGATGCTACAATGTCCCTTTCCGCGATCTCACATGGTTCCAGAATTTTAGTTAGATTAAAGATATGGAACAAATAATCGGTCTGGTTGAATAGATATGCTGAGCCGGTTTCTATCAATACGTATTTCTTTGAGGTCTTCTATGCAGTCCGATTGAGGTGATTTAAAGGTGAGGAGGGAAATGAAAATAACCATCAGTTGCATGGTTGTGGTCGAATATTATCTTTGTGTATTTTTGAACTTCGATTTGTTATCGCTGTATTTCCTTTATCTCCTCTTACGATGTGTGCGATGAATCTATAGGTATTCTTGTTTCGTCGTGAAGATCTCACATACACTTTACACTCGCCTTCTTCCTGTTTCGCGACTTCTCGAACTATTTCTAGTATTGTAGAATGTGCGCGTTCAGTCTGACTATTTGTAGTGGAATGATCCGATGGGGTGTTGTGTGCACTACATTATGTCGGTCGCAAATATTTTTTGCTTGGGGGCTAATAAAAATTGACTGATTGTCGGTCATGAGGAATTGTTGTCCGTGGTAGACAAAGATTTGTGATAAAAGTTCGCACACTAGTACACTACGTTTATATTAAGTTTATCTGGAATGTGTCGTAGGTACACCTACGTAGAATATCTATCTATTCTGCTAATATATGGTTCATCATTCATATGGAAAATATCCATTTGCAGATATTGAGATGTTTTGTTTGGTATGTGTGTTTTTCCAATTAATTTTTTATTCGGTTGCTTATCATATTTTGTCGAAGGAAATTAACAAAAGACTGCACTCCGACAACGCTAGTTGGCACACTGTCAGTGTGCCGAACCCAGATAATATAAAACTCCTTGTTTATAGAACCATTATCACTACGTTTGCTATATACGGATGCGAAACATGGGCCTTCAAAAAACGGGAAGAAAAAAAATTCCGCGTATTCGAGAATAACATTTTAAGGAGTATCTTTTGCGGTCAATATGTCGAAGAGGCAGAATAATGGAAGAAACTCAACAACCACGAATTGGAAGAGCTATACTGCAAACCTACAATATTGAGAGTAATCAGGTCGCGAAGATTAAGATGGGCCAGATATGTGGCAATAATGGGCAACGATAGGACCGCGGGTAGAATTCTTGACGGTAGACGAACGGGAAAGAGACCGACAGAACGGCTGCGACGGAGTTGGAAGGACAATGGTAGGTTTGACCTTGAAGAGATCGGATCGAATGGTCAAGCGTGGAAGAAGAGCGCACAGGACAGCATACGATGGCCAGCCGAGTCAGTGAGATCATGAACTTCCGGGTTCCTATAGTCCAGTAAATAATAATAAATAATAATCATATTTTGTTGTTGAACATATTCTACATTTAATTGCATGAGATTTGCAGTCCTCCTTCAATGTAGGCCTGTGAGTGTGAAGAAGTATTGTGCCGATCATGGGCACTAGTTCACTTTCTTCCCCACGATGTTGCTCGACGAATATCCATAGAAAATTCCAGCACCGAAAATAAAGAAATGAAATGCACTGATTTTGATTGAATTTTTTGTTATTTTTATTTTATACTAAGTTTATTGATTCGTATGCACTTATAAGTTAATAGAAATCCCAATGGGTGGAAACATGAACAGCAGAATGTAAGGCACGTCAACACACTAAGAGAGTACGCCACGGTCGCATTTCCGCGAGTTAAAACTGTATGCATTATAAAAAAACTTGCTGACCGAATGGAATTGGAATGGATGTAATTTAAAATCGAACTCGTTTTAACTCTTTAATGGGGGTGGTTGTTAGTACTCAAATTGCCGACAGACACGTCTTTCCTTGTGCTTGTGGTGCTCGTAGCATGTGCACTAGTGTACACACGCTGCGGTTATTGAATCGCGACCGATCTGGTAGATGGTTATAAATCGACTGTCTGGAAAAGGGATGAAGTTGGGTAACTTTATTTTTCGCACTTGACAACCAAAAGAGAACATAATTCTGCTCTCTCATTGCCACGTCCGTAGATATGTGGTGGAAAATCGGTTAATTGATAATCGACGAGCATGGGAGAATGAGAGAACAGAAGCGCGACGTATGATGATCTCGGGGTGGATTTGATTGTGTGTGCATGAATCAATGTAGTTCCGAGCGTCACTCATTGACCTAATTCGGTGAATATGGTGATCTCAGAGTACACTGATCTGTACGAAGACAGAACTGTGAAGGAGAGGGAAATTAAGGTGGTGCTATTCACCTGCGAGAAGAGAGCATTGATCCCCAGCGAATGAAGTGTCTGGAGAAAGAGAAAAGGACGCCGACTTGGCTAGGGAAATCTGATCATGGGAACTAACTTAAATGCTTTGATAATTTCCCCAGCGGTCGCAAGATTAAGCAACCGCGTCGTTTGATCAGACTATACCGTTGTTAACTGACATGATGCGATTTCCTGTGAGCTCTTGAATGTATGTCTTCAATGATTTGTAATTGCTCAGTCTGGTCTTCGATATCGTTTAGAATTATTTGGTTTGGGTAATTTTATAAATAAAGAATATATCTTCTTTGCTCTTGATTGCGTTTATTACGTTGGGGTTAAATATTTTCTTCAAAAGGTTTATAAAATTATCTTCGTCTTCAAAATGTATATTACGACATTGATTGTGGAAAATTGTATACGGACGTAGGTTGTTAGTGCTTGCTTTTATTAATATGATTTGAATTTTATACATGTAGTTATTCAATGGTCTTGACGTTCTTTCAAACTGATTTGCCGGTGAACTTACTGCTGTGTGATTAGAACACGTTGATGTGTCTCGAGAGAAATTCAGCTACAATCTTTTGACTACTAGGTTTGTATATTAATTTGCTTCTTCTATTCGATTTTGTCATCTCTTGAGCTTGTTGTTTGGGTTTTTCACTGAAATTGCAAATATATGAAATTGATGACCTGTGTAGATTGTTAGATCTGTTATGCAACGGGCAAATTAGTTTCGTACACATGAAACTAAATGAACTCAGGAAATCGTGGAACACCTGCAGCACGCCCAAAGAAATATTCAGTCGCACACTTTGCGACACATTCATGGAAATAGCAAGCGGCCCAAGCCACAGAGGCGCAAATGAATGCCCATAAATGGATATTCTGTAACTGTACGAATTCGTATCCGTGGCCGTACTCACACAGCGATGGCGACTACTGCCTACGGAACGGTCATGGTAATAATGGATGCATGAAGAAGCAACGAAAACTCAGCCCACATCCAGGAAAGTGGAGTGGCCACCAGCGTTGCGTTACGCACAGCCATCGCTGCGCAAGCAACACCACCGTGGTGTGTTCCCTTCGATGCCGCACACAGGCCAAGGCAGCTGTGATTTCACATCCTTGGCTGTGTGCAACGTGCCACGATGGATGCGATGATCCTCACATCAAGATCAAATGCTCGGCGGGCGTTGTGTCGTTGTTTGGGTGTAAAAGATCAACCCCTATGGATAGTGCTCCTCAATAGTATACTGGTTAGTATACCCGCCTGTCACGCGGGAGACCGGGGTTCGATTCCTCGTCGGGGAGCCTCTGGCGCAAGACTAATGACCTTGCCCGAAAAAAAAAAAAACAAATCATTATGGAAAATTTAACAAGCCTCAGGACTTGCTAAATAAGGCCAAGACCGGTTCTAGGTTGTAGTGCCGATGATGATGATGATGGATAGTTCACATCCATGGGAGTTGCTTCAGTCATTATCGATCGGGCGAGAGTACGAAAAGGGGTGAATAGTGAAAGTCAAAAAGTTTGGTGGCGGTTGCTTGAGTGAATTCTGTAAAACGAATTAATGTGTACTTGCTATAATAAGAACTGATCGTTTGAATCCTGTAAAGTTAATCAATGTGTACTTGTTGTAATAGGAACGAATTGTTTGAATCCTGTAAAACGAATTAATGTGTACTTGCTTTTAATGAGAACCGATAGTGTGAATTCTGTAAATCGAATTAATGTGTACTTGTTTATAATAAGAACTGATTGAGTAAAACTTGTAAAACGAATTAATGTCAATCATGGGCACTTGCTTTCTTTTAGTAAGAGCAAATATTGTATGATTCAGTTTTAGCTAACCACAAATAGACTTAAACAAAAATGGTTTAGTTAAGTTTTGTTTTGCTTTTGAGTAATTAAGACAATAAAAACACCGTAAAGAGAAGAACGGCGTGTCGTGTTTCTTGATTTTGAGTTCTACAACCGGCAACCCTCTGCTAAGTACAACCGATTCCGTACCATGTAGAATCATTAAAAAGACTAAAAACCCCATAGTCTTTTATAAATCTTCAATAACATCCTGCCAACCCTAGGAATGATCGCAAGTCTCTTAAATTAGAAAGCTCCGGGTAATTTTTTATTGTTTTAATTTTCTCTAGATGATGATCCCATGCCATATTACATGTCCTAAGTAATTAACTGATTTTTTGAAAAGAATGTGATTATTCGTTGGATATCTTGATGTTTGCCTCTTTTAGCACATTCACATATATATATATATTCATCTTTATATATTCTAAATGCTCCCTTCTCATTTCCTGAGTATATTAATACCTCGACGATATAAACGTATGCACATTTCCCAATATAGGGTCGTAGAAAATTGTGTACGGTTCTCCGAAAAATGCTTTGTGCATTCTTTAAACCAAAACCCGCGCGAATAAATCATATTTAGCTCCGTTTATACTAAAACTTGTTTAGGATCGATCCTATTCTTCTATTTTGATTTGATGAAATGTAGATTCTACATCAAGTGTCGAAAATATTTTTCTCTGCCAAGGTTTGGTATTGTCAAATTTCAATCGGAGATAAGGTATCTACCCGAAATATTTTCGCCATTTAGTTTTATAGCGTTTGAAATAATAGTGAAGAAGATCGTGTGATTCGAACTGACGCTATGACAGTTTGAATCACGAACAAAATTGAACCTAAGCGTTACCCATCAGGCTACTGACCGTGTTTAGAATCTGATTTTTAAACTCGACTATACTCCACTGATATGAATTATTTTGTTATCGGTAAGGTATACGGTTCTGATGTATTTTCTTATTCGGTTTTTCGTTCGTTGCTCTTCACTATTTTGCTTGTGAATTGTGTGTGTATATGTTAGAGTCGCCACAGTTTCTTATAATCGATAACCATTCGTCGTTTCGGTTTTCCATTATCATCTAAACCTTTTGTGGGTACAATCCAAACAGGTGAGTTTTATGGGCAATGGCTTTTCTGTATAATCCCTTTTTTTAATTATTTATTAATTTCTTAATTGTCAAAGACATCGTCAGTCACAGGGTGTGGGTACTAACGAAAGTAAGTAGGATCTTCTGCTCTCGTGCGGATTGTGGCTTCGATTTTAGTGGTAAATGGTAGAGCAGGGTTAGATTTCTCATTAATATGCATGATCCTTTCAATTTATTTTTTATATTTCTCACTATCAATTCTGAAATTTATGGTTTGCCCATTTTTAATTACCGCCTTTTCCTTTTTATATTTATATCTAAATTCATACATTCCCAAATTGATTGCTCCTTTCATTTGTCTTAACCCTTGGTCTCTTAGCATCATCGTGAAACCTGTTAAGTCGTTCGTTTCAAAAAATGTTATGTTATGATGAAATTTATTTACGTGTTCTTTTGATTTTATTATGGAAGTTCCATGCATTGTCCTGACTTTTATGGGGATTATTGTTATTGATTTTCCGTACGGGTACCTTGTTGATATATAGTTGTTTGTTGCTCTAGTGTTGATTAATATTGCTGCTGTAATACTGGCTTCCCTATATCCTTAGTTTTGAGTTCTAAACACGGGGGCCGTTTATACATAAAGTGCCCCCCCCCCCCCCCCCCCCCCCCCCCCCCCCGAAAGTGTACGGAAAGCATGTACATTATTTATTCGTTCCCTGAAAATTGTCTATATTTGCCATGAATGTCCAAGTCATCTTTCTCCAAGTCCTGTAAAAGTCTTCTTTGCCGTCAAAGATTAGTAGAGCTTCAAAGATTTCAGTATCACTTTGTTCAGAGCTCTGCAGAAGTTCAGATATTTCCAGTTCAACTCTTTCATGGTTACTGGTTCATGTTGCCAAATCCTCGTGATTGTAAAGTTGATATTACATTATTTAATCTTTGGTTTTCGGCGTCCAGTGCCTTTTGATTATTGGCAAGGTGGGCAATTTGCGGCTGTAATTCTGCCATCGTAGTCATTTCTGTAGTTGTATGTTGTTCCGGTTTGTGCTCCGTACCACTATCGCTCTCCTGGTTGCGATTTGGTCTGCTCAGTATATTACTGTCGGATATTCTTTTTTTTATTGTTTTAATTTTCATTAGTTATATTTTTGCTTCACTGAATTTTTATTAGTCGATCTCTCTATTAATTTTTCAACTTTCACTGAATTCTGTTATTATTTCACTTTTTCCTTGAGGGTGAAGATTCCTTAGTGCTGTGGCTTCGATTTGGGGTCCACAGGGTGTTGAGATGTTAGAAGTTTAAACACACCTGGCACTATCGCCAATTAATGTACATCTTTCAGTTTAAGAATTAAAAAATCTTTATTTATTGTTACTTGCTAGTGTACATTGATTCTTAGGGTCTAAGTGTTACCATGGCTATGGAAGGACTTTCCAAACAGTCACCAAGAGTAGACTTGATAAGAATACTGCATGGTGGAGGGTTCGCCACATTTATAGTAAAATGAATCCTTTGTTCTAGAATATGTTATCTCTATTCTGAAATACGTTATCTCTAATTAGGAATGTTGGCTAATGGTTAGTTATGGAAATGTACTGATAACTGAAGTGTGGCATCCGGCTGGTCATGGGGGAATTTTGATAAGAATTTTCAAGTTTAGGCTGAGTCATGATAGCTTATATGCGTCAAGGGCCATAAAGCACGTTAACTCGCCCAATTGAAGAGACTGCGAAACTTCAAGTTTGAGCCGATTTCTCACCCTCCTTATTCCTCTAATCTCGCGCCTTGCAATTTTCATTTTTTTCATCTACTCAAGAGAGACCCCAAGGATAATCTGTACCTCTCGGTCGATCAGTTGAGGACCAAGTCTAAGGAATTTTTCAGTGACGGAAGGAAAAAACTTGTTACACGTGTGGAGAATGTATTAGCATCAACGGTGACTATGTTGACAAATTAGGGAACCGTACTTCAACAAACTTCTTGTCCGATCTTACTATATTTTGTTCGCGCTCCACAAGCATGTGTGCATTACTTTTCAGTCTATTCAGTTTAGTGAGGGTAGAACCCTCATATTTTTGGCTTAATACAAGCGATAACTTAACAAGTTTTTAAGTTACTTTAAAGTTAGTACCTCACCACCAACCCGCATGCCATAGTTTTTAAGTTAGTTCGTAAGTCAATTTATAAGTTTATATGTTTATACGATTGTACTTAGTGAAATAAACTGAGGGTTTTGCAGTCGATTCCTTCGTTCATTCAACAACTAACTTATAAATAAAGTATAAAAAGTATGGATAAAAAACGAAAGAGGGAGGGAGGGGGGGGGGCGACACTGTGTGTTTGACGAGTTGGTTACTGGGTTTATTTACTTATTTTTACTTATTTATTTAGCTTAGTTCCCGCGAAATTCCTTGAGTTACGACCTAGCTTGTTATCTAAGTAAACAAAGAGGGAGAGGGAGACCCCGGGTAATGGGTGTATTTGGATAAGGTGTATAAATGATAGTGTGAGTGGTGAGATGGTGAAGGATTGAAGGGTAGGGTATTGGAATAAGTGTGCGGGTTGTAATGTAGTCAATGGGTGGGCCGTGGTCAGGAGGGGAAAGAGAGGTGACGAAGTTAGAGAGGAGTAGAGGTGGAATTGAAATCGAAGGAGGTAGGGTAAGCGTTTGCCTACCGCAGCATTCGCGTAATGGGTTCATTAGAGCTGTGGGTATTTCACTGGTATTATGCCGGCCTTGGCAAGGTTCACCAAGATTTCCTCACGATAGTTCCGCCGAACACTGTCCTCCAAGGAAACAAAACTCCGCGACGGACCGTCCACAAGAAGTAAAACACACAAGCTCTCTGAGATTAACTTTATTACCGGTACTTAATTTGTTTTATGTAAATTAGGAACTGCACTATTACAGAAAATAAATTGTTTCGATCATGAACACAGTTGTAGACTTTCTTATCACTAATGAAATATAATTTTGGAGTTAGGAGACTTGTGCAAAGAATGCCGCAGCCTAGTTTGTTGTTCACGGTAATTATGGACTCCAGGAGACTCGACTCCTTTGCAACACTTTCATCGACTAAACTACTCTTGTGCGCGGATCACCTTGTTGGCTCGTGACGCGAGCTCATGGGTGGTCGAACCGTGGGAATGAAAATTCCTGAAAAAGCATCTTCGGGATAAATATTTGCAGTTGTCCAAATACTACGTTAGGGATTAGGATACATTTGGGATAATTACACAATGATGGTTGTGTTTACAACCATGTTAATTGTGTATTGCAATCCTAGGGAGTCATGGGTCGAATTCCAGTGTGAGTATTTACACTGGCATTGAATTCGGCTCTTGGCAGCTAGGCGCGAATTGCGCCGGTGCTTTGAAGATTGCATAAAAGCCGCCGTGAGTACTGGTGCAACATAAAAATCTGTTGCGCACGTGTGGGACAGTAAATGCAGGCAGACAGGGGTTCTGCTGATTGTTTTTATAATCCACTTCGGTTAACTAGTATGGCAACCGAAATGTTTTCCTTTTAGAACAATGCTGAGATGCATTGATGTATGCGGTACTGGCGTACCGAATTTCTTCTAGGGAAATTTATATAACGCGTTAATTGCGTGAATGTCCTTGATGGGCAGATGCTTGATGTTGGATGCTATTTGCATAACCGAAAGGTAATGCAATCGGTAGGAGAATGCTTGGGGAAGTTATTGCGCTTGCATGGTAAAATTATGAAATTAATGGAGCTTTAGGAGGGAAGATTTTGAGGTAGATTGAAAAGGTAGCAGTGGCGTTGGTAGATACGCCACAGTACTCCCCCCCCAGTGACATAGTCACGATATTGTTGGTAGGGCGAAGTAGTACTCAGAAGGCTGTAGTTAAGTGAGGTTGGCCGTACATGCGCCTTGTGGTGGCGCTCGGGTGCGGCTTCGCGTGAGGGGGCCGCTATTTCTGTTTGGTATTCCTGCCGTAGAAGGTGAGGGTAGCTCCTCTGTAGCATCGGGGTTTGTGGTGGCCTTTGGGAGGTTAGCCTCCGAGAAACACGGTTTCAGTCTTTCTACGCTGACAGTGGTTGATCTGCCTTGGATCTCCACTTCGTACACTCGATCGCTGATTCGTTTTAGAATCTTATATGGCCCTTCGTAGGGGGGATCGAGTGGTTTCTTAACTTTGTCCACCCTGACGAAGACGTGCGTGCAGCTATGCAACTCAGGGTGGATAAACACTCTTTTGGTGCCATGTCGGGCTACGGGTTTTGCCCTGATCTTCCGCATCAGGTCGCGGAGGTAGCCTACGCTTTGTAGTTGGTCGTGTGGAGCTTCATTGTCCACAAATAGTTCGCCTGGCAACACTAGGTTGGTGCCGTAGGTCAGTTCCGCAGCGGATGCGCCCAGATCCTCCTTGATACTTGTCCTCAATCCTAGGAGGACAGTGGGGAGGGCGTCGAACCATTGCGTGTCGTTATGACACATTAGAGAGGCTTTTAGAGACCTGTGCCAACGCTCTATCATCCCGTTGGATGAAGGGTGGTATGCGGTCGTACGACTTCTTTGACAGCCCAATAATTCAGTAAGCTGCTTGAAGATCGTGGCCTCGAACTGTGGACCTCGGTCTGATGTTAACGTTGCTGGTACGCCAAAACGTGTAACCCAAGTCGAGTAAAACGCTCTGGCGACACTCTCGGCGGTGACTACCCGTAGTGGCGTTGCTTCTGGCCACCGAGTAAAACGGTCAATCATGGTGAGGATGTAGGAGAATCCTCTCGAGGGTGTTAAGGGGCCCACAATATCTATGTGGACGTGTGTAAATCGAGCCTCGGGGAGTTTGAATTGCGCTGGCTCCAACACGTTGTGTCGGCTAATTTTGCAGCGCTGGCATTTAAGGCAGGCACGAGCCCAACTCGTGAGGTCTTTATTCATACGAGGCCATACGAACTTACGTCGAATGGCTGCAGCGGTTGCACGTCCGCTGGGGTGAGCAGGACCGTGAAAGGTCTCGAATACGCTCCTTCGCAGCTCTCCGGGAATATAGGGCCTGACTGTTCCCGTGGAGATATCACACCATATCTCGTCTGCGGATTGCTCGAGTGGGAACTTGCGCAGCTGAAGTGCTGTCTCTGCTTTGAGAAGAGACTCGAGCTGGTTGTCATTCTGCTGTGCTTGAGCTAGGTCGGCGTCGGCGATGGCGGCGCGTAGCTGAATGGTATCGATGCGGGATAAGGCGTCCGCGATAACATTCTGTTCCCCTGAGATGTGTTTGATCTCAGTGGTGTATTGACCTATCAGGTCGAGTTGCCGTTCCTGGCGTGGGGATGCATTCCCGGACCTCTTCCGGAATGCGTAGATCAGTGGCTTGTGATCCGTTCTGATTACTAGGGGGCGACCTTCTACCATGTGTCGGAAATACTTTACGGCGCTGTACATAGCGAGTAACTCCCGGTCGTACGTGCTATATTTCCGCTCGGCCGTATTAAGTTTCCTTGAGAAGAAACCGAGCGGTTCCCAGTTTCCGTTGCATTCTTGCTCCAATACTGCTCCCATGGCCGTGTCTGACGCGTCGCATTGGATGGCCAATGGTGCGCCCTCTGCGGGGTAACGGAGTAGGGTAGCATTTGCCAGCTGTGCCTTGGATTGACGGAATGCGTTGTCTGCAGCTTCCGTCCAGGCGATTGGGCGCTTGTCGTTCTTCTTTGCCCCCTTTAAGTACTCATTTAAAGGGGCCTGAATGTGTGCGGCGTTTCGTAGTGTGGGTCGGTAAAAGTTTAGCATACCCAGGAAACGGCGCAGCTCGCGAACGTTGGAGGGACGGGGAAATTGGGTTAGTGCTTCCACTCTGTCTGGAAGCGGGCGGATGCCTTGGCTGTTGATATGGTAACCCAGGTAGGTAACTTGCTCTTTGGCGAATTGGCATTTTTCTGGGTTTATTACGAGGCCAAATTGTCTGAGGCGTTCAAGGACCTGTCTGAGGTGTTGGTGATGCTCCGCAAGGTTCCGAGATGCTATTAGTATATCGTCAATATACGCGTAACAGCAATCCAGGCCGCGTAGTGCCGAATCGATATACCTCTGGAATGTCTGAGCTGCATTCCTGAGGCCAAACGTCATCACCTTGAATTCGAAGAGTCCGAAGGGGGTAATTACGGCGGTTTTGGGTACGTCTTCAGGTGTCACCGGAATCTGGTGGTATGCCCTGGTGAGGTCAAGAGTTGAGAAAACTGTACAACCGCGCAACTTGTACGAATAGTCGTAAAGATGGGCTATTGGGTACCTGTCGGGAACTGTTACTGCGTTCAGCTGTCTATAATCACCGCATGGTCGCCATTCACCGTTGCGTTTTTTGACGAGGTGAAGTGGACTTGCCCATGGGCTGACCGAGGGTTGACAGATGCCTCGCTCGAGCATATATTCGAATTCGGCGCGGGCTGCTCGCAATTTTTCGGGGGCCAGGCGACGTGGGCGCTGGCTCACCGGTGGGCCGCGTGTTTCTATGTGGTGAAACACGCCGGATCTGTGTTGTTGCTGGTTGGAGAGGGGAACTGTTGAATTGCGAAATTCTTCCAACAGCGCGGGGATTGGGTCTGTAGAATCATCGGGTGGGTCGTTCGCCCCTATAGCTGCTTGCGGGGGGAGACGGGTTGAGACGTTGTGACTAACTAACCTCTTGTTGGCAGTGTCTACCAACAGGTTGTGTCTTCCTAATAGGTCAGATCCTATTAGGGGCTCGCTGACATCGGCTATCACGAAGTGCCAGGAGATAGGGCGTGGGAGACCCAGATCCAGTTTAAAATTTTTCCGCCCGTAAGTGGCTATGGGGGAGTTGTTCGCAGCGAACAACTGTAGGTGGCCCGGCACTCGGTTGCGCGGGGCGAAAGATCTAGGGATGACGGAAATGTCGGCGCCAGTATCGACGGTGAAATTAATATTCGATCTAGAGTCCCTGATTGTTAAGCGACTTATATTAGGGGTGCCGGCCGTTCGCACTCGAACGAGGTTCTGCGCGGGGGCTGGCCGCGTCCAGCTGCAAGGTTGCCTACAATTTCTGGCGTTTGCACCGAAACGTCTGTGGTATATGCACCGGGCCTGTGTTAGAGCGCCACTAGGCGTGTTTTGCCTGTTGTCTGGTGCGTTTTCGTTTGTGATTGGTGCTCCTCTGGGCGTGTTAAACTGCCATTGGGGGTTCCTCGTTTGTGGCCGTTGGTTATTAGAACGGTTTTGGATTGCGCGCTCGACATTTCGCATTTGGGCCCGCAGTTGGTTCAGGTCTCGCTCGAATCTCGAGAGTTTTGTTTGCTGGGTGCGCGGTTGAAATTCCTCACGGGAGGAAATCGTAGCTTGTGTTACCTCTCTTGGTGTGGCTTGTGTAAAAGGCGTTACTAGAGAAGTCCGGGGTGCTGTTAGTGATAAGGATTGATGCCGTGTAGGTGAAACGGCGTGTCGGTTAATCGCCGTGACCTGGTATGCTGGGGGTTCAGACTGTGGGTCTGAGCTTTCCATAATTGTGTCGGCTAGTTTCGCCAAATGACCCAAACTCTGGTTGGGTTGTACTATTAATGCCGCGCGAGCATATTGCGGGAGGCACCTCAGGAAATGAGGCCTAATTATGTCGTCCGAAATCTTGGTTCCAGCTATTGAGCGTAAATGTGTCAGAAAATTGGACGGTCTCATTCCAGTAACATTTGTTTCGCTCGCCAAACGCTGCTGTCTGCTGCTCCTGGGCTCGTCCAGGGCATTTATGAGCGTCTCTTGCATGTTGCTGTAGGGATTTGGTTCTGTTGACCCAATTATGTGAGCAACATGCGTCCGTTGCGTGTGGTTTAGCACTCGCAACAATTCTACTGCGCGGACTTCCTCATCGTGCATGTCGGCAACCCTGAAGAAGCGTTCGGCTACGGCGAACCATAGCTCTGGGTCCTTCTCGTCGAAAGGAGGCAAGTGTATGCTATGGGAATGCGAGGTGTGCTCGATGCTGGAAGCGTCTACGAACGCTTGATCATCCGAGCACGGCTGGGTCTGCTCTTGCTGAGCTGCCTTAGACCTAGTAGAGTGGGCCATTTTTTCTATTTGGAAAGAGTGGGTGTTTAGCAACGGAATAAGAGGAAGAGAAGCGAAGGAATTTAATTGCTTGGTGGGGAGCGGGCAGAGTAAATCGTCGTAGACAACAACGTCAGGAAACTGAAGGTAGGGTGCGCGTGCGTGAACAATGATGTCACGGGAGTCGATGGAGTTGGGTAAGTAAAGGATTTACTACCTTGCCTAAACTGAAACAAAGGCTGTGACACTAGGAACAATTTAGACTAACGTCCGGGGTGGTGCAGTAAGGTTTTCGGGGCCAATTGGAAGCTAAACTGGGACGGCGGAGTATTCGCGCTAGTCCAATCCGGCCTGACTGAAAAGAAACCACGAAGTGAAGTGGTCCGGACGGCTGAATGGAGTCGAGCTTGAAAGAGTTGGTGGAGTCGGTTGCAGTCGAGTGGTGTTGAAAAGAGGCGGATGAAGCTAAAAATAAGTCGAAGGGGTTGAAAAGTGTCGAAAAGAAGTTGCGAGAAGTTGAGCTGAGTCGTGTGCGTGCTGAGAAAGGTTGTGCGCTACTTAATACCCTGAAGGGGCTTACAAAATTTATTTTATTTTGCCTTTATCTCGTGCTGTTTAAGGATATAAATATATTTCTTCTTTTCTAATTTGTAACACAGGCTTTTATTTAAACAAATTTAATTTTGTTGTCAATATCATGTGAAGAAATTAGATACATATACTTGTTTGCAAAAATTTTAAGGATACAATAAAATGATGACAAAAAAATTATGTTTAAAATATAAAGTTATAACAAAAAACAAAAACTGACATGGAATATTATTGAATGTTTCTAAGTAATGTTAATGGAGTCAAAGTAGGCAGTTGCGTTCAAGTAAATATAATCATAATAAGGCGATCAAATGGAAGAATGATTTTTATGAATTGTTCTCAATTAGCAACTGGTCGAAAAAAGGAAAATATTAAATCGGAAGTACAATTAATGAAGATGTTGGTAAATAATTTCGTGTTTACTTTGTTGTTTTGTTTTTCACTTAGCATTTATTTCAGATACTCTATTATTTCGTTTTGAGTTATTTTATTCGTGTTGTTAATAATAAAAAAGGCACAAATTGTCTTAATTTTATTTGTATAGGCTGATGTTTTGTTGCTTATTTATTTAAATAACTGCAGACAACATTTCGTCAACTCCAGGCTAATAATACATTTTCCTACCCAAGATATCTGTATTAAAATTTGAAATCCTTGCTAAGCATCGTTTAATCTAATTACACATATAAGTATCTTTGCCAATCAGCCACGAAAGTAAAAAGGAAACAAACGTTTTACAGTTACAATATTATTGATCTTTTTCTTCTTTTTTTGTCTCACTTAAATTTAGAATTATTATAAACTTTATTTAATATTTCCAAAACAATCAGTTAAACACATAATAAAACTTTGACAAAAAGGAAATGTACGTTAAGATACTGTTGTTTTACCAAGGGAATAATTTGAAAAAAGAAAGAAAGGATACCTGCTTAAATCCCTGGTGTTATTGATCGGATGCTCCTGGTGCTGGTGTAGTGTTGGGTAGTTGCTCCTGTTGTTCCTGTTTCCGGTGAATGTTATATGGATCTTCGGCAATTGCCGCCACAATTGCTTACTGCCACTGCGTTTCCGGAAGCACTCGGTTCGAGAAGATTGTCACTGTCACAGTCGCGGCACCGAATAGTCACTGTTCCTTTAAAATTTTTTAGGACACGGTTTTGATCTGACTCCGAATCAGAAAATTGTGTTTACTCGCGTCGAATGGTCACCAATTGTGGGTATTTCACTGGTATTATGCCGGCCTTGGCAAGGTTCACCAAGATTTCCTCACGATAGTTCCGCCGAACACTGTCCTCCAAGGAAACAAAACTCCGCGACGGACCGTCCACAAGAAGTAAAACACACAAGCTCTCTGAGATTAACTTTATTACCGGTACTTAATTTGTTTTATGTAAATTAGGAACTGCACTATTACAGAAAATAAATTGTTTCGATCATGAACACAGTTGTAGACTTTCTTATCACTAATGAAATATAATTTTGGAGTTAGGAGACTTGTGCAAAGAATGCCGCAGCCTAGTTTGTTGTTCACGGTAATTATGGACTCCAGGAGACTCGACTCCTTTGCAACACTTTCATCGACTAAACTACTCTTGTGCGCGGATCACCTTGTTGGCTCGTGACGCGAGCTCATGGGTGGTCGAACCGTGGGAATGAAAATTCCTGAAAAAGCATCTTCGGGATAAATATTTGCAGTTGTCCAAATACTACGTTAGGGATTAGGATACATTTGGGATAATTACACAATGATGGTTGTGTTTACAACCATGTTAATTGTGTATTGCAATCCTAGGGAGTCATGGGTCGAATTCCAGTGTGAGTATTTACACTGGCATTGAATTCGGCTCTTGGCAGCTAGGCGCGAATTGCGCCGGTGCTTTGAAGATTGCATAAAAGCCGCCGTGAGTACTGGTGCAACATAAAAATCTGTTGCGCACGTGTGGGACAGTAAATGCAGGCAGACAGGGGTTCTGCTGATTGTTTTTATAATCCACTTCGGTTAACTAGTATGGCAACCGAAATGTTTTCCTTTTAGAACAATGCTGAGATGCATTGATGTATGCGGTACTGGCGTACCGAATTTCTTCTAGGGAAATTTATATAACGCGTTAATTGCGTGAATGTCCTTGATGGGCAGATGCTTGATGTTGGATGCTATTTGCATAACCGAAAGGTAATGCAATCGGTAGGAGAATGCTTGGGGAAGTTATTGCGCTTGCATGGTAAAATTATGAAATTAATGGAGCTTTAGGAGGGAAGATTTTGAGGTAGATTGAAAAGGTAGCAGTGGCGTTGGTAGATACGCCACAGAGCCGTAAGAAGTGTACTGGGCGGGCTGATAGAAGAGAAGGGGGTTTCGTAGTTTACGGGGGCTAGTGTGGAGTGTGAGGGAGGAGAACAGGCTTGATTGAGTCTGAGAGAAGACAGTGGGTGGAAAGGTTGTCGGCATAGATTCTGTGCTCTTCAAGTGTGTTCAGGTTTATCAGATGGAGTCGGCTTGTGTATGGGGGGAGAGTTCGAGGATTTTCCCAGTTCAGTCCAGGGAGGGAAAAACGCAGAAAACGGCGTTGCACGCTTTCGATCCTGCGAATATGGGACGAGTAGTGAGGAGACCAGACCTGACTGGCGTATTCTAAAAGGGGGCGGACGAAGACTATGTAGAGTGAACGGGAAACGTAGGGATTAGAGAATTCTTTCAAACAGCTTTTCACAAATCCAAGGGCATAGTTGGCCTTAGGGATGACGTCATCAATATGTGGGATGAAAGTATTTATAAACGTACACGCCCCAACAGAATCTACCGACGAAGAAACGAAGGACACATTCTACGAGGCCCTAGAGGAAGTATTTGATGGGATCTCATCATTCGATGTTAAAATCCTCCTCGGCGACCTCAATGCGAAAATTGGAAAGGAAGATATCTTCCAACCAACAATAGGTAAAGAAAGCCTACATGGCGTTTCAAATGATAATGGTATTCGAATTATCACGTTCGCAGCGTCAAAAGATCTGGTAGTGAAAAGCACGATGTTCAAGCACAAGCAATTCCATAAAGCCACATGGATATCACCCGACGGCGTAACGCGTAACCAAATAGACCACTTCCTCATAGACAAAAGACACCACTCGAATATCATTGACGTATATAGAGGAGCAGATTGCGACTCCGATCACTTTCTAGTGATAGGCAAAATTAGAAGTCGGCTTGCAGCAAACCCACATGGACAGTCACGGGAGACGAGCAAAAAGTTCGAGATTGATAAACTAAAAGACCTACGTAAAAGGGCGGAATATCAAGACGAACTAACGAATAAATTGAGCATCCTAGAGAATGACAGTAGTGAGGAAGAGAAAGCTAATAGTGTGGACACTAAATAGGCATCGATCAGAGACACAATCAAACAAACAGGCCAAGAGGTATTAGGATTTAAGAAAACAATTAAGTCCAAACCTTGGTTTGACGATGAGTGCAGGGCAAAAATCGAAGAACGTAAACGCCTCAGAATGATCCACTTAGAAGCATATGATGAAGTCAACGCAGTAAGATACGCGACAATTCGGAAAAAAACAACTAGACTTTTCAAACACAAAAAACGCGGATGGGAGAAGACTCGGATCGAAAAAATCATAGAAAATGCCAGAGCAAAGAACAGCAGAGGTATGTATGCCGGCATAAATTCAATTAGAAATGGCTACTGAGGGAGAGCCAAAATAATCCGAGACACAAACGGCTGTCTGGTGACAGAAACAAAAAATATCGTTACAAGATGGAAGCAGCACTTTGAAAACCTGCTCAATGTGCGCACCCATCAACCACAAATAAACGCACCAGACGTACATACAGCCGAGCCCCAGATCCCAGAGCCCTCTCTCTACGAAGTTGTAGACGCGATAAATCGACTGAAAAACAACAAGACTCCCGGAGTCGACTGCGTACCGGCAGAGCTTGTGAAGCATGGAGGAGGGGCACACGCTCGAACGATCCACCAACTGGTTAAAATAATATGGGACAAGGAAGTCATTCCGGAAGAATGGAAAACCGCAATAGTCATCCCGATTTTCAAAAAAGGCGACAGGACAGCCGCGACGGAGATGGGACGACAATGTTAGATTGGACCTCGAGGAGATCGGATCGGATGATCGAACGTGGAAGGAAAGCGCACAGGACAGGGAACAATGGCGGAGCCGAGTCGGTGAGTTCATGAACTTCCGGGTTCCTACAGGCCGGTAAATAATAATAATAATATAATAATAATAATATGTGGGATGAAATTAAGATCCCTGTCACATAAGATCCCAGGGTCACGTATCGAAGGTACAGACGATATCATCTGGTTTAGTAGGAAATAGGAACGTAGCGGGGAAGGGCGACGTTTAGGCGAGAATGTGATAGAGTGACATTTGACAACATTGAGTCCGAGGCAGTTGTTAAGGCACCAAGTTGAGAAGCTGTCGAATCCGATCTTTGCCGCCAGCTAAAATACGGTACACAATTACCATTGTATACCGAAATTCCTGTTAGCACCATTGTCCTAATTGCGTTGCAGGCTATTTACGCAGCTGCACAATGTATCCTATGATGCCCCTTGTTCCTTTCTCTTTTCTCAATTTCATTTTCCCATTACCTTCGTTGCATGAGAAAACAATGGATCTATTAGCACATGTGCTAAGATCAATCCAGCGAGATCCTCGCCAATTCACCACGACAAAGAGAAACTTCACATTTCTCTCGGGGAAAGAAAACTCACCACGAGTCCCTCGAGGTTAATCCTTGAGTACAACAGTCCAGACACAGAATCCGAGCAACGCAACTGTCGCGATATAGAGTCGTCCATTAACAGTCAAGGAACACAGATGCTCCATTCCCAAACGAGAGTCGTTCGTGTGTCGTCGCAGTCGAGATTGAAAATCCCAACGAGGGAGTCGAAAAGTGAATTAACCGACGAGGAGGTATCCGCGTATCGAAAAAAAAAAAAAAAAAAAAGTAACGTGTGTCGAGATTAACGTATGTCGTTGTTCGTAAGAAACGAGAGTATTTATTTATGTGAATACGAATAATACAAATTGAACACATTAACAACAAACAAACGACGCTTTAGTAACTTACAAATAATCGAGTAATTATGCGTAGATTGTTGCTGGTGCTAACCTTAAGTGTGTAAATTTAAACGGGAAAAATAAATGTTCTTACTTGTCAATGACAAAATCCATATCTCCGTGTTTTACTTGTGTGTTGTACCCGCTCCGTGTAAGTATTGGACAGTGTTCCGCGGAACACTTCTTTCGAGAATAAGACCAAAATCCGCCAAGCTATCACGTAACATAAAGCTCCGTGTCTGTAGAACCATAATAATACCGATTGCTTTATACGGTTGCGAAACATGGGCTCTCACAAAACGGGAAGAAAACAAATTCCGCGTTTTTTTTTTTTTTTTTTATTAGACTTCTCTCGGGAGAGGCGAACCTATAGCGTCGAGTGGGCGCCCCGAGATGCCATCAAATAACTGTTGCAGTTCTTTTTGAACAGTTGCAGGTTGTAACGCTCCGGGAACACTCGCGTGGGAAGGGAGTTCCACAGCTTCCCCGCTCTGTAACGGAACGAGTTCTGATACAGGGATGTTCGCGCTGTCGGGTATTCGAGAATAAAGATTTAAGGGGTATCTATGGAGGTAAATATGACGAGGAGGCAGGGCAATGGAGGAAACTCCACAACCACGAATTAGAAGAGCTGTACCGCAAACCTACAATAGTTACAGTAATCAAGTCACGAAGATTGAGATGGGCCGGAAATGTAGCGCGAATGGGCAATGAGAGGATCGTGCGTAGAATTCTTGACGGTAGATCAACGGGAAAGAGACCGGTAGGACGGCCACGACGGATATGGGAGGGCAATGTTAGGTTTGACCTCGAGGAGAACGGATCAGATGGTCAAGCGTGGAAGGAGAGTACACAGGACAGGGAACGGTGGCGGAGTCGAGCGGGCGAGGTCATGAACTTCCGGGTTCTTACAGGCCAATAAATAATAATAATAATAACTTGATTATTTATTCATTTACTTACTTATGTATTTGTATGACTATCCATTTTTTTTTGTTTATTTATTTATAACTTTAGAAATTTGCTTGTAATCTTGGTTATTCAGTAGAACTTGGTAACACTTGTCCCATGAACCGATTGTGCTCTTGGGTATCTTGTGTTTACTTTAGATACCAAAAACGGATTTGACAATTGAATTTCGATGGCACGGCAGACGCGCACGTCCTGTCTCGTCGGCGGTTGGGCTATGACAAAATGTCTGTTATGAATGGAGACTTGTATAAACGTCAGTTGCTTGGGATTGTCATATACACACATCCAAGTAATAGACAAGTGCCGGAAACTATTTAGGGTATGTGGGGAGGAAATGGTCTGTGCGTCGGCATGGACGCGGATTCTACCATCCACCCACTGCTTCCACTAGCATCACAAAGACAAAGTTCCGCCAACCGTATCGTCAATAAAGGTTTGTACCGAAGAAAACACCAACAGGAAACGAAACTTCGCCACAAGACATGCACCAACAAAGAAAGTAAAATGACACTGCTTTTATTTAATCCAATTAATTTTTATTGTTTTCAATTAAGGTTACTTAACTCACTTATAAATTCCTTTTCACTAACTAGAACTAACTGTGGCACAATCATCATCATCATCGGCACTACAACCGGGAACCGGTCTTGACCTTATTTAGGAAGTCGTGAGGCTTGTTAAATTTTCCATAATGATTTATTTTGTCTGGGCAAGGTCATTAGTCTTGCGCCAGGGGCTCCCCGACGGGGAATCGAACCCCGGTCTCCCGGGTGACAGGCGGGTATACTAAGCACTATACTATCGAGGAGCCCAACTGTGGCACAAACTCGCCAAATAATTGAAAACCGACAAGTTAAAAAATACGCCTCACGACTCCGGTATGTAGATCCGCGACTACGAGGGTGTATATTACGCGTCTCCGCTGCCGGCGGAGAGCGGGACTTATGTGACCAGCGTGGTCAAAGGATGGTAAAGGATTCAACGATATTTAATCCTTTGGGGTGAGTTTTTGGTGGTGTGGTGAAAAGGAAATGAAATTTCCTTTGACCAGTGACCAATGGAAGGCGATCTCGGGGATGCGGTGGTGTATGTTCGTACACACCATCGTATTTATCGATTCGTTTAGCCAAGGATAAACAGAACCTGTAACGAGGAAAAAAAGAACAATGGTGAAACGACCTACGGCATCTTTCGGTAATGAGGGTCAGCTGTCTAAATAGCAGCCACTCATTAGATGCTAAAAGGGATTGCGAGAATTCATACAATAGAGATCGTATATCGTCTCTCTGCCGACTGGGAGAATCGGATTATTTTGTTTGCATATGTTTATGCTATTGAATCCGATCCGACGACAAAACGTGGCGTCGGTGATTGTTTGAAGATTCAAACAAAGAAATATTTCCGCGAGAAGTGCTTGTAACTAAATCAATAGTTGCAAGTCTTGGGAAAATAATTTAGATGGATACACAATGACGGTTGTGTATACCATCTGTGTCAATTATGCATGGCATCTATGGCGACGGCTGGATCGAATTATAGTGTGCATATCTACACTAATTGGAAATTCGGTTTTTGGGTCGCTAATGCAGAGATGCATCGGTAATGTATGAATGCCCTTGTAGATGCAATTCCTTTTAGGAATTTCATGTAATGCTTGTATGCATTAATGTCCTTGGAAAAGGAAATATTTTCAGGTGCCAATGCGATTGCATTGGCGGGAGACAATGGAAGTTGAGTTGCGGATATGGGGGGTTTTTCAGGTAAGTGGGCCGTGGGATTTGGCGGAACCGCCACAGGTCTACAATGTAAGCATTAGCCCACTTCTTGGGAAAATAAATGCGATGCTCGTATTTTGTGGTCCCTAGCTGTAATAAGGCGCAATAAATGGTAAGAAAAATCGAAAATGTATCCGTCTACAAGGCTGAAAAAGAATAAGAGGAGCACTTAAACTGTCAACAAAGACGGGTATCTATTAAATAAAAAAATAATGTTTCGAGTTTTTTAAATCCAATACTAAAAGTTTCGACTTCCCGACCCGTTTTGTAGGTACATCTGCGAAAGTGGTTGTGTCGTGACTGATAATCAAATGCTGCAGAGTAATAACCAAATTGCTAGTTTGTGAACTAACAAAACTGTGTTGTGTTGATTTGTGAGTACGTTTTAATTTTACGCACCATTCTTTGCCATAACACATTGCTAACAATACGGTTGTTGTGGATTGATTCCTCTCATGTTTAATTGAAAATGTCGGGGACTGGGCTTGATTGTGAAATTGTTGATGATCAACCTACATTGCTATAAAGACATAACACTTTGGATGATTTATGTTGGGGTATCTTACGAGACTTTCACCTTTGTTTAGTGGTATTAGGCAACTGTTTGTAAAACCGTTGGTGACATATTGTGGGTGACGAGATTCTCTGGTAGATATGTGCTAAATATATTTTATAACAAACTATTGAACCTTGTTTCCTCAAAGCTCCTGTTGATTTTCCCTCATTTTTTCTTATTTTCTGCAACCACACAAATATAGAATATTCTGCTGTGTTTTTTTTTTTTTTACACAAACGCGCCCACAAAAGGGGTGTGCTTCCTCTTCGTTGTAATACCCAAACATTCAATACCAATGTAGGTGTACCTCCTTTCATTTTCTTTTTCCTCTTCTTCAGCAGCACTGGATTTAGAAGCTTTACATTTGTCTGGCACTGAATCTTTTGATATCACGAGTGTTTTAATAACCTCATTAGTGTATGCATATTATTAGAAGGAAATCAGAGTAGAAAAGATCATTTGCAGCCCAATGTTTGTAGCATCGTGTGTAGGTGTGTATAATAAACGACGAATTCCAAGTGCGTCTTAATGTATCCAGTTTTAAGCTCTATTCCATAGCACATGCAGTCCACACATACTGAGCTAGGGTTTTATAAGAATACAAAATAGACACTCTCGTATTCGCGAACTACACTAGAGGAGTTTACATTAGAGAAGTTTACACTAGAGAAGTAACTACCCGCAACCTGTAGAGAGTCAGGTGATTGGAAAATTCAAAACAACGTTTATGAATCTATGTAGTCCACACTATGTTACCCAACCTTGGAAGTTCTAAATGTGTGAGTTTCCTTACTCAACACATTAAGTTCCTCCGATGACCAACAACATTTTCTGCTTCTAGCCAACTCTATAATTACATGAACGTCTGACGTAGAAAAACAGAAAATAATAACAAATAATAACAGACAAAAAAAAGTGAAACATAAAACACAAAAAGGAAAACTAGATTCCGTAATTTGGTTTAATAATTGAACCAATTGTCTGTCTTAAGGGAACGTACCCTCAGCTCCAGTCCAAGTAAAGAAGGGAAATTAAGAACAACCAACTAATTGATTCACGGGAGTACTTTCTTACTTCGATTCTTCACCTTCATGATTGTCAAGGAATTAAAATATCCCATTCGTATTCCTTAATCATACTTGACCTACATTCTTTTTCTAGCTTTGTGATGAAAATCAATTCCAAGCCATTGACTCCTTGAGAATATCCTTCTATGGTTCAATTTCAATCCAGATAAATCATGTAGTGCAGGATAACAAACAAAAACGAGAGCAATAGTGCTCCAAAAATATCCAGCAATCCAAGGATGGATTTTAATTGACTTCACATGATTCGCTGTAAACCTTGACATCCGGCATCCTTCGTCGTAAACATCTAATGTCGATTAATAGAAACTGTAAATCCAGAAAATTGCTTCGTTTTTCAGGGTGATCCTTTGTTGTACCTTGTTATTTTAGATGTATATATAATCTATGATTTGCAACTTTGGGCATATGGTTTGCACTTCTATGGTAACGTGAAGCTATATGAAACGAATGGATAGTCTTCCGTTCCAGGGATTTTTGAACGTGATGTTTACATAACTTGAATGCACAACTTGTAGTGGTATTCAACCTTATACTTTAGGAGCCTTGTGCTGTAAGGTGACATATTAAAGAAGGTTATGTGAAACATATCAATTAGTAAATTCTAAAGGGATTGATAGGTGGCCACCGTTGGAGAGTGTATATTGCAACATTTTGGGAATGGACTCACTATTTATGTCTGCGAGATTGGCTGTGATATTGTGTTCATGATATTATTGCTATCCTACGTTATACCTTATATGTAGGCCAGTTAAGCCATGTATTTTATTTCATGGTAAATAGATGAGATATCTCTTTAAGGAAAGAAGATTATAATTCTAAGACAAAATACTTTGTTTATGTATGCTTCGTCTGAAGAACGAGTCGTTGTATTTAAAAATGCATCTGAAGTTAATTTTTAAAGTGAACCGGACACTTTCTTATTATTGTGTGTTGACAAGGATACTGTGGCGGTTCTTTAATACATTCCCAAAGAACCGCCCATCCTCTTAAATTAACCACCTTCCAAACCCATAGTACTTACCTGCAATTAGGGGCAGCGTAAGCTCCCCTGCAGCATCACACCTGAAAGTTAAACCTTATCAAGCATGCACATCAAACAAATTATTTCATTTATTCATACATGGACCGTGCCAGACAATGGGCTCGGCTTGTCAGCAATTATAAAAGACAGATAATCGCTGGCCAGCGTAATTGTTGACATAGCTGTAGCCGGTATTCTTGCTACGGTTCATGAGTAAATATTGCCCCAATCTCAAGGTTCGCAACATTGGCGACCAATTTCCCTTATCGGTTATCTACCGATGATGGGATTTGGGCACCAATATGATTGACATTGGACACTCATACCCCGGATCATGCCTAACGATGCTCCGGTCTGTTAAATAAACAAACACGATGTGCATATCAGCATATCGAGCGCGTCATTTCTACCCATTCCCTTTATAAGCTATTCCACCTGTAAAACATGTTAAACGGACGCATAGCTAAACTCATTATCCTATGCAGATAATGCATAATTGAGTTTAGCTACCTTTTTCCCATACGGCAACCCCATTTCGCTAACCCATGAGATTTCCGCAGGATATCGCATCATGATGGTTAGCAACGGCATAGTCTGATCAAACGATGCGGTTGCTTAATCTTGCGACCGCTGGGGAAATTATCAAAGCATTTAAGTTAGTTCCCATGATCATATTTCCCTAGCCAAGTCGGCGTCCTTTTTACTTTCTCCAGACACTTCATTCGCTGGGGATCAATGCTCTCTTTTCGCAGGTGAATATCATCATCATCGGCACTACAACCGGGATCCGGTCTTGGCCTTATTTAACAAATCTCTCCACCGGTCCCGATTTCGAGCCGATGTCATCCAGTTTGGCACTCCCAGGCTCTGGGCGTCCTGGTCTACGCCATCCCTCCATCGCAGACAAGGTCTGCCGCGCTGTCTCCTTCCATACATCCTGCCACAAAGGACTTTCCGGGCAGGCTCCTCTTCGCTTATTCGAGCTAGGTGTCCCGCCCACCGGAGTCTACCGAGCTTGATTTTTCTTACAATATTAGCTTGAAGGTAGATTGCGTACAACTCATGGTTGTAGCGTCTCCGGAATCGTCCTCCCTCACATACGGGGCCAACAATTCTCCTTAAGACCTTTCTCTCGAATGCGGCCAAGAGCTCAGAGTGCCTTTTATTAAGCACCCAGGTCTCGGATCCATACATGAGTACTGGTAAGACCATGGTCTTGTACAGTAGTAGCTGGATGTTCTGGATAAATTTCGGGATTTAAAGAGCCTTGGTAGACAATAGTAGGCTTTGTTGGATTTAATCAGCCATTCACGTTTTTCTTCTTCCATATTGTTATCGGCTGATACTATTGACCCAAGGTAGTTAAATGATTGCACTACTTCGAATTCGTGCTCCACTACCCTGATAGTTTGACCAACGTTAGGTCTTCTCTTCGCAGAAGTTGCCACCATGTACTTCGTTTTTCCCTCATTAATGTGCAATCCCATTTTTTGGGCCGCCTGTTCGACCTGGGTGAAGGATTCCTGTACCGCCGATTCGGTTCTACCGATGATGTCGATGTCATCTGTGTAGGCAAGTATCTGGCTGGACTTGGTGGCAATAGTCCCTACTGTTGTAACGCCAGAGTCACGGATTGCTTTCTCCAACGCCAGGTTGAAGAGGAGGCAGGCCAGACCGTCCTCTTGTCGGAGTCCATTATAGATGTTTATTGGTTTGGACAGCAATCCTGCTACTTTTACTTGACTAGTTACGTTGGTCATGGTCAACCTACAAAGTCGTATCAATTTGTTTGGAAACCCGAATTCTCTCATGGCATTATATAGTTCTACCTTGGCTATGCTGTCGTAGGCGGCCTTAAAATCTATAAACAGATGATATAATGGAGTCTTAAATTTCAGACATTTTTCCATCGCCTGCCTAATGATGAATATCTGATCAATTGCTGATTTGCCTGGGATGAAGCCACACTGATATTGACCAATGATGGCTTTAGCGTATGGGGCTACCCGGTCTTGTAGGGTAGAGGAGAGTATCTTATAGGCGGTACTCAGCAATGTTATACCCCTACAGTTGCTGCACGGTGTGATATCTCCTTTCTTATGTATGGGGCAAATTATACCGCGACGCCAATCTGCCGGCATATCCTCTTGCTCCCATACGTGCATCATGATCTCATGTATTTCGTGATGTAACGCTGTCCCTCCTTGTTTGATCAGCTCAGCTGGTAGGCCATCAGTTCCAGGGGCTTTGTTTGATTTGAGCTGCTCTATGGCTTTTAATGTTTCCTCAATGCTTGGTGGCGGCAGCATTTGGTCTTGATCTTGCATTGGTGGAGCCCCCAATTCTTCTGTGAGCTGATCATTTAGCAATTCATTGAAGTGCACTTCCCATCGCTCCAGAATGTCTTCAGGATCGTTGATCAGATTACCCTCTTTATCCTTGCAGTAAGTGCAGCGTGGTGTATACCGCGTCATACTGCGGATTATTTGGTAGAACTTCCGCGCCTGGTGCGGACCTCGCTCTCTACTTTTCTCTATTTCACAGACAAGAGTTTTTTCCCAGGCACTTTTCTTTGGTCTGTGAAGTTTTTTTTCAGATCTTCTGAGCTCTTTGTATTTCTCCTCGCGTACCCGCGTCCTATGAGACTGCTGCATTGCCCGGTATGCAGCATTCTTACGTTCAGTCGCTAGTTTGCACTCATCATCAAACCAGTCGTTCCGATCTCTACGACTACTGCCTAAGATGGAGTTGGCAGTACTAATGACAGTATTTATAAGGCGTGTCCATTTCTCTTCTACGCCCCGCATTCTGGCCCCAGGACTTACTCTCCCTCCGTCGAGCTCTTCGAGGGCGAGTCTTAACGCATGACCAAAGGTGTTGCTGGTATTCTCATAGCGTAAGGCAGCCGTGCTGATTCGAACCTGATCCGTGGATGCAATACGTCTCCGTAAGGCAATCCGCGCTCGGAAAACTGTACCAACAAGATAGTGATCCGAGTCGACGTTGGCACCTCGGTACGTTCGTACCGTCATCAGGCTCGAGGAGTGGCGGCGATCTATCAGCACGTGGTCAATTTGGTTGCGAGTGGCTCCGTCAGGTGATACCCAGGTGGCTTTGTGGATATCTTTACGGGGAAACCTGGTACTCGCAACGACCAAGTTTTTCGATGCTGCCAATTCGATGACTCGTAGTCCGTTGTCATTAGTATTCTCATGCAAACTATGGGAACCAGTGTAGTGTCTGAAAGCCGGCTCCCGACCTATTTTTGCATTCAAAGCCCCGAGAACGATTTTCACATCGTATCTTGGACAGGCATTGAGGGCCCGTTCGACGTTCTCGTAGTATTCTTCTTTTTCGTCATCAGGGTACTCCTCTGTAGGTCCGTGAACGTTTATGAGGCTTATGTTCTTAAACTTGCCTCGCACGCGAAGAGTGCATAGCCTTTCATTTATTGCATTAAAGCCGATGTTGGCAAAGCTTCAGTTTTTGGTTGACTAGGAAGCCTACCCCGAGCACATGGTGTTTTGCGTGACAGCTGTAATAAATGTCATACTCTTTTCTTTGAAAAACACCACTCCCCGTCCATCTTATTTCTTGCAATGCTGTTATGTCAGCCTTATATTCGAACAGGGCATCAGCTAGCTGCTGTGCAGCTCGAGCTCTTTATATTGAGCGTACGATCCATGTAAAAATTCTTAAATCATTTTGCCATTTTCGTTTCCGTGGTCGTCGTCGTGTATCCGGTCCATATCCGAGGCTTGTTAAATTTGCCATAATATTTCATTTTTATGGGCCTGGTTATTAGCCTTGCGCCAACCTTTCTCAGGATGTCGCTGCATGCATTGGTTCACTACTTGGCGGGGGTCAAAGTAGCTATCCAGGGGTGTCACGTGGAGACTGCATATCAACTTGGATTGAACAGGGACAAGGATCGTCCTGGCCTTCGCCGGGTTGAAGGCAATCAGAGACTTTGCCCTGTATGTTCGCACCCATCCTCCCTCGCAGGTGAATAGCGCCAGCTTAATTTTCCTCTCTTTCACAGTTCTGTCTTCGTACAGATCAATGTACTCTGAGATCACCATATTACCGAATTAGGTCAATGGGTTACGCTCAGAACTACATTGATTCATGCACATACAGCCACACCCACCCCGACATCATCATACATCGTGTTTCTGTTCTCTCATTCTCCCATGTTCGTCGATTATCAGTTAACCGATTATCCACCACACATCGACGGACGTGACAATAAGAGAGCAGAAGTATGTTCTCTTTTGGTTGTCAAGCGCGAAAATCAAATTACCCAACTTCATCCCTTTTCCCACCAGAGTCGATTAACAACCTTCACCAGAACAAGTCGTTTCCCAACGACCGCAGCGTGTGCATGCGGATGCACAAGCTCGCGCGGGAAGTAGTCCTCCGTTACCCAATCGAATAAAAATTCATTATTCGTAAACGACATTTGTCTTTTGAAAGAAAAAAAGAGCTACGTGAATGATACTATGGTTACTACACAAATACTACCGTCAGTTGTCTGTTGAAATCGGATTTTCATAATGTGCACCGCTGTTAAAATATCCAAACCCAATTCGGTTTCCTTAGCCAGCTCGTGTCGGATAAAATGAAATAAAACAACAAGGAAAGATAATATCTCAGTGAAAAGCAAAAGACTGTCTGCTGTTCATGTTTCCACCACTTGGATTATCGCACGCGTGTACGGATTAACCTCACCAAAGTTATGTGAATTTAAATTCAAACAAAAATACCCTTAATTAACAATAAAAAAAAAAACATTATACAAAACAATATACCAATGCCTTTTATTGGATATTCGTCGAGCAACATCGTGGGGAAGAAAGTGAACTAGTGCCCATGATCGGCACCATACTTCGTACCCCCACAGTATCTCTGTGGGATCGATTTTTTAATCGAATAACTTTAATGTAACGTACTGAAGCCCTACATTTTCTTAAACCATATATTATCCACTAAAAAACTCACGCTGATCACCGTAGAGTGATGTAGATATGAAATGGTAATATCCGGCTACTTTACCTGAAATGAAAATTCTCGTTCAGTAGCCAGTCTAACACAATACGAAATAATTATTTCCAGTCGAATGGAACTTCATTCCACACAACACATCACAACATAAATACTCTTAATTGGATATTTATCTCAACACGAAATACACAGCCGAATGTTTATCTCCACACACCACAATATAAAATAGGTATTATCGGCCGAATGTTGAACCCCACAACACAACACCACATAAATAATCGATTTAAGCCCACGCAACTTAGATCTGACATTTTCGACTGGAGATTTAATCCCACACAAAATAACAAATGCTACGTATTCACGAACTGGAGATTCAATTTCACACGATTCAAAATACAACCGATATTCTCGGTCGGATTTTCAACTCCACCAAATGCAATTATCAATAGACTTTTAACCGTACAGAACATCCCACGAAAAGATATTCTTGGTCCAAATTTCCACCGGCAAAGCCTAATACTTAATAACAAACAGACTGAATCTGGTCGTTCAGGGTTCAACATTTGCAAGGATGTTAGTCAAGCGCCATGGTCTGAGTAAGTACTCGTATCAGTAGTTCATTCCTTAATACAGCACTATAATAAGTAAACTTCTCAGCGATGTTATATAATTAAAGTTCAATTAATTATCACTCCCCCTTTGAATTACTAACATCTAGTTTCTTCACATACATATCCTTCCCTTCCCCCCAAATCACTAATTTCCCTTTACAATAGAATATCCCCAAATACAATAGTAGACAATTTAAATAAAAGTAAAACCCCATTTAAAACCCCACTCACATTACAATAGTCATTTTCCTTTTAATAGCCAAGTCCGGCCGCTTCCTAGAAATAACTATCGTGGAAGCGGAACGAAAAAGCATATGTGGCGAAAGACACAAGATTTGCTTCCTTCTTGTTAATAGAGTGATGGCAGCGAGTGGTTGTGCGGTGCGCTCCTACCTAATTTAAATATTGTTTTTGGATTAGCGAAAGTGGGCAGTCGTGTGTCGTCAACGTGTGCGGGTTGTGTTAATAGAATAGAAAATGAAATAAAATAAAAGAAAAAGAAATAAAACCCAATTAAATGTATTAAATTATAATTAAAGAAAAAGACTATCCAACAATCAAGACACACAGAGGTAAGTTTTGTGTGATAAATAAATAATTGTTAAAATAAAACTTTAACAGCGAGATACTAATGCAAATTAGTAGAGACCGGAAAACCTTCCAACACGCAGATAAGGAGGTTAAGGCTTCTAGTCACAACCTTCAAGAACGACCTTTTTTTTATCTTACCTCTCCCAGGAAAGGCGAACCTGTCAGCGCCTTGATATGCTATTTTTGCGACCGGGTCTATCAGCAAAGCTCCGAAAGATGTTCAAGGTTTCCTTCCAACCATTTCACGAAGCCTATATCTTAATGGGGTGGTATTTCAACGGGCCGCCGGGCTTTGGGACCCTATCTACCACTCAGTAGAAGTGCCGAACTGCACAATAGCAAGAGTCGTCAGTTGAACCTATGTTTCCACAATCAAACGCAAGACACCACCTCCTTACCAGCTCAGCCATTCAGGCGGCAAAATTGAGAGAAAACTGACATACTGGAGGGAAACTTCCTGACAAACATCATAGCCATTGTCAATGTCGTTACAGAAACAAATGACGAGACTGAACTGCTCTCGGCTGAAGAAGCTTTTGACGAAATCCGAGAAGTATGAGGCAACTACCATGTGCCTCTACTAACAACCTTAGACAAAATTCTCCACAATGCTCTAGCAGCTGACAGTCATACAGCCACCAAAAAAACTCAAGTGCGACTGCCCATGAATAAGTTACCTACCGTTTCTGGTACTCATGATTACTCGACACTGGTACTCATGATGACATGACAAATTTTCTGCTGTGGTCCACATCCCGATTGGATAAATTTACATTACCAAAACAAACAGAACTGCAGGAGAGTAATTTTAAGATCCAGTCGGGTTAGCAGTAAAAAAAGAAGATAATAATTCTTTTTATCTTATTTTTTTATATATTTATTTTTAAGACTAATGTACATTTATTTCATATCTTACCTTCTAACTTAAACTAGCTTACGTAACTAAAATGAAAAATATATACAACAATAAAATGGAACAGACGAAAGGAAATGACCAATAATGTGAAACACGATACGAGCACTCGATGCGGGCAGGAGGACGAACTCACGGGTCGTTGGAAGCGCGTTGGTGATCGCCAAAATACTGACTTTGCATCTCCAGCATCGTCACATGTACGCTGCAACGTTCCGTGTGAATCGTAACGTCAGCCGAATCGGGTCATGTAGCACAATGCTACAGTGTAGTACGAAAAATATGTAACATAATCAAAATGTAGTGTTTAAAAGATTAGTATTTTATGTTGTGAAATAAACGATGTTTCGTGTGGAAGTTTGATATCATAACTGTTCGCCTCGACTCAACAAGAAGAATATTGGATTCCAACAACTCCAAAACGATGGAGATAGATTCGACACCGTATTGTAAATCAGTAATACTTATCTCCAGACTAATCCACTCAGCAAAATAGTCTGGTTTTAAATTAGATAAAGGTGATGATTTCGAAGATGGGACTGCGGCCGCAATTGAATCTGCAACGCTTATAATTATTGTCTAAATTCAACCAGGCGGTTCACCGATGGGGAAGACACTCCACCGCTTTTTCAGGAACCGAAAACAGAAATTAAAAAAAAAATTAATACGCCTGTTAATAAAAAAAAAAAAATGAAAAAAAAAATTGAGCATTTTTCGCATCCTCGATCTCAAAGTAGGTCAACCTGTGTGGAAGAAGTATTGTGTGCAAGCGTACTGCACCGGGTTCCCGTCTTCCACCATCATCACTATAAGTTCCGCTGAAACAAAACCGAGAGAAGAAAAACCTTTCGAAACACTTTCCA
Source organism: Microdon myrmicae (assembly GCA_963931805.1). Classification (NCBI taxonomy): domain Eukaryota; kingdom Metazoa; phylum Arthropoda; class Insecta; order Diptera; family Syrphidae; genus Microdon; species Microdon myrmicae. Next base: position 58,033,601 of record OZ007500.1, on the reverse strand, counting down.
CCAACTTGTTCCAAACTGAATGACGAACCGTTCATTTCATTCTCATTTTTAAAACATTTTTATTTTCTATTTATATTCTTAGTTTCTAAATTAAAGGCTAGACAAAAAATGCTTAAATTCTAGCTTAATTATCTTATATAATAACTTACTGGTCCTTCGCAGACGCTCTAAGCTAAACACTACTTAACATTTGTATAATTTGCCTTTCGGCGACAGAACTTTGTGGCAATACTTATAATTATTTGAAAGACAAAGAAACATTTGAAAAACTTTGTTAACTTTTTTTTGTTTTTTTTTTTTTTTCTTAAAATTTAATTTTATTTAAAAGCACTTAACTTAACTTAACTTAAATCTTATACTACCCTTATTCTAGAAAAGCTAAGTCTATGTAAGCTAGCTGATGATAGTGTGATTCCATACCGACTTTGGTATCCAGGTCTTTATATGCCATTCAACCACCAGAACCGTTGACGCCGTCTAATACTATCGTCCCGGTCTCGGTGGGAGATAGCCCTACTGAAGCGCAGGAGCTCTTCTTCGGTGCGCGTTACTTCCCGGTCGTAGCACAATCGCCCGTCTACGGATGATCTACTTACGTGATAGATCAGCGGAATTCCGGATCTATCCTGTATAAGCCCTTTCATGTCCAAGTCAAGGAACGCCTCTGGTGGAACAAAGCCGATGCGACGCACGCTCTCATAGTACAGAGTGTTTGGATAATAGGCCCCGAAAATTAGGTCATTGGACGAGCTTATTGCCCTCGCAATATGTCCTCTGATTAATTTAATCATAAAATTATCCACCCTATTTATGTACGCTTCATTATATAGAGTCTCGTTTGCATAATACTTTTTATAGTCCGATTTCGGTGTCCGATATAATCTGAGACAACTTCTGAGACACTTCCTTTCGAACACCCGAATCTTTTTCATCAAATTTGGACCTATGTTGAACCATACTGGACAACCATATATGAGCATTGGCCTGATTAGCGTCATGTAGCATATGACTTTTACCCTGCTGTCAAGTTGGCTACTGTGAAATAGCCTCCCTGTCATAGCAAAAGTTTTCCTCGCTTTGACCAAGCAGCCTCTACATGTCTGTTGAAATACAGATATTGGTCTAGCCAGATGCCCAGGTATTTAACTTAACTCTTGGTTTCCAGTTTATCTCCATGCGGTCCCACGATAACTAGCTTTCGCCAGTTTTTCCTTGTGTCGTTCGTGGCTTTATATAATGGAGTTCTAAATAGGATGGCTTCACATTTCTGGAAGTTTATCTTAAGTTTCCAGTCATCGCAATAGCGCTGCACGTTGTTGAAGTCTCTCTGTATTAAACTATTTATGATCTCAACTTTCGGAGCTGTTCTATAAGTTATGAGATCGTCTGCGTACACAATAGCCTGCGGAAGTGCATCTAATAAGTCGCTAATGTAAATGTTAAAAAGAATCGGAGAAAGTACCGCCCCCTCTTGCAAGCCATTCTTGATATTATACGTTTTATTAGAGGTCACGTTACCATTTTTGACCACGAACCTCCTGTCCTTTAACATATCGTAAAGTATATATAGTAAAGGCTTATGTATGCCATGTCTGACCAGTTTGTAATATAACCCTTCGATCCAGACGGTATCAAAGGCTTTTTCCAAGTCGATCAGACATCACCTGTGCATTGGTTCCTACATATATCCCATTGTATGTCAGAGACCAGTTTAGCTGCGGCATGTATGGTTTCATGACCCGCCTTAAAGCCAAACTGGTTATTTGAAATAATGTTGTTGTCGTCTACCCATTTTAGCAGAGCTTTGTTAATAGTCTTTTCAAATGCTTTACTGATGCTTGGGAGTAAACTTATCGAACGCATGTTCATTGGGTTTGTGCAGTCTTTGCCCTTTTTTGCGATGAGCTGAATGATAGCCGTTTTCCAACGCGCGGGACAATATGCATTATTCAGCGCGTTGTTAAACAGGACCGTGTATATATCTATTGCCATTGGGGGCAGGTTCTTGAGTACGATGTTAGGTACTCCATCTATTCCCACTGACTTTTTGCTTCTTAATGAGTCGAAGATACTCTGGATTCCTTCCCTTGTTTTTAAAAGGCTATTAGCCACTACACCATTGACATTAATGTCAATTGACAGATTATCGTCACTGAATTCGGTAAAACCCGGATTCTCCGATTGCCAAAGTGAAATTTCTTTCCGGAGGTACAGCTGCAATTGTAAGCATCGAAAGAGTGTCTAGAGCTCTGCTATAAATAGATTATGTTGGTGCTCCTCAGGTGCATAGACCGCAATCGCATACAAACCTGTTAGTCCCAGCGACCCACAACAGCCCAATGGACCACGCCGCACACCCGTTGCCCCTGCGGTATCAACGCGGTAACATCCGCGTCCGCCATGATTATGGACCCCGGGCCCATACCAAGACCCAGGAACTCGTCAACGCGACAGTTCCTCTAACTAACCACAGCGCCTCCCGAAGCACGCTGGGTCACCTTGATTTCCAAGCGTTCAGCCCTCCTTCCAGCTCCGCACCACCTGCCCCACTCTCCCATACTTATTTCGTGACTACATCACCGGGCGGGGGGCGAAGAACTCCGCATTATTACAACCCAACTTCCATTGTTTCCCGCCAATGCAATCGCATTGGCACCTGAAAACATTTCCGTTTCCAAGGACATTAATGCATTCAACGCATTATCTGAAAATCCCTAAGAAGAATTCTTCACATCATACGGCATCACAAATCCCAAACTATTCGGCACCCTTGTCATCGTTAAAATGCTATGTCGGACAGCTTGTTTATACAGCTGCAATAAACCGACCCACGACTCGTTTGTCCAATCGACAAACAATGACCGCATCCCAAACATTATCATCGAAACCGAATCCTCTAGCATTTCCTAGTACAAACAAGAACTCGGTTCTTACTGCAGTCAGAGAGGCCATAAACATTAAAAACCCATTAGCACCTTTTCCTAATGGCGATGCATCTATTAACGCATCTGCACCAGTCATCCACGACTGTAATGCCCTTATTTGTTTTCAGCACCATTTCTCTGATGAATTGCTGTCTATGATAACCACAATGCACAGCGCAAACAATGATATTTACGATCCCTTTGTTCTTCTTCCCTCGTTTCAGGTTTCGTTTATCCTTTGCTGAAAGCATCGATAAACACGGTGATGTGTACGATCACACATACACACCACTGCATAAAGAGATCGCCGTGCATTGGTCACACTAGTAAGGAGAGATCGCATTTCCTTGGTGGCCTCACCCTAAGGAGAAAACTTTCTCTTTCTCCTCCATATCTCACCCTTAATTGAGGATTGAATTCGAGTCTTAGTTCTATCCTCGATGAGTCGTTTTCCATCACCCGACCGAGCCGTCTCAGTCCTCTACCACCGCTATCCGTTGCGCTGCGGATATGCGTAAGTGTGGAAATTCGCGATTTCAGCATATTGAGTCAAATTAAGTAAATAGCAAAAATATTCAATTAAAGGTAATTTTTCTTGTCACACCAGTATAATGCCATAGAAGAAGAGTACACTGTCTTACATTTTTTTGTGCATCCGTTTCATCGTCAATGTAATTAGAATCTGTTTTCTGTAATCTAATTAAATGCAGTAAGATTTGTTTTGAATAAAAAGAACGTTTTATAATAAACAAAAAGTGCGTTTTAATTACTTTCTCCTTGTGTCAGTTTCCTTGCGAGGTATTGTGGGGGTTGATGTGTGTATGCCGACGTACGGCAAGTATTCCAATAACTCTCCAACGATGTTGCTGTACGAAAATGATCCTTCGGAGACAGGAAAACACTTTTAATTCGCTTAACTCTGTTTTAATCGTTATTTTTATTTTTCAATATTTAATTCGGTTCACAAGTATCCTTATTGAATTGTACACAATATACTATTTTACACTTTATAACTTAAATACACAATTGCTTAACGGTGGTGAAATTTTGCAGTTTTTGCTTTGGTTTTAAATGAGCAGCGGCGCGACCGTCCGATTTGATTATTCGATAGTGACTGATCTGAATTAGGGTGGAAATCGTGATTTCTGCTTTTTACACATTGATCCGCCAATGGTAAACATGCTCTCTTGTGTGTTCCCCAACTCACCACACTCACCGAGGTCGAAACGTACTTGTGTATTCGTTCGACGTCGATGGGCCTACCCAGAATGGAGAAATCAAAAGGGAAAGCACAATAACCCAGGGTTGATCTGGCTTAGTGCGTGTGCGTCAGTGCCGTGTATGCGGCTGGTCTACTGACCTAGTGATGGTCTCTTAGGTCATCGCACTATAGCAAGACAGAAATACGAGAGAGAGGAAAACCTAGCTAAGGTTATTCACCAGCAAAAAGAGATCATTGATCCCAAGCGAATGGGTGATCTGGGAAAAGTCAATAGGACGCCGCGTCGGCTGGGGATATAATACCATCGGGGAAACTCTGTGGAATGTTCGCGAAATACTCAAGCCTATGGACAATGATGCAACCGCGTCGCTTGGTTTGACTTGGTTGTTGCTAACCAATACGAATGGAATTTCCGGTGGAAATCCCATGGTTAGCGCAATAGTGTCGCCGTATGGCGAAGATTGTAGCTAAACTCAATTATGCATTATCTGCATAGAATAATGAGTTTAGCTATGCGTCCCTTTGACATGTTTTACAGGTAAATAACTTATCAAGGAAATGGGTAGGTATTGTGGTTGGAATTGTGGGCTGTTTCTCCTATAGGATAGAGAAATCCCTACAGTATAACCTCCCTTGTTGTTAACGAAAGATGGTGGAGTTTTGTTCTTTGGTCGGCGGAACAATGGACGAACTTATAGTGATGATGGGGATGGAAGTGAACCCGTGCCGTACGCCGGCACACCCAACTTCGATTACCACAAAACCAACTTCACCACTTTCTAAGGAACCGAAAACAGAAACTGAAATAAAGAAAAAGCTATTTCAGCGTTCTTCGCATCCTCGGCCTCAAGAAATGTTCGAAAGATCCAACAAAACTCTAGTAATACGACGTTTAAAGACCGAATATCGCAAGAAAACGAAAACCGGTGAGAAGACGAATAAAGAAAGTATTTCCCCTGAAAGAGAACATTATGATTCTTCAATCGCGAAACACAAAATCCAAATCTCTTAAATATTACTCATCCTTTTTCAATAAGTTATTATAGCATTCGGGGGGAGTGGGAGCGAACACACAGGGCAAAGTATCTGCTTTCAACTTGGAGAAGGCCAGGACGATCCTTGCCCCTGTCCAATCCAAGTTGACATGCAGTCTCCACGTAAAAACCCTGGGTGGCTTCTTTCGCATCCTACAAGTAGTGAACCAAAGCAAGCAGCGACATCCTGTGAAAGGTTGGCGCGGGGCTAATGACCTTGCTCGGAAAAACAAATTATTATGGGCAATTAACTGGCGCAAGACTGATGACCTTGCCCGGAAAAAACAATTCATTATGGAAAATTTAATGAGCCTCAGGACTTGCTAAATGAGGCCAAGACCGGATCCCGGTTGTAGTGCCGATGATGATGATGGGCAATTAAACAAGTCTCGCCTAAGGACCGGATACCGGTGGAGAGACTTGCTAAAAAAAACCAAGACCGGATCCCGGTTATAGTGCCGGTGATGATGATGATTATAGCAGTCGTCGTCAATCTCGTCAGCAAAGTGACATCTGGAGAATGATCACAGAAATCGAATTGCTGATCACACTAAAAATCCTCTTCCAAGGGCGAATACTGTTGCACGCTGCAACTAGTGATGATGAGGGTGCGTCATATAATAGCATGTTTAAATAATCATCCACCCTTTACACTCGAGGTGTTAGCTTATTTCACAACCAATTAGCTCACTTTAGATTGCGGCGAGCTGTGACACAAGGAAGAATGGGGCGAATTCAAGAGAACAGTACAACAGTACAACGAAGGACTCATCGATTCAAGTGGTGATTATTGATTCTACATCAAGAAGTTGTATTGTCAACCAAGTCAGAGGCCACTTGCTTCACGTTTGCGGAACAACGTTCAAGAAGGTCACTACCGCTAACAACAGGCCTCAGGGAACCTGACATCGTTCAACGACGTCATTTGCGTCGAATAATCGAACACCGTCATTGCAAAGAGCAGCTAACGACAGTGATATATTTTCAGAAGTACCTTCAACTTCAGCTTCAGCTGCAGCTACCTCGCAAACGTTCGAATGCCTGCTAGTTTACTTCATCATCGTTAGGGTGTTTACAAATCGTTTCATCAAGTGCAGTACAGAGAAACAAACAATGAGGATCGAAAGTATACAGCCTAAGTGGTTATCATTGGAACCAAAAAGTAAAGTATCGAAAAATACATGAATCACAACAAAAATTAAATTTGTTTCAGTTTCGAATTGAAGAAGGGAGCAGACAGTCCACTCATACCACGGCACATCACAGGATTTAACAAATACTCTTCAGCAAAGAAGGGACGTGAATCATCTGAAAATGAAGACAGAAATACAACATCATTACCATCTAGATCGCATAAGAACAGTTCACGTACTGAAACCAAAATAGCTTGTCCCGTCACCAATCCTTCTTCTTCAATTCCCACAGTTACTGCAATCACCTCGAAGTCAAGATATACTCAAGCAAAATAATACCTGGATAAACATTGTCAGCAATTCCTCCGTCTTTTGACTCAGTTGATGTGTCGATAGGTAGCGTAATGCCAATGCCGTGTAGTTAGAGATTCAATGGCAGTACTTCCTCCTCCAACAACTCAAGATTGTAATATCAATATTTTAATGAAGTTTACGATGACACTACCAGTTTCTGTGTCTAGATAAACGACTACGACATTTGTGGGGCAACATTTACCACTTTATAACACAAGTTATGGGAAGTAACCAATGGCCATATCGGATCTAGATTCGACAACAACACTAATTACTAAAAGTGGCTTATCAATAACCAATCTAATAGTGTCTGACTATTTGGATCCCAAGGACAAAACATATGGAATATCGTCTGAGAGATATTCATCAAATTCAACGCCTTTTGGTAACCACAAAGTCTTCATTTGGGATTGATGAGTTCAGGTCGACATATACATCGGAATCGAATATCACTCATGGAATAATTATTGGTGTTAACACACTTACATCATCCACGTTCACGATCAACCACGTTTCTATTGAAAATGGTTTTCACAATGTTGGACTGGAGTTTCAAGATACTCTTCAGAGTATAGGCGCAGTCCACTTCCGAACATGACACCGAAAAAAAAAGATCTTCGGGTATTACGAGAAATCATTTCTAACGAGAGAATACATACCAAGTTCATTTACGACAAAGACGTAATCTGCATTTATTAACACAATCAAGACCGGCCGAATCTTTTCAACCTGTTGCTGATGAACAGCCTGATGTACTTCTGGCGGGGGAAACAAAGTCAAACCAGAGACAAAAGATATGGCATAAAAAGTACGATATTATACGAAGAGACCGACCTAACTCCACTCAAGGAGGTGGGGGGGGGGGGGGGGGGGGTCGCACTCTTTATTAGAAAAGGAATCCCTCATAAAGTTATATATAGTGGAGAAGTGCGCAGGTTCCGGCTGCTGGAAGCCTGTATCGTACGCATATCCCTTCAGCAAGGAAGGGGCTTGTATGCGATTGCGGTCTATGCACCTGAGGAGCACCAACATAACCTATTTATAGCGGAGCTCGAGACACTCTTTCGATGCTTACATTTGCACCTGGACAAAAACTACTTTATCCTAGGGGGAGATATGAACGCTAAGCATAGAAATTGGCGAAATTATATATCTAATGACAGAGGAAATCAGTTGGTTGGCTGGTTACATCAGTATCATATTGAGTATAGAACTGACCTGCTAACTACGGAATATCCATCGTTCCCTAGAGGTAGATCGTTCTTAGATATCTTGCTAATTGACTCACGACTCAGACTACTTAACACCAACAGACGAAACAGAAACTGTTTACGGACAATTGAATACGACAGTGACCACTGTGCATTCACGGCATTAATGGAGCTTCCGAGCGATCTCGCAGATCTGGAGGAATTCGTGATCCCGCAACCCTACAAATGCCGGGCAATGCGATGGCCGCGGTTCACCAGATCATTAACAAGAGAACTTCGTTCGAATGACTTTAATCTGCCAGTAAACAGAAACCTGACAAATGACGAAATCGACAAATACATTCAACAAATGGACGAAACCGTAAAACGAACAATGGACAAAACAATTCCCAAAACGATAGTTACAGATCACATAAACATGTACAGCAACACAACAATAAACGCACTCCACAAGAAAAAGAGCAGACTGCTATCGAAACTGAAATAATTACACAGACAGTTTACAGACAGACAAGACCAGGAGATAATATTACTGAAATCTCAATTAAAAAACCTCCAACAATTACTTAAAGCTAATTATAGATTAGCAACAAATTTGTATTGGAACAACAGAATTCGGGCTATAAAAACTAATAACCCGAATATGTTCCCACAAATAAATAAAATGTTCAGGAGAAATAATCAAAACGAGATTCAGTGTCTCCAAATTCCACGTACTGATGTAAACAAGCAGCTGCTAACCAACATTGGCATAGATACAGAGAACGCTATCCTCAATAATGAGCTCTTCGTGATCGAAGATCCTTTGGAAAAGGTGAACGCTGTGGGAGCTGTCTTTCAGGAAATGTACAAGGTGAATGAAAGCATTCACCGAAATCACGACCTGGAAAACAGAGTTCTACTCAATCACCTGCAACTCCGGAATGAAATTTCACTTTGGCAATCGGAGAATCCGGGTTTTACCGAATTCAGTGACGATAATCTGTCAATTGACATTAATGCCAATGGTGTAGTGGCTAATAGCCTTTTAATAAAAGGGAAGGAATCCAGAGTATCTTCGACTCATTAAGAAGCAAAAAGTCAGTGGGAATAGATGGAGTACCTAACATCGTACTCAAGAACCTGCCCACAATGGAAAAAGATATATACACGGTCTTGTTTAACAACGCGCTGAATAATGCATATTATCCCGCGCGTTGGAAAACGGCTGTCATTCAGCCCATCGCAAAAAAGGTCAAAGACTGCACAAACCCAATGAACATGCGTTTGATAAGTTTACTCCCAAGCATCAGTAAAGCATTTGAAAAGACTATTAACAAAGCTCTGGTAAAATGGGTAGACGACAACAGCATTATTCCAAATAACCAGTTTGGCTTTAAGGCGGGTCATGAAACCACACATGCCGCAGCTAAACTGGTCTCTGACATACAATGGGATATATGTAGGAACCAATGCACAGGTGCCTGTCTGATCGACTTGGAGAAAGCCTTTGATACCGTCTGGATCGAAGGGTTGTATTACAAACTGGTCAGACATGGCATACATAAGCCTTTACTATATATACTTTACGATATGTTAAAGGACAGAAGGTTCGTGGTCAAAAATGGTAACGTGACCTCTAATAAAACGTATAATATCAAGAATGGCTTGCAAGAGGGGGCGGTACTTTCTCCGATTATTTTTAACATTTACATTAGCGACTTATTAGATGCACTTCCGCAGGCTATTGCGTACGCAGACGATCTCATAGTTTACAGAACAGCTCCGAAAATTGAGATCATAAATAATTTAATACAGCGAGATTTCAACAACGTGCAGCGCTATTGCGATGACTAGAAACTTAAGACCAACTTCCAGAAATGTGAAGCCATCCTATTTAGAACTCCATTATATAAAGCCACGAACGACACAAGGAAAAACTGGCGAAAGCTAGTTATCGTGGGACCGCATGGAGATAAACTGGAAACCAAGAGTTTAGTTAAATACCTTGGCATCTGGCTAGACCAATATCTGTATTTCAACAGCCAACTCGACAGCAGGGTAAATGTCATATGCTACATGACGCTAATCAGGCCAATGCTCATACATGGCTGTCCAGTATGGTTTAACATAGGTCCAAATTTGATGGAAAAGAATCGGGTGTTCGAAAGAAAGTGTCTCAGAAGTTGTCTCAAATTATATCGGACACCGGAATCGGATTATAAAAAGTATTATTCAAATGAGACTTTATATAATGAAGCGTACATAAATAGGGTGGATAATTTTATGATTAAATTAATCAGAGGACATATTGCGAGAGCAATAAGCTCGTCCAATGACCTAATTTTTGGGGCCTATTATCCAAACACTCTGTACTATGAGAGCATGCGTCGCAACGGCTTTGTTCCACCAGAGGCGTTCCTTGAATTGGACATGAAAGGGCTTATACAGAATAGATCCCGAATTCCGCTGATCTATCATGTAAGTAGATCATCCGTAGACGGGCGATTGTGCTACGACCGGGAAGTAACGCGCACCGAAGAAGAGCTCCTGCGCTTCAGTAGGGCTATCTCCCACAGAGACCGGGACGATAGTATTAGACGGCGTCAACGGTTCTGGTGGTTGAATGGCATATAAAGACCTGGATACCAAGGTCGGTATAGAATCATAGTATCATCAGCTAGCTTACATAGACTTAGCTTTTCTGGAATTAGGGTAGTATAAGATTTAAGTTAAGTTAGGTTAAGTGCTTTTACATAAAAAAAAAAATTAAAAAAAAAAAAAAAAAAAATTAGGTAACAACAAAAAAAAATTGACAAAGTTTTTCAAATTTTTCTTTGTATTTCAACTAATTATCAGTACTGCCACAAAGTCCTGTCGCCGAAAGGCAAATTATACAAATGTTAAGTAATGTTTAGCTTAGAGCGTCTGCGAAGGACCAGTAAGTTATTATATAAGATAATTAAGCTAGAATTTAAGCATTTTTTGTCTAGCCTTTAATTTAGAAACTAAGAATATAAAAAGAAAATAAAAAATGTTTTAAAAATGAAATGAATCAAGACCGGCCGATCTTGTGCAATTTCATTCTTATAATTCCTCCATCCTTATAGTCAGAGCCTGCATGTACTAACCCAGTACAGACTATCAGTAGATAATCCCGTCTTTTTCAGATATCTCAAAACGACCTAAGTCGACCTTTCAACTATTTTTTTTTACATCTGGTTCGTAGTACGCCGAACATCCATTCGATTGCTGTGTATTATTTTTCCCTCTCGTTGAAGCAGTAAGCTGTTTAATTTGTTGCGCCTCCGGATCCAAAAGACCAAGTGAACGACTGACGCTAATGGCCCTTCGCGGTGGTAGAGGTAGACATAATATGGCCTAGAACAATCACGTAACGTTCGGATTGTTTCGAGAGAAAGTTTTGCCATCAATCTCTCAGAGTAAACGAAACCTACAAAAACGCCATCTATAATTTATTGTGGCAACATTTTAAATGACCTGAGAGGGGGGATAAGAGTTCTTATGTCGAAAAGCTATCACCAAAATCACAACTTAAATTAAATGGCTGTATGCGATTAATTAACTTATAATGATATAAAACAACATCAGAATAGGTTCATGAAAATGACAGTTACAACATCTTTAATGACTCGACCTAAGTTATTTATTCGCTGAAAGCATTACAACCATAAATAAGCGCCCAGGACAATCTACTGGAAATCTTCTGCAGTACCGTTCAATGGGCAAAGTGTGTCGACATGTAAAGAAGACAAAATGTATCTGGACAGATGAAAAATAAAGGGTTCAAAAACCTGAATTGTTGTCGCAAGATATGTAACTGAAGCTTCAGTAACATCCCTATACAACATCTCACATTTCCATTTGTATGTAAAGGATCTAGTAGCGTAGTTAAAGTCATGGGTGCGTAGCGCTTCATCTTAATGTCGACAAATTAATTTAATTACCTTATGGGTGGGATATTCGCTTACATTAATGATTTGGCAAAGTTGTTGTAAAGGACGAATAAAGAACTTGCGCTGGCCGTAAGGAAAGTAATGAAGTCGATACACGAGGGTGGACTCAGAAGTATCCGGGCTGACTATGGTAGAAAGTACCAAACGTATAAAGTTTAAATTCGACGTTTGGCAACGCTGTATTGTTTACAATTTTTGACGGCCATCAATGGTAAACACTCTCCGTGAATTTGAAAACATGGGAAAAGTTGGTTTTTTGTTTTTCGTTTTATATCCACACTTATTTAACAATTCATTTACGATTCTACTTAAGACTAAATGTTAACTTCTATTTTACAAATATCATTCTTACATTAACTTACTGGCTCTTCGCAAGCACTCTAAATTATACATTATCATTTTTTTATGCCTTTCGGCGAACAATAACTGATATTTCTATAACATGTCACAATAATTGATATGTTTTCTTTTTAAAATTTATTCTATTCTTTCTATATCACGTACTGTTTATAATTTTTTTTTAAATACATACAGTTGTGGCGAACTAATTAAGAACGATACTAGAGATTTAATTTACAATAATTTTTTATTAAAATTCTTTTCTATAAACAGTTTGTAAAAGGTTTTTTATATATGTAGTTTAGTATATTAATTAAAATATAAATAATATTTACAAAATAAATAACAAAAAAAAACACAAAATTAAAATCAAAAGGTTTTGTAAAACAAAATTAGTAGGCGATCTAATTAAGAACGATTGATTTTTAGTCCATATTTGATGTCTTAGCTTAGTATTTTGTAGGAAAACCTTTGTTTTTAATCACTGCATTATTATTAAAGCAATAAGGTCCTGACATTTATTCGTTGTTATGTTTTCCCAAGCTGCTTTAGCAATCTCATACAATTCATATAACTTGCTTATATTATGCTTGTTTACATCTCTTTTTAATTCGTTCCAGAGGTTTTCTATTAGGTTTGGGTCCGAGCAACATGAAGGCCAATCGATGACATCCACGGAATTATTAGAAAACCATGCTCTCGTTCCTCTCGCGGATGCTTAGGGTCATTGTCCTGCATACATTTCCATGTCACAGGCAATTCTCCATCTGCATAGGGCAGCATTACATCTTCAAGGACATTAATGTAGCTTTGGGCGTTCATTATACCTTCTATGCGATGTAACCGACCGGTTTCTTTGTATGACATACAACCCCATAGCATGATACTTCCTCCTCCATGTTTGAGGGTGACAGTGGTTTATTTAGGGTTGAATGCTTGATTTTTTGGCCGTTGAACATATTGTAGTGCTCCAAAAAGCCCTACTACCTTTTTCTCCCATTCCTACATCCAAATCCCAGCAATAATACGCAAAAACATAAAATCCTATCAAAACTCACAAAAACCCAAACATGAACCAAATCAAACATTCGTTATTGCCTAACATTTGCCCCCACGGCATTATTAACCCAAAAATCCAAATTAAAATTAAAAGTTACAATAAACGAATCTAATATTCGTTTATTTTTCTACATTTGGTCGACAGCATCACCCAAATCCAAAATTCAGAGATCGTTATCTCTATCCCAAAAAATTCCATTGAGTTAAACAAACAAAAACTCAAAAGCAGATACATTCACACATCTGCGTAATAGTTTCGTAAGAATTCAAGAAATTGATTTCTTACCTTATGTAAATACAACATCTCGCTCGAGATATCCAACAAAATCCAGATTGTTGTACGAAAATGTGGATCTTTGGGATACAATTTTCGATTCCTTTTCCTTTATAAAGGAATAGTCAAGTGATCTCCGGCCCGCAGTCTAAATTCACTGTCCCTGGAGGAAGTACCCCAGGAAAATCCTGAATAATATAATAAAATCATATTCGAAAAGGAAACTAGACGACTTTTAATTTCCACGGATATCTAAATATCACTTGGCCCCCACGGAAGACCAAGTGACGACATCAGTACGAAGGCCGAATCAAAGGACGTTGCTCTTCCCTCTGAACTCAGAGGAAGCACGGCAACGACCCCTTTTGTAGGACAAATTTTCAGGAGCGGTCAAAATTTTGAGAGATCGCCTTGTCCTTTTAAGGACCAGGAGACACGCTTCCTGAAAATAAAAACCCCTACAAGAAACACAACAATATTGCTTTCCATCGGAACCGACTCTGTTGATTTTTGTTTCATCACTCCATAATATTTTTTTCCACTGTGAGATGTTCCAATTCTCATGTTCCCTGGCAAAAGCTAACCTAGCCTTTCGGTTTTTTAATGATAGCAATGGTTTTTTTCTAGCCGATCTTCCAAAAAGCTGGCTCTCAGTTAATCGCTCTCTAATAGAGCGTGCTGAAAGTGCATTTGGGTCCTCGGCGAAAACTTCCGTTCGTATTTCTTTTGAACTCATAAATGGATTTTTTTTTTGCAGCTCGAACAATTAGCCTATCCTGGGCTTCAGTCGTTTTACGAGATCTTCTCCGTCTTGCTACGAGTTCTGTGGTTTAATGTTTTTCTACATATTTTATAGCATTAAATACCATTATTTTAGAGCAATTAAGCTTTTTTGAAATTTCTTTATACGACAACCTTTCATTATTTCGAAGATGTATTATCGCTTCTCTCATGTTTTTTGTGTAGCTTTTTTTCCCATATCTCGTTCAAATGTCTTAAAACAAAGCAAGAATTTATAATTCCGTTTACTTTCAAACAAATTATTATATTTACCAACAAATATATACGTTTAAAACGAAATTATACAAAAAGAAACAAATCGTTCTTAATTAGATCGCCAGCTAATTTTGTTTTACAAAACCTTTTGAATTTAATTTTATGGTTTTTTATTTTTATTTTTTGTAAATATTATTTATATTTTAAGTAATATACTAAAATACGTATATAAAAAAACATTTTACAAACTGTTTATAGCAAAGAATTTTAATAAAAAATTATTGTCAACAAAATTTCTAGTATCGTTCTTAATTAGTTCTTTCTAGTATCGTTCTTAATTAGTGCCAAAATTACAAAACGAAACAAAACGTACAAACATAGACAAGGTATACAAATAAAAATTAATTATGAATTGGCGATAGGGGGAAGGAAACGGGTGCGCCTGAGAGGCATACTAATTCTTCATTTTAATTTTTTTAATTTGTTTTTTTATCTTCTTAGTTTCTAAATTTCATGCTAAACAAAAAATGCTTAAATTCTAGCTTAATTATCTTATATTATAACTTACTGGTCCTACGCAGGCGCTCTAAGCTAAACATTACATAACTATTGTATAATTTGCGTTTCGGCGACAGAACTTTGTTTGTGGCTGTACATTTGATTAATAGAATGACAAAGAAAAATTTGGAAAACTTTGTGTTGAATTTGTTTTGGTTTTTTGTTAAAGTTTAACTTAGTTCTATTTATATATATATTTTTTTTTAATAATTTTATTTAAAAAAAATTAACTCAAATCTTATACTATCCTAATTCTAGAGGAGACAAGTCTGTGTAAGCTGGCTGATGACACTGTTATTCTACCGATATTGGTATACAGGTCTTTATATGCCATTCAACCACCAGAACTGTTGACGCTGTCCAATACTATCGTCCCGGTCTCTGTGGGAGATAGCCCTACTGAAGCGCAAGAGCTCTTCTTCCCTGCGCGTGACTTCCCGGTCGTAGCACAATCGCCCGTCTACGGTTGATCTATTTACATGATAGATCAGCGGAATTCCGGATCTATCCTGTATAAGCCCTTTCATGTCCAAATCAAGGAACGCCTCTGGAAGAACAAAACCGTTGCGACGCACGTTCTCATAGTACAGGGTATTTGGATAACAAGCCCCGAAAATTAGGTCATTGGACGAGCTTATTGCTCTCGCAATATGTCCTCTGATTAATTTAATCATAAAATTATCCACCCTATTTATGCAGGCTTCGTTATATAAAGTTTGAGTAGTACTTTTTGTTTTCCGATTCCGGTGTTCGATATAATCTAAGACAACTTCTGAGACACTTCCTTTCGAACACCCGATTCTTTTCCTTCAAATTTGGACTTATGTGAAGCCATACTGGATAACCACATATGAGCTTTGGCCTGATTAGCGCCATGTAGCATATGTCTTTTACCCTGCTGTCGAGTTGGCTACTGTGAAATAGCCTCCTTGTCATAGCAAACGTTTTTCTCACTTGGACCAAAGCAGCCTCTACATGTCTGTTGAAATACAGATATTGGTCTAGCCAGATGCCCAGGTATTTAACTAAACTCTTGGTTTATCTCCATGCGGTCCCACGATAACTAGCTTTCGCCAGTTTTTCCTTGTGTCGTACGTGGCTTTATATAATGGAGTTCTAAATAGGATGGCTTCACATTTCTGGAAGTTGATCTTAAGTTTCCAGTCATCGCAATAGCGCTGCACGTTGTTGAAGTCTCGCTGTATTAAACTATTTATGATCTCAACTTTCGGAGCTGTTCTGTAAGTTATGAGATCGTCTGCGTACGCAATAGCCTGCGGAAGTGCATCTAATAAGTCGCTAATGTAAATGTTAAAAAAATCGGAGAAAGTACCGCCCCCTCTTGCAAGCCATTCTTGATATTATACGTTTTATTAGAGGTCACATTACCATTTTTGACCACGAACTTCCTGTCCTTTAACATATCGTAAAGTACATATAGTAAAGGCTTATGTATGCCATGTCTGACCAGTTTGTAATATAACCCTTCGATCCAGACGGTATCAAAGGCTTTTTCCAAGTCGATCAGACAGGCACCTGTGCATTGGTTCCTACATTTATCCCATTGTATGTCAGAGACCAGTTTAGCTGCTGCATGTGTGGTTTCATGACCCGCCTTAAAGCCAAACTGGTTATTTGGAATAATGCTGTTGTCGTCTATCCATTTTACCAGAGCTTTGTTAATGGTTTTTTCAAATGCTTTACTAATTCATGCAAATTTAAATGAGGGCGGCATATTTTTCCGAAATTCCCAGCTCAACTACAACATGGTAGAGTGTTTGTCTTGCGACTGAGTCGTGGGCTTTTTTGAAGTCAACGAACAGTTGGTGAACCGTCTCTCCATATTCCCACTTCTTTTCCAGCAGTTGCCTTATTGTGAACATTTGGTCGTTTGTTGACCGATTCGTACGGAATCCGCGTTGGTAGTCTCCCAGTATTTCTTCTGCGTACGGTGTGATTCTCGCGAGTATGACATTTGTTAGTGTTTTGTATGTGGTTGGGAGCAATGATATTCCTCTATAGTTGTCGCAGTCAGATTTGTCACCTTTTTTGAAAATGGGGACGACAATTGAGGTTTTCCATTCTCCCGGAGTGACTTCCTTATCCCGTATTGTTTTAACGAGTTGGTGGATCTTTCGAGCGGTTGCCTCTCTTCCACACTTCACAAGCTCTGCCGGTATGCAGTCGACTCCGAGAGCTTTGTTCTTTTTCAATCGATTTATTGCGTCTACAACTTCGTTGAGAGAGGGCTCTGGTATCTGAGGCTCGGCTGTATGTACGCTTGGTGCGTTTATTTGTGGTTGATGTGTGCGTACATTGAGCAGGTTTTCAAAGTACTGCTTCCATCTTGTCACGATATTGTTTGTTTCCGTCACCAGATAACCGTTTGTGTGTCGAATTATTTTGATTCCCCCTCGGTAGTCATTTCTAATTGAATTTATTCCGGTATACACACCTCTGATGTTCTTTGCTCTGGCATTTTCTAGGATTTATTCGACCGGGTCTTCTCCCATTCGTGTTTTTTGCGTTTGAAGAGTCTCATTGTCTCCTTCCGAATTGTCGCGTATCTTTCTGCGTTGAGTTCATCATATTTTTGCAAGTGGACCACCCTGAGGCGTTTACGTTCTTCGATCTTTGCCATACACTCATCGTCAAACCAAGGTTTGGACTTAATTGTTTTCTTAAATTATAATACCTTTTGGGCTGTTTGTTTGATTGTGTCTCTGATAGATATCCGTTTAGTGTCCACACTATTGGCTTCCTCTTCCTCACTGCTCCCATTACCTAGGATGCTAAATCTATTCGTTAGTTCGTCTTGATATTCAGCCCATTTGTGCAGAAGGTTTTTCAAACGTAACAGCCTTAAAATCTTCACAAACGGAGATGTATTGTGATGTTCCACAGAAAGTGTAAGGGCCTGTTACTTCAGAGACGACTGTCATGCAGCATACATCGAAATGCGCGACACGGCTCCCCCGACTTTGAGTTGGGGACATTGCTGATGGTCTTCTTCGAGGTTCCTTGAACTTGATAAGTGGGAAGTTTGGGGAGTTCGAAGAATTTTAGGCCCTCAATATGGTTTTCAGAAAGGTGTCGAGCTGCTTGTACCTAGGGGCTTCAGTAGTATCGCTCTGAGATGTCTGCCCATCACGGGCAATGCGATCATCAAGCCGGTGCGTTTTTTTTTATTTTACTTCTCCCAGGAAAGGCGATCCTATAGCGCTGAGTCAGCGCCCTAAGATGCTATTTTTTTTTTCTCGACCGGGTCCATCAACCAAGCTCCGAAAGATGCTCAAGGAATTCTCCTAAACATTTCACGAAGCCTATAGCTTAATGGGGTGGTATTTCACCAGGCGGCTGGGCTTTGGGATCCCACGTTCCACTCAGTAATTGTGCCGAACTGCACAATAGCAAGAGCCGTTAATTAAACCTAGATTTGCACATTCAAACGCAGGACACAACCTCCTTACCAACTCATGCATTGCGGCGGCGTAGTATCATGAGGATGTCGCCCCAGTCCGTTACGGGTCGACCTAATGCATTTAGAGTCTCGATTGTGTCATGCCTATCGTCGCATAGCAGAAGTAAAGCCACGACGGACTCTTTGGTTATAGCACGTATCTGAAACAGAGCGCTTAGACCAGAATGAACAAGAGCACGAGTGTTGTCGTTGTGCTCGACTAGTCGGTCCAAAGCCCGCTCATAATTTTGTTCTGTGGTAAATCTTTAAAGGGCTTCCGATCCCCGTATTCGCTTGAAAAGTTAAGAACCAGCACTGGAGGCATTTAGCGAAACGGGGCGCGATTGGTATCCGTGATTGTGGAGAGTCTCGTTGATGCTGACGATGAAGCTGTGACATCCGATTTAATTTCATACGAGCATCGATGAATTTCACATGCTCATCCGGATATATAATGAATTCCTTCGTGAAATAACTGTTGTTATAGTTATCCGCAGTTTTCAGCTACTGATTTCCTCGTGTGGCTTTACGATACCTTCCCATTTGAGACGAAGATTTCACAGCCTATACTATAACCAGTCGATATGAACTTTTGGGTTCCTACAAGCCAAAAAATAGGTAGACAGATACAAAAAAATCCTGGCCTATGGTTGGATAGAGAAGTAGAGAAAAAAAAAACGAAAGTAAGCCACAAATGTTGCACTGCTCTATGCGAAATTTCAGCACTATTGCATTGTTCTGGCGCAGAATATCAATATCGTATCCGAGTGCATTACAGATAAGGGAAAGCGAGCATCATGTGTGTTATACCCCTGCGGTGTCTCCAACCGATACACATGAATACGTATAGTGAAGAATCACAGCAAAAGGAAAAATCGAATGGCAATTAGCATAGCACCATATCAGTAAATACAAGTCAAGAATAATATATCATCATATCGCCCGTGGCCCGATGTGTTGATATTTTGGTTCTATCTTTTGCTGTAATTATAACCGTCATAACTTTGGTTTGCAACGCACTCTCTTCACTGTCGCAGGAAAACATTCCGGCCATATGGCAATTGTCCCACTGAAAAACAGCAGATACCAAAGAGAATCTGTCATTAATAACTATTGAATCAGACCCTAAAATAGAAATTTGAGATTAATGTTTTACGAAAATGGGCGATGAGGAGCTTGTACCAGAAATATTCAGAATCTGTCTGGAACTGAAAATAAATAGGCTGGACTACTTCCAAACACCATACATGCGGACGACCAAGATCCTGAATCTACGAATTATACAAATCGTAGATTCAGGATCAGGATTAGACTCACACGTCACCGGCTCAAACAAATAAAATACCGGTGTATGCATAGTTTTTTCCGGTTTAACTAAGAGATGGCGCCAGAGAAAAGTACGCAGCGTATTAATTAGACACATACGTCATTTTGTTAATCAGAGATTCAACTACAAATACACATAAGTTGAGTCCGCCAAAAACGAGTGTCTTTATTTTATCGTTCAGTGATCATGTAGAGTTTTGTGCCTGACAAAGAACATTAGCGGCACGCATTGTTTTTCTTATTTAATCAAAAGAAGAAGGCTGTTGAAAGTCATCGTTTGCTGGTAGAAACATATGGTGAACACGTTCCATCAATTAGAACATGTGAGATATGGTTTCGAGCATTTAAAAGTGGTGATTTCAATGTGAAAGGCAGTGAGCTCTAGTAGACCACAAAATGTGAAGACGAGCAATTGCAGGAGTTATTCGATGATGACCCAATTCAAACTCAACGACAATTAGCAGAAGCATTACATGTGTCAAAAGAAACAATCAGCAGACATTTACGAGCAATGGGGAAGATCAATACCAGGTGTATGCATCAATTTTTCAGTTTAACTAAGTGTAGTGCTCCAAAAAGCCCTACTACCTTTTTCCCCCATTTCTACATCCAAATCCTAGCTATCTTAAGCTAAAACCAAAAAACCTATCAAAACCCACAAAAACCCAAACATGATCCAAAATTCGCAATAAACGAATCAAACATTCGTTTATAGCCTAACATTTGCCCCCACGGCATTATTAACCCAAAATCCGAATTAAAATTAAAAGTCACAATAAACGAATCTAATATTCGTTTACGTTTCACGGCATCACCGAAATCCAAAAATTCAGAGATCATTATCTCTATCTGAAAATTTTCCATTCAGGAAAACAAACAAAAAACCAAAAGCAGATACATTCCCACATCTGCGCAATAGTTTCGTAAGAATTCAAGAAATTGAATTCTTATCTTATGTAAACACAACATCTCACTCGAAATATCCAAAAATCGAGATTGTTGTACGAAAATGTGTATCTTTGGGATACAATTTTCGGTTTGCTTTCCTTTATAAAGGAATAGTAAAATGATCTCCGGGCCGCAGTATCTAAATCCTCCTGCCACCGAGTAGTAATTTTTCCAATTCAAGTTTTACAGTTGCAGTAATACTCAAATATTAAATCAACAATAAAACTTAAACAAAAATTGAAACTTCTTTTAATATTTTGAAAATTGTGTGTTGTCACCAACGTGGGATAATTCTTTCGTGTACCAGGACGACTCCAAAAATTGGTACAGGAAACGGTACTAAGGTTGCAGAGTATAGGGACGCTATCCCCTAAGTTACGTTCTACGAACAATCAGGACGTTGCTCTTCCCTCTGGGTCAGAGGAAGCACGGCAACGACCCCTTGCTGAAGGGTGTTGTGGGGCTTTTCAGGGCCCGAAGAACCTCGCATCATTTTCAACCCCATAAAAACCCTATAAACCCCATATCTATCCTTAAGTCGACTCACTGACAGATCACACAACCTTGCCATAGTATTCACCACTGTCCTAAAATGGCTGAAAACAATTCGGTTATCCTCTTCGATAACCGTCTTAAATATTCCAGCATAGCCGAGGAGTTTTTCTCCAAATTCGGCATTGTATACTTACCTCGTAGTTACAGACCCATCGACCGATCGTTCTATCGACGATATGCAGAGTAGCCACCGTTGGACTGTATGTCCTTCAAAAATACCACACACCCGATGGAATGTTAGCTTCAGCAGAATAAAAGATTACACATCCACCAGTCTCCATGCCCTTTAGCGTCCAAAAATACATGCCGGGCTATTTGCTGGCTTGCACATCTTCAAGCCAGATTTCTAATAGCCCTGCAATAGGATATAATGAGCGGGATAATCCAAAGATCAATTAGCCTTTTTTCCTAGTTGCTATGGCAAGCGATCTTCTATGTTACATCACAGAAGACCTAATTGCCACCGCCAGCATTGTTCCCTTATGCTACACGAAACACTTCTGTCTATCCGATGTAGACAAAAGAAAACGTTTTCGTCCAGGGGGCAATTTCCTACATAAACAATGTAGTCAAAAAGATTCATGCTCTCAGGCAGCCTTGGGTTTTTGCCGATATTTTATCACCATCATGGGAAAACCATTCTCATGATTTATGACTGCATTTTCTGCCAGCCTAAATTTCCGTCCCTCTAATTGACCAGATGTGTATTGGAATTTCCCTGGTACGCCAGAGGTATCCGATACTACAAGGAATGTGGAGGACGATTGCTCCTGGCAGTCAGATACAATTATTCAAGGAGTCATCTTGTGCCGGGGAGACGAAGGATTTTCGAGTGTCAACATGGTTTGCCAAGAGTAATGTTAGACGTTTATTTTATGCCACTACGCGTGTCCCATAGTTTGTCAAGTGTAATGTTAAACGTTTATGTTATGTCACGCCGAGTATTCGCATAATTGTTTCGTTTTATTTGATGTTACTTTGTTACAATGTACCCTATCAACGAACTTCCTGTGTAATCAAAATTTGAATTAATATGTAACCGTAACTTACTGTGAACAACTAATGATAATACACAAGTAATAAAAATATACAAACTACATTCAAAGTGAAGTGTTTAATTTTATTCTCCGTTGCTGCCTTGAGGATCAACTTGTGTGCTGGTTTCTTTGTTCCCTTCGCGGAGCGATTTACTACCCCATTTTCCGTGTGAGAACTGGTTAACATCGTCGATCGTTGGGTGTTTTTTAGTAAACCTGTGCCGTACGCCGGTACCCTAATATAAATAACAACCCACAGTGTTGCTTCAGGAGCCATCGCCAAAGAGATCTAACGTCCTTTTCAGGACAAGAAAACGCGCTTCCCGAGGAACAACCCACACAACAGCAGAACATAAGAGATGGCGCCAGCGAAAAGTACACAGCACACAGAAATTCTAGTGAAAGACACCTCGAAATCGCTTGGATGGGACATCCTCCTGCACCTGCCGCACTCCCCACATTTGGCACCATCTGACCATCACATTTTCGCATCAATTGGTTAGGCGGTCGCAGAGCAGCACCTCAGCGATTTTGAGGAAAATGTCTCGAGGAATGGTTTGCCGCGAAAGACAGACAGTTTTTTGGCATGCTATTCATAAATTACCCGAAAGATGGGCGAAATGTGTAGAGGCCGATGGCCGATATTTTGAACAAAAAATATAATTTCCTTAGGAAATTACCTATTTCTTTTCACAAAAAAAAAAAAAAAACGGAAAAACCGTATACATACACCTAGTATTTATTTACACATCAAATTACGATTGTAGAAGCCGATGGCCAAAATGCTGGGGTCTCGATGTGTGGTTCGGCTATAGCGGCCTCGACACGCCTCGATCCTGAGGACCAAAATTTGGTAGCTCCAATTGAACGTCCTGCTGTTGGGCCAAAGGTATCATTTAGTGGGACAGCAATCATATGGTATAGCTTTGGTTCTGTGTGGTTTGCGAATAATGCTGCATCGGGCACTCGTAACTTCAGTAATTCGGCCAAACAGCTATCAAACAGAGATGAATTAAATTCCCATTTTAAAACTCCAACGCATCCAACAACAAACGAGAGAATCAAGCCTTATCTTGCAGATCGCAATCATTCGGGCCCTATGCTTGTAATACTTGACGAATAAACACTCAATTTAAATTATAATTATGTAGATATGAATTTATTAACAACTTTAAAACGAACAAAAACAAAGAACTTCTTCTATAATTAAATTCCGGGACCTATGTCCTTTTCTTTTTTTTTTCTCTACGTTAATCACTCCTTCCTTCTTCTCAGTACCAAGGAATACTCATCCAGCACGCCAACACGAAAAAGTGAACTACCGTCAAAAGAACCGTCAAAGAAACAAAATCGCTAAAGAACCGCCTTCCCCTCCAGTCACCACCCTGCTTCACACCTCGGCGAAAAGACTCGACGACAAAAATCGGCGAAAACTGATCGACAATGCCAGGAACCTTAGCTAGTGCACGTTCGTGCATCAGCTGTTCCTGCCTTACACCAATCATAACGTTGGTATTTAAATTTTAGTTTAATATTATGGTAATAGCTTGTAATGTATGTTTTTACTATTTAATGCTCAGTAAGGTAAATGCATAGTTTAAACATGTATCTGAATGTTTTGAATATTTTATGTTATGTAAGGTGTATGTATAGTTTAAACGGGTAAATTAATGCCTTAAATATTTTATGTTGTCCGTTTTCAAATGCTCTCCCCGTCGGGACAAGGGTGGCGAGGGGAAGTTACCATGTAACATGTATACCGAATATCTTCGCTGTCACTAGCCCTGTGAGTAGGGCGTTAGAATATACTCACAGCTAGGCCAGCTTGTCGTAAGAGGCGACTAAAGGCCGAGTGGTAGCCGGGGTCCCAACGCCCTGTGCGCCCGGTGAAATACCACCCCATCAAGCTTTAGGCTCCGTGAAATGGTCGGGAGAAATCCCTGGCCATCTTTCGGAGCTTGGCTGATGGACCGGTTCGAGAAAAGGTTGGTTAGGTGGTAGTCGGTCCCAAGGTGAGATACCACCCCGTCACGCTGTACATTCCGCGATATCGCCGAGAGAAATCTTCGACGGTGTTTCGAATGTGTGGCTGATGGCCCGGACTGACACGGGGATAAGTCATGATGGTGTCTTCTGATATAAAGAATTCCGGAGGTAAACTAGTCTCCCATTCGGATCTCCGGGGGGGACTATGTCAGGGGGAACATCATGCAGATATCATGATAAATAATGGAACTTTGAGAGGTTCGTCATCGCATAACCGGGCTAGCTCTCGAGGCTCGGCCCGCGCTCGACTGGTGACGGCATTTTGTAACATCAGGGGCATCGGTTTCACCAATACTAATGTAAACGCCGTCCACCAATATTTGCAAACAACGAAACCTGATATCCTTGCCCTAACTGAGACCCAGGTCGATTCGTCAACTGATTCGACATATCTTCGTTGCTCAGGATACGACTTACATTCGAGATTCCGCTTTAAGGGCGGTGTCTGCGTCTTCGCACGGTCCGATCTGGCTTGCCAGAGGATGGAGGCGTTGGAACCCAATAATATGGACATCATATGGTTGAGGGTCGTACTGAGGAATTCCGTTAAATTTCTTTGTTGTCTTTATCGCTCCCCGAATGACGATCGACCGGCGACATTTTTCGAACATCTTTCATATACCGTCGACTGGATACAGATGAACCACCCAGCTTCTGAAATTATTGTCCTTGGCGATTTTAATGTGCACAATTCCGACTGGTTGTTACATTCTAACAGAACCGACGAGGCTGGGAGGCTGGCGGAGATGTTTGCTGTAAGCCATAACTTGACTCAACTCGTGGGGGAGCCAACGCGAATACTGGATGCCCGAGGCGATTATGCGAACACCCTGGATCTGTTTTTGACATCCGAACCGAGTATTTATACCGTAGAGGTTTCTGCGCCACTGGGAAACTCAGATCACTGCTTGGTATCTGTCGCGCAAGCACTTGCATACCAAGCGAATAACCGGCCTAGGCAGCTTCGCCATGTATGGAAGTATGGGGCCGCTAACTGGGACGGTATGCGAGATTTCTTCGCATCCTTTCCATGGTCCGAGATGTGCTTCGGAAACTCCGATGTTAACGCTTGCGCGGAGTCGGTGTCAGAGATTATTCTTCTGGGGATGGAGATGTATATTCCACATTCCATCAAACGAAGTTCGTCTGATAAACCTTGGTTTGACAAAAAATGCGAGCAGATTACAGCGGCAAAAAATAGAGCTTTTAAGCAATGGCGCTCCAATCCCACCGATGTTAACAGAACGAATTTTGTTAGAATCAGAAACGTGTGCAACCAGGCGATTGATACCGCGAAGAAGGCTCACAACGACAGGGTGATCAATAAGCTCCTTCGGTGCCCAACTGGTTCGCGCTCCTTCTGGTCAATGGCAAAAGCTGTCAGCAGTAACTTTGCTTCCTCCTCTTTCCCTCCGTTGGTGACAGACAGCGGGACGTTAGTCACGAATCCAAAGGATAAAGCTAATGTGTTCGCGAATTTATTTTCCGCGAATTCAAACCTCGATCCCGGCCTTTTGCAGCCACCCGTGATCTCGCCGGTACAGTCTTCCATGCGGGATGTGAGATTTCGTCCGCGCACTATTCAGCGCATTCTACGTGAACTGGATTGTAGGAAGGCAACCGGCCCGGACGGAATACCAGCAATAGTCCTTAAGAACTGTGCTCCAGAACTATCGCCGGTTCTTGGCAGACTCTTCCGCTTATCTTATGCACAGACGACCTTTCCTGCCTGCTGGAAAATCGCTCGAGTTCAGCCAATCCCAAAGACGGGAAAAAAGTGTCTCCCACAAAATTACCGTCCGATAGCATTACTGTCTATTTTATCTAAGGTAATGGAAAAAGTCATCAATACAGAGTTGGTTAAGTATTTGGAGTGTAACGGTCTTCTGAATGATCGTCAATACGGATTCCGTGGCAGGCGGTCCACAGGAGACCTTTTGACACTTATAACCGATATATGGACATCTGCGATTGAACGGCATGGTGAGTCAAGGGCGGTCGCATAAGATATCTCCAAGGCTTTTGACCGCGTCTGGTACGGGGCATTGCTGAGCAAACTCCGTTCATATGAACTTTCCCAACAGCTTTGCGACTGGACGAGGAGCTTCCTCGAGAATCGATCGATCCGGGTTGTTGTGGACGGCGAGTGTTCGGATCTGTATCCTGTTAATTCGGGGGTGCCCCAGGGTTCTATTTTGGCTCCAACCTTGTTCTTGCTCCACATAAATGATTTGTTGGAGGCAACGGATAACAAAGTGTTCAGTTTTGCGGATGATAGTACGCTTGTTTCCTCCTTTTCAAGTGATCGGCCGATTGGTGCATCAACGTCGCACCAGCTGAGATGTAGACAGATTGACTCTCTGAATCAGGATCTAGATAAAGTCCTGCAGTGGGGAAAGGCCAATCTTGTCGACTTCAACGCAACGAAGACCCAGTATACAACATTCACAAAGAAAACCGGATCATCGGTTCCACAGCTGATGATGAATGGCCGGGCCCTCGAGGCTGGGGAAAGTTTGAGATTGCTCGGCGTCACGGTCTGTGGGAATGTATCATGGCATAAACACGTATCGGGTATCGCCAGATCAGCCTCAGGAAAACTGAGTTATCTTTTTAGAGCCAAGAAATATTTTACTCCGGCCCAACTTCTTCTCCTATATAAATCTCAAATTAGACCCGCGCTCGAATATTGCTCTCAGGTTTGGAGCTCGGCTCCTAAACATACTCTCGACCTACTTGAGAGCGTACAAAGACGAGCGATCCGCCTGATCGGGGACTCGGCGCTGACGTCGGGACTACAGTCGCTATCACATCGAAGGCGCGTGGCCGACCTCTGTCTGTTCTACAGATATTATCACGGGCGCTGTTCTTCGGAGATTCTTGGCATTGTTCCTCGCAATTCGGTCTATATGCGCTCCACAAGACAATCCGACGGATCGCACCCGTTTGTGGTTCATCTCCCGACAGCGCGAACATCCCTGTATCAGAACTCGTTCCGTTACAGAGCGGGGAAGCTGTGGAACTGCCTTCCCACGCGTGTGTTCCCGGAGCGTTACAACCTGCAACTGTTCAAAAAGAACTGCAACAGTTATTTGATGGCATCTCGGGGCGCCCACTCGACGCTATAGGTTCGCCTCTCCCGAGAGAAGTCTAATAAAAAAAAAAAAAAAAAAAAAAAAAAAAAATACCGAATATCTTCGCTGTCACTATTGTCACTCAGAGTGTCTATGTTGTTGATTTTGTCAGATTTGCGACGTTTTGCTTACGGATTCGGCTGTGGATTCTGCCTTCTCCGTTGTACCTTTTTCAAATCAGTTTGTTTTTCGTCCATATTATCGATCTCTTGTTTTCGTTTTGTATATTGTTATGTGGGGGATGAAGTAGGTTGCAGCGGCGTACGACGCTGACTCACTTTACTCCCCATCATCTCTAAAAGCTTGTGTTGAAGAAAACACCGACAAAAGAACGAAACACCGCCACGTTTGTTCACAACCAGGCGTAAAGGGAAACACATGATTTGGTTTATTGTTAGTCACAACTGATTTGTATTTTATAGTTATTTTTGCTCACATTATACATCTTTATTTTGTACACCATTCTGTCTATGTTCACAACTTCACCAAATTGCAGTGGATCTTTTTATTTAGACGTAAATGTCATTAACAGGTCAATTGAAAAGTCCCCGGCCTTCCATAGTAAAACACATTTTTTAGGCAAAATTCGTTTTTTTTATCCAACATAATTACCTTCGAGGGTGATTTTTTTTTTTTTTTTTTTTTTTTTTTTTTATTAGACCTCTCTCGGGAGAGGCGAACCTATAGCGCCGAGTGGGCGCCCCGAGATGCCATCAAATAACTGTTGCAGTTCTTTTTGAACAGTTGCAGGTTGTAGCGTTCCGGGAACACTCGCGTGGGAAGGGAGTTCCACAGCTTCCCCGCTCTGTAGCGGAACGAAATACACTGATTATAGCGACCCTCCAACTTTTCGATACCTTTTTTGTAGTACGATTTGTCCTTTGCTTCAAAATAGGCCTCAGTTTCGGGGATCACCTCTTCAGTCGACGAAAATTTCCTCCCAGCGAGCATTCTTTTGAGATCTGAGAACAGGAAATAGTCGCTGGGGGCCAGATCTGGAGAATACGGTGGATCCGGAAGCTATTCGAAGCCCAATTCATGGATTTTTGCCATGGTTTTCACTGACTTGTGATACGGTGCATTTTCTTGGTGAAGCAGTACTTTCTTTTTTTTCAAATGCGGTCGTTTTTCGGCGATTTCGTCCTTCAAACGGCCCAACAACGCTGTGTAATAGTCGCTGTTGATGGTCCTTCCTTTTTCAAGATAGTCAATGAAAATTATTCCGCGCGCATCCCAAAATACAGACGCCATAACCTTGCCAGCCGACTGTTGCGTTTTTCCACGCTTTGGGGCGGGTTCATCGTGTGCAGTCCACTCGGATGACTGTCGATTGGACTTCGGAGTGAAATGATGGAGCCATGTTTCATCCATTGTCACATGTCGACGCAAAAACTCGGGTTTATTATGCTTGATCATCTCCAAACACTGCTCCGAATCATCAACTCGTCGTTGTTTCTGATCAAAAGTGAGCTCGCGCGGCACCCACTTTGCACAGAGCTTTCTCATACCCGAATATTCGTGAATGATATGATGTACACGTTCAGTTGATATCTTTAGAGTGCCTGCTATTTCATTCAATTTCAATTTACGGTCATTAAAAATCATTTTGTGGATTTTTCTAATGTTTTCGTCGGTAACAACCTCTTTTGGGCGTCCAATGCGTTCACCGTCTTCGGTGCTCATTTCACCTCTAAACTTAGCATACCAATCCTTGATGGTTGATTTTCCTGGGGCGGTGTCTGAAAACTCGTCATCAAGCCAAGTTTTTGCTTCAACTGTATTTTTTCCCTTCAAAAAGCAATATTTTATCAACACGCGAAATTCCTTTTTATCCATTTTTTTCACAATAACAGAAGTTGCTTCACTCAAAATACTATAATTCACAAACTAATGATCCGACATCTGTCAAATTTATACACGCGTCTTTTGAAGGTTAGGGCTAACTAAAAATCATATGGATTTAATTCTAGTGCCGCCATCTATGTGTCAGGCCGGGGACTTCTCAATTGACTTGTTATAACCGGACTGGTGTCTTTACACGTTACAACAAAACTCGAAAACCCGACTTAACACTACAACAAACACTCAACAAAACATAGTTTTAATTCGAATAGATCATCCTTGGTAACAGGTTCGGAAAAGGAAATGTCACAAACACGACGAAAGGGTTAGTTTAATTCCGCGACTCTGGGATATACTGAACGCGTGTCCGCAACGCTACGGACAGCGGGAGCAAAACGACCGGCACGGTCGGTGGATGGTAAAGAACTCAGCGATATTAATTCGCTGGGGAAGGAAATTCGGCTAGTGGTACCGGCTCTCTTAATTAAAGGATGCATTTTCCGCCCCAAGAGAAATATGAAGTCTCTCTTTGGGGGTAGCAAACCAGATCTCATAGAGAAGTTCATAATGGTACACATGACTCTGTGAACATTGGTTCTTTCATGGGACAAAGCCATGAGAACCAATTTGAAAACAAACAAAAAGGAATAATGTGGATCAATGAGATATGAGTGTAGTGATCCTTCTCTCAGGGAGCTCCTGAGGGGACCCGTTGCGCTTGCCGCCGTGCTTCCTCAAACCTTGAGGGAAGAGCAGCTACCGATCGTTGAATATGGGTCCTGGGAATCTGCCAGGCCGAATCTGAATACTTTTTATTTTGTTATATTACTATTTTATTTTTAACTAAATTTATTGACGTACTACCACTTTGGACGCCAATCGAGACTGATCCTCGAATACAAAATTCATCCCCGTTTTATACAAATCTTCATTGAGATTTGTATGTGAGAAACTGGAGAAAAGGAATGGGATATCTATTTTTAAAATGCACACATCTGGCTACAATCCATATAGAGATAAGGATTTTAGAATTGTGTGTATGAGAAGGAAATAAATATATTTTAATATGGGATTGTTTGCATATGAAGATATGCATTGGGATTCGGGTTTTGTTTACGGATGGTAATTGAACATCTGGTTCAATTTGCCATGCGTTTGATTTTGTTTTATAATTATGGGGAATTGGATGTAAGAGCTCCTCGATAGTATAGTGGTTAGTACACCCGCCTGTCACCCGGGAGACCGAGGTTCGATTCCCCGTCGCGGAGCCCCTGGCGCAAGACTAATGACCTTGCCCAGAAAAAATAAATCATTATGGAAAATTTAACAAGCCTCAGGACTTGCTAAATAAGGCCAAGACCGGTTCCCGGTTGTAGTGCCGATGATGATGATGATGATGATGGATGTAAGAGTGATAAACGAATATTTGATTCGTTTATCGCGAATTTGGTTGGATCGGGGTAATGGATTTTGTAAATAAGAGTTTGGGTATAGGGATTTGGATATATGAGTGGGGAAAGGAGATGGTAGGGCTTTTCAGATCACTACATGAGTTCGGCTAAGTAAACAAGCCAAATATCATTGGGTGCTAATTGGTTTTCTGTTTGTTCATGCCGCTAGTCTTGAGAAGCTGATCCAGAAATGTGTAGGACAAAGAGATCCTATAGATCATTGTCTAGGAATGTGCATTGCAGCTGTATTGATAGACCACAATGCTGGTGGACATGGTGCTAATTGGTTCTAGCTTATTTACAGTGAATTGGTGTTTATAGCATCGACGCCAAGGGTAAGTATTCAATTCCTATTTGCGTTTGCCTATGCAGGATTTAATTTATGCCTTAAGACGCAAGGTGCGTATATTTGCTTCTGTCCCTTGGGTATAGGTCACCAGCCTATGTATATGTAGGAACTTATTATATACATGGTGAGGCTGGGAATAGGCGACGCAATGTTTATGATTCCTGTTATGATGGTTACATTATATATAAACCAAATAATTTCGTTTTCAGAAATTCTACTAGGGAAAATGCGTATGCAACATTGGGATTTGCCCGGCAACCGAAGGTGCCGAATTGGGCTTGGGGTTTATGATGTTTGGAACAACAGAATTCTTATAGGGAAGTCTGGATCCGAATAAATGAATGAAAGTAAAAATTCTCTTCCAGGAGCTTTTAACTAAATACTTTTGATAGGTTTGATGCGTGAAGCGTTTACAGGTGCTAATGGGATTGCATTAGCAGAAACTTATGAAGGCTGGGTTGCAGTTATGGGGGTTCTTCGGGTAAGTAGACAGTTGTGTTTGGCGAAACCGCCACAGTTACATAGGTCTATATATAGGTTTATCATAATATCCACTGCGCTGCGTAACACTTACACAGAAAGGATAAATATTCGTTATGCGCGCACCCGCATCCGTTTTCACTTAAACGTGCTACTCGTTCGTGCCTTCACTCACTCGCGTACTCGGTGCATCGCTTTGTTTTCTTTTACGTTCATCTGCTTGCATCCGATGCTGACGGCGTTTGCAATACGTGTGCTTATGTAAGAAGTTGGGATATCGTCGTTTACACGCGGCCTTGGTGTAATGCGTCGGTACATTGCTTCTAATTATTTATGTGCGGGTTCGAATTACCGTCTTTGCTGTCACTGCTAAGCACCATAACACTGTTAAATGTCTTCCTCTAGGTTTATTTGAAGTCAAGAGTGTATATGGGCCAGAGTTCCACAATTCAAAAGCTGAAGGTGACCGCTATTGGATGCATCAATGTGTGAGCAATATGCCGCCAGATCACCGAAATTATAAACAAGCAGAAAGAAATTTGCCAACAGAGTCGTGACGAACGTTTGTTTTACATCTAATTGTCATCGATTAGTTTATCAAATATCAATCAAATTATTGTATTCGGATAAGAAGTCGCTATTTCATTCACGCCTTCATCGTGTAGGTCTTAAAGAAGCACCATTTAGTTATTTCATTATTGGAAAGCATTACTCTTTTAGATAAAAGGACAATGGGTTTAGCCTATGCTAGACAAAAGGACAATAGATTCAGCCTTGTCGCTATATATGTATTAAGGAATTTTAGTGGAATCATAAATAATTTTAGTACAGTAAGCTGTAGGCAGCAAACGATTGGAGGGGCATTATTTTAGTACATTGTTACTTCAAAAACCTGACGTATTGAAATTGATCTTTGGCCAAATTACATAAGTAAATCCGTGACACTTGTGGGCATTGCACTGATGGGTTTAATTTTATACTAAACCACTGTTTATCCCGTCAATTGATTGCATCTGTGGAGCTAAGGTTTTCTCGAACGTACCACACCATACAAATTAACCCCTTTAAGAACATATCAAGTAAGCATTTATCCTAGCCGCATGGCATTAGGAAAAGGAAATGTCAACTGTCCCGAGCAGGTACTTAACTAAGAGCTTCAGTCTTTGCTGTACGTTTCTTAGCTGTTTTACATATAACCGGATTGCAAACAGAAAAACAACCTTACATCCACATCTAGGTGAACTCTTTAATTTAGAAACTATGCACTGATTGCCAGACTTAGAACTGTTTCGTTATTTCAAAACGTGTCGATTTTCCGTAATTCCAAACGCGACTTCCACTAAAGAGAAAAGTATCCATCGGAAGTGAACTGAAGAGAGCACATACTCACGAGCAGGCAAAGCTCCATAGACCGAATGGAAAGGTGATGTTTCAATAAGCTTCCTATTTCCCAAACAGTTTGCTACGGAAAACCTTGCGGCAAAGGTGGTTGTTTTACGGCCTGTAATTCAAACAATCAGTGTTCGTATTTGAAAACGTGTTCTTGGGAATAGGAACTAGTGTGACCGTGTTTTGTGTTGCTTGCGTCCTTGGGTTTCCAAGGAAGTACTGAAACATAGAGAGGCGAAAGGATTAAGTGAAAGATTTACTTCAATTGGCGAGATTTCGTTTAGATTATTTTTTACCTATTTAAAAGTTTGACAAACATAAAAATTGTGGTTAAGCACAGAAATGATTATATCCTGTTGCATACAAATCTCCAGTACTAGTTAACTTTGAATATCTTTGATTTGTTAAATGTTTTTATGAACATTGGCTTTTGTTGTCAGTGTAGCGTTCGTATGTTCCCTATAAATCCTACCAATCACAAGTATCGGGTGAAACGCCGGGTGGAGTAACGATTAAACTTTATAATTACCAACAATGTGAAGGAATTGTTAGTGCTATAATTCACAATCTTGGTTGGATCTTAAGCGACAAAATAACAATAAAAATATTAAAAAAAGAGCGACCAAAGCAAGGACATCACACTCAACAATGTTTGTCGCTGAACCCATAATGTTTCTTCAAAGTTTTAACGACCCATAAAAAATATGTGTTCAGCACACTCATTCTTCAACGAGATTAAATCCCCTGACGTTCTCCACAATAAATACACCGCCTTCTCCCAGATGAGCAACATCTAAAGAAAAGTTAATGAAAAAAAAAAGAAAAGTGCAAATTTTACCGAACCCGCGGGCGAGATTAATAAAAACAAAACAACGTCGTCCTTAAAACAACTCTAAGATTGTGACGACTTGCGCAAAAACACAATTTTTATACGTATATTCTGGTTTCAACGTACTTAGCCAACATGAGAATACCGACAGTGTACCTGCGCGAAAGGTTTGGGGTGTCCCTTCTTATCCTCCTGTTTTTCGGTAAGTATCCTTAATTTTA
Organism: Microdon myrmicae; assembly: GCA_963931805.1. NCBI lineage: Eukaryota > Metazoa > Arthropoda > Insecta > Diptera > Syrphidae > Microdon > Microdon myrmicae. Next base: position 57,999,474 of record OZ007500.1, on the reverse strand, counting down.
ACATCAATATGATCCCTTTAAAACACTATTAGAATATAACATTCGTCCAATCATATTAAATCTAAACACCGGCAACCCGGCTAACCAACATTGGAAGCCATGTAGTTTCACATTGGCGTTTTAGGCACTTATAGCCTGCTAGTTCATTCGAGTCGAAAGTAACAACTCTATTAATTGTTATAAGAAAACTCAAAAGTGCACTACAATACAGTTCACTGTTGGATTACCGACAGTGAACTAGAATGACAAGCAGATAGAAATAGCTAATGTGGTATTCGACAAGGGGTGAAAGTCACGCGACCAAAATGGTCATTTTGGGTTGAAATGTATGGAAATAACATGACAATGAAATGGGCTTGTTACACTCACTAGTTGTTCGCCGTTTACTGCTGCCGTTTTCTAGTTCCTAATAATGTGGAAAATCTTCCTGCAATCAAAAATCTGGTATGGGCTTTCGGATTTAGTATTATCAAGATGTTGAAGTCTAGAATGACACACGTTTAATGGTCTTCATGTTCTTGTTGACCTTCGCACTTCATTTACGACTTTGCACATGACCACCCAGGAGGGATAAAGCACTTTGTCTATTAAATTTACTGTCGTTTAGTTTATATTTAATTACGTTTTTTTTTATATAAGTTGTGGATTTTACTGAATGTTCGTCAATGATGAGGAATTGAAACCGATTGGTAATCTTGGAAATAGGGAAGTCAGTTTAAGTTTGTGGAATTTATTACTACGAAGAGCCGGGGGCAGTTTTGAAAACTCGTATATTGAGTAATAGCAGTTCAATTGCTTTTTGTAATGTATATTTGTTTGGTGATGCATTAATGGATGCCTCGAGTTTTATGTTCACATCCTTTGTCTAGTTCGATGATTATGCTCAAGATGTTCTGTAATACATACTGGCGAGTCAAGTTTCAGAATGTCATCGCCTACTCATATCTATTGTCCTCTTTCTTCCTTTAGCTTAATATTCGTTATCAGTAAACACATTTTCAACAATTAATCACATTTATGCTTGACTAGGGGCACAACATTTTGAAATGGTTTCCACATTCGATAACTTATTACCATTTGACAGAAATGCTGAATCTATTGCTTATTTGTCACAATATCACGGATTCGTCCTCTGAACCCGCACACCGGTAGGTCACAAGCTCCGTACTCTCAATTCCTCTTAGATTCCCCGGAGCTATTTAGTACACAGCCTCAAAAACTCTTTAATACAAGAACAGGTCTGTAGGCCGTTGACCATATCATACTAACAGTTGGGTACATTTTTCGTATAAAGCAACCAAAGGCGAGTGTTAAAACATTGGATTCAATAAGCCCACGGCATGGTTGTTTTGTCTGAGCTTTCTGTATGATCTTCATGATGGTTATGTTCGGTATGATGTCTATGGCTTGTTTATATTTATTTTGACAGACTATCACTTTTAACGAGTAGATCGTAACAATCAAACCACAAATAACGAGGTCAATATTTAGTACGTTGGTCAACTAACTTTCTCATATTGGTGTGGTGTGATATTTTGGTTATCTGCTGCCGAAATTGTTATACTCTCTACATGAAGCGGCGATCCCATCCAACACCAAAATAAACACCTACTTCTTATGTGTTTAATTGTTTTTATTTTTTACATTCAAACACTTTTTTTTTGGTACAAAAAAAAAAACAAAAAACAAAATAAAACAAAACATAATAAGCTTACTCCATTTGTTTAGTTAAGGTTTTCTTTACGCTCTAAGTCTTTTAATACTATTTTAACGTTAAGTAGATTAATGTTGCTTTACTCTAAGTAGATAATGTTTTTTTATATTAAACGGTAGCACTTGCTTTAACTCTAGGTAGATACATGTTTTTTTATATTAAAGGGTAGCACTTGCTTTAACTCTAGGTAAATACATGTTTTTTTTTTATATTAAACGGTAGCACTTGCTTTAACTCTAGGTAGATAATGTTTTTTATATTAAACGGCAGCACTTGCTTTAACTCTAAGTAGATAAATGTTTTTTATATTAAACGGTAGCACTTGCTTTAATCCATCAGTACCACGGAACGCTCTCTACTTTGACTCGCGCGTACGTCACTACGAAACACCAAAAAACACCTTAGTCGCTCTGACCATACTTCGTGACCACTGGATTTAGACTTCTCAAATTTTCCCCCAGTGGATGTGCACTATCCACTAAGGGTTGATTTCCAATCTCGACCACCACACACAACGTCGCCTGTGCGGCAGCCGTGGCGAGAAGATCTCCGGTTGATCGTGACCGCACACACACAACGTTTCGTCATGGCACACAAGAACGACGCAAACGAGAAAGAGAAAATCCGAAAACATGGTCATCCTGTGTGTGAACATCCGGAGCTGCAGTGATTTGTGTCCGATTATAGGGCGGCATATTATGTCAGCGAATATGATGCTAGCACAACGATGGCTGTGCGTCGCAACAACGCTGGTGGGCATTCTACACTCATGATGCGTGTTGTATTCCAGAATACTACCCTTTATTAAATTTAACACTAAATCTCCTTACACATCCTTAAAAATTTCACTTAACATATATTACATTCTCACTTAATACATACCATTCATAAACATTCGCAATATTGCCAGTTACAGCACATTTAATAACCTGCACCTTTTTATTCATTCAAAACATAGTAACTTTGATTTTCGTCCAAATTTTATTCATGTTAAAAGTCACAGAGACCTTGTTAAAAGTTGTTTTGTTCATGTTATAATTTCCAGTAACTATGAACACAATGTTCTATAAGTATAGAGAAAATTCAATAGTAAAGTCAGTCCTGAGTTGAGTTCGAGAGAAGTAGGAGCTCAAGGAGTTTGAGTTGAGAATCAGAGAAGTGAAGTTAGAGTTTAGAGTTGGAAGTCAGTAGTTGAAATTAATATAGAATAAAATATGCAAAATATAAAAGAGTGAATAAAGAGAAGAAATAAAAAGAAAAACAAATTAATATTATTCAATAAAGAAGACGGACGGAAAGCCCTATATAAATAGGATATCAATCAAATTCGAAGTCTGATAAAAGGTCCACGCTCTTCCCTCAACCGAGGAAGCACGGCGCCGGACCTCAACATGCGTGTTATGCTTTTCCTACTTTGCCTATCGATACACGGGCACTCGACAGGCGATCAAGTCTTAAGTTTCGGTCTGTTCCCTGGTGCCTTGCTAGTGTTAGCATACGTCGCACGTTTGCGCGGCATGGCAAACATGTTCGCTTGAAGCAACTGGTGTCTCTTGTGTATGTGCACACTGGATATTTCTTACGAAGAAATTCACTGCTGCGACGATACACGGGTGCTATTGTGGGGAGGAAATAGTGCACCGGCGTACGGGGCTGAATATCTTCCTCCTCCATCATCAATTGTTAGCCGCGCAAAGCACCGAACCGAAAGTCATCAGCAATAAATGAACGAACGCCGCCTCGTTCGTTCGCAACCACGATCACCCAGCAAAAGAGAAAACTCTAGGCACATGAGGTAATAAAAAGAAACACTAAAATTTAGTTCAATGGAGTATTATAAGTGGCGTTTATTGTTTTCTTTTTTAAATGTTAAATTATTGTTATATTGCAACGTTGCACACTGATTACTGCGTTTAATTAAAAGGATAGTTTTTCAGATACCGGTAGTAGATTTTAGAACTAACAAAGTTATATTAACCGATACGACTCTATACGCGTTCGACTCACAATCGATTTTTGTTTCACAACCGTGCCGGCGCCGGCACGGTGGATGGCGGATCGACCGTCTCGATCGCTGGATGAAATTCGACTCAACGATATTTTATCGTATGTGGTGAGTTTTTGGTGGTGTGGTGAAAAGGAAAAGAAATTTCCTTTGACCAGTGACCAATGGAAAGCGATCTCAGGTACACGGTGGTGTATGTGTGTGTTGGTACACATCACCGTGTTGATCGATGCGTTTTGCCTGAAACGAGGAAGAAAGGAACAATGGTGAAACGACCTACAGCATCTTTCGGTAATGAGGGTCGGCTGTCTAAATAGCAGCCACTCATTAGAAGCTAAAAGGATCGTATGCATGATTACCTGCGACTGGGAGAATCGGATTCTTTTGTTTTGCATATATTTATGCTATTGCATCCGATTTGACGGCGGAACTTGGCGTCGGTGATTGTTTGAAAATTCAAACAAAGCAATGTTTCCTGGTGAAGTGCTTGCAATTGAATCCATAGTTGCAAGTCTTCGGAAAGCAATTTAGATGGGTACACAATGACGGTTGTGTATACCATCTGCGTCAATTATGCATGGCATCTATGGCGACGGCTGGATCGAATTATAGTGTGAATATCTACACTAATTGGAAATTCGGTTTTTGGGTCGCTAATGCAGGGATGCTTTGTAATATATGAATGCCCTTGTAGATGCAATTCTTTTTAGGGATTCTTTATAATGCTTGTATGCATTAATGTCCTTGGAGAGGGAAATATTTTCAGGTGCCAATGCAATCGCATTGACAGGAATTAATGAGAGTTGAGTTGCGGATATGGGGAGTTTTTCAGGTAAGTGGGCCGTGGAGTTTGGTGGAACCCCCACACTATTTTCTCATAGGAAATGTGAATGGCGCCCTGAGATGGTTCGTGTTATGTCGACTTCTTATGGGTGAAACCGAATTGTTTTGGGAACCTGATGTACCTCGCTATGATGCCGTAAGTGCTCAACTAGGGTTTTTCTTTCAGGTAGGTTTTACAGGTGCATCAAATGCATATTATGTTGAGAAGACCTGTAAAGGGAGAAAACCTGCAGGCCGCTGCAGTGGACGGTTGGGCATGTTTATCCGCAAGGTAAGTCATGACGCTCTAATGGAACTGCCATAATACTTGCTTCGAAAGGTCTACGGATGCTCTAATTGGGAGTTTGTGTCGCGCCTGGAAAAGGTGAGCAGTGGCGTTAATTGAGACCGCCACATTGGCATAACACTTGCAACAATTCGTGTTTGGAAAACTGTATACGATTTATCATTCCACCTGCTGAACGGTGTTTTGGTAGAGTTGTATAAAGATGTTTGTTGTTTTGGTGAGCTTTTCTGCTGATCATTCTAGATCCCGGCTTGCAGATATACAAAACAGAATCAAAATTGTATATATAATCCCTTCTTTCTACCCTCTTGTCCTAGTTTCTCTAATTACTCTGTCTTCATTATACTTTACTATCCATGTCCGAAATATATATTTTGAAACTATGCATATATTGAGTCAGAAGAATTTGCTAATATGAATAACGCGGTTTGTAGAGAAGGTTACTCCGCGTGTCGCAGCGATGAGCAGATGAGGGTGCGTGGTAAATAAAGTTTTTATTCTCTGTAGTTAAGTCGCCATCCTGAAGTGAACATATAACAATGTCACTTTAGCAGCAAAACAAAACATTGATCTACGGGCTAGATCTAAGTTGAAAAAAAAACATTATTAATTCTAATTTACATTGTTGGTGCTTATAAATTATATTATAGGTATGCAACTAAGTGATCGCTTTTTTTATGAAAATGCAACTGTATTGTGAAATATGGCTCCTTGATAGTATAGTGGTTAGTAGTTAGCTTATCATGCGGGAGACCGGGGTTAGATTCCCCGTCGGGGAGCCTCTGGCGCAAGACTAATGACCTTGCCCGGAAAAAAAGAAATCATTATGGAAAATTTAACAAGCATCAGGAGTTGCTAAATAAGGCCAAGACCGGTTCCCGCTTGCAGTGCCGATGATGAAGATGATGATGATTGTGAAAAAATAGGTTACAAATAAATTATTCGAAGTGTTGCCCATCGCTAGCTACAACTTTTTCCCATCTTTCTGTCAGAACTCGAATACCGTTATGGTAACAGTGTTTATCTTTTGAGGCTATCCACGAATCAAGTCATTTTTTGATGTCTTCATATGAGCGGAACTGCTGACCAATAACCGGACAGCGCAATATCTGGGGAATATGGCAGGTGGGGTAGAACTTCCCATTTGAGCATTTCCATCTAGGTTTTAACGGGTTTGGCAACATAAGGCCGAGCGTTGTCATGCTGTAGAATCACTTTTTCGTGCTTCTGCTCGTATTGTGTCCGTTTTTCGCACAGTGCTCGGCTCAATCGCATCAATCGAAGTCGGTACCGTTCCCCAGTGATGGCTTCGTTCGGTTTCTACGGCTCATAATAAACAACACCGACCTCGTCCCACCACTACAGAGCATAATCTTCGCAGCGTGAACATTCGGTCGAGCCGACGACGTAGAAGCATGACCGGGCAGACCCTATGACTCTCTTTTCTTTGTGCTGCTGTAACGAATATATTTTACCTCACTCGTCACGATGCAATGGAGATAAACTTTTCTCTTTTCCCCTGGAGCAGTTGTTGACAGAGGAAAAAACGACGCTCAACGACCCTTGACTTCAAATCATAAGGAACGCAAGTTCCTTGCTCTTGAATAATTCCCAACGGATTCAATCGCTTGGAAATGGCTTGACGGGTAACTCCTAATACTGATGAAAGCTCTTGTTGCATTTGGTATGGATCCTCATCGAGCAATGCCTGCAATTCAGCGTCTTCGAATGTTTTTGCCTTCCTTCACGCGGACGGTCATCAATATCGAAATCACCGTCTTTGAAGCGACGGAGCCAATCACGCCGTTTTCTTTGAATGAAAGAAGAAAATCAATTCTTCCCGCAAATGACGATTATTTAGCACAAGATTAGACATTTTCACATAACCAAAAGTAAATGACGCCAAAACAAAATCACTACTGTGTCAAAGCGGTTTGTTTATCATATCTCTAAGCTTGGTTCATGACGTTTTGGATATGTCGAAATCGACCAACACTTATTGCTGGAGCATTCTATTGACAAACAGTGGGAACTTAGTTGCGCACCTAAGCATGTTGGAACCCGGAAGTTCATGACCTTATAGCGTTTGCGGCAATAGTGAAGAACGTGTGATTCGAGGCGACGCTATGACAGTTAGAATCACTAAAAGATTGAACTAATGCTCAACACATCAGTCCATTGCGGCGTGTACGAATTCGATCGTTATTGTCAGGTACACTCAACTGATGTGACATAACTATGTTATCGCTATGGTATACGACTCTGATTTATAGTGCTTAATTTGGTGAGGGCAGAACCCTCATTTATTACGCTTAGTACAAGCGGTACAAAAATATATAAAAATAAACTTATGAACAAACGTAAAAACCGAGGGTTAACAACAAATTAATTAAATTCATTTAAAGAGGGAAAAGAGAGGGTGGTGTAAGTGTCAAGTCAGGGTACAATGCCTTGCTTATTCGAATTTCTTTCCATGTTCTTCAGTACTTGCTTGTATATTGGCTGTGTATCTGTTTGAAACGCCACACTACTCCGTCCCCAGTAACTTTGTTACGATCAACTTCATGTGCGTGCGAACGAGAGGACGTCGGAGCAGGGAAGTGGGCCGGTGCTCTGAGCGGATGTCGTGATCGAAGTAATAAAGTACTGTTTACTATGGAAGTTTGTATGATGTGTGTGCCCAGTTCACACGGGGGTCACCAATTATAGCGTTTGCGACGATAATGAAGAAGGATCCGACGATATGACGGTTAGAATCACTAAAAGATTGAATCAATCTCAACACATCAGGCCACTGCCGAGTTATTCTCAAGTACACTCAACTGATGTGGAATTGCTATGTTATCGCTATGGTATACGACTGCGTTGCATATTCGAATTTCTTTCAGTGTTCTTCACTACTTGCTTGTATATTGAATGTGTGTCTGTTGGAAGCGCCACAACCTAACTGACTTGGCTGCACCATCTGATCCGATCTTCTCTAGGTCGCGCCTTACATTGTCCTTCCATCTCTGTCGCGGCCTTCCCACTGGTCTCTTTCCCGTTGGTATCCCGTCAAGAATTCTATGCACGATTCTGTCGTTGTCTATACTCGTTACGTGTCTGGCCCATTTTAATCTTCGCGATCTGATTATTCTCACTATTTTAGGTTTGGGACATAGCTCTTCCAATTCGTGGTTGTTTCCCCCAGTGTCCTGTCCCTTCATCATATTTATTAATAACGAAAATACTCCTTCAAACTCGAATTCGCGTAATCTGTTCTCTGCATATATATATATATATATATATATATATCTGGCGCAAGACTAATGACCTTGCCCGGCAAAAACAAATCATTATGGAAAATTTAACAAGCCTCAGCACTTGCTAAATAAGGCCAAGACCGGTCCCCGGTTGTAGTGGCGATGATATATATATATATATATATATATATATATATATATATATATATATATATATATATATATATATATACATGTATATAAATAAAAAAATAAATAAATATTACGTGTAGAACTTTGCTTCCGCCGATTTTTTACCGAAATTAGAGGCTTTATTGTGAAAAACTGGTTATACATTTATGATTCAAAGTATTGTCCATCGCTGGCCACTACGTTCTCCCATCTTTCGGGCAGCATACGAATCCCGCGTTGAAAAAACTGGTCATCTTTTGATTAGATCCACGAATCGACCCAATTTTTTACTTCTTCATAAGACCGGAAGTGCTGGTCAGCCAGGCCGTGTGCCATTGGTCGAAACAAGCGATAGTCCGAGGGAGCAACGTCTGGAGAATACGGCGGGTGGGGTAGGACTTCCCATTTCAAAGTTTCCAAGTATGTCTTGACCACTTTCGCAACTTGGGGTCGAGCATTGTCATTCTGTAAAATCACTTTATCATGTCTCTCGTTGTATTGCGGCCGTTTTTCTTTCAATGCTCAGCTCAAACGCATTAATTGCGTTCGATAACGATGGTCTGTGATTGTTTCAGTCGGTTTTAACAACTCATAATACACTACGCCGAGCCGGTCCCACCAAATACTGAGCATGTTTTTGGAACCGTGGATGTTCGGTTTGGCCGTCGACGTGGAAGCATGGCTGGGATATCCCCATGATTTTCTGCGCTTGGGATTATCGTAATGAACCCATTTTTCGTCCCCAGTCACAACGCGATGCAAAAATCCCCTCCGTCTTTGCCTTGCAAGCAGCTGTTCACAAACACACAAATGCCGTTCAACATCTGTCGGCTTCAACTCGTACGGCACCCAATATCCTTGTTTCTGTATCATTCCCATGACTTGCAGGCGTTTTGAAATGGCTTGTTGCGTCACTCCCAACGACCCTGCCAATTCTTGTTGCGTTTGACACGAGTCTTGGTCAAGTAATGCGTCCAATTCTGCATCTTCGAAAATCTTCTCTCTTCTACCGCCATGCTGGTCTTCGACGTTAAAATCGCCGTTCTTGAAGCGTTGAAACCGCTCTCGGCACGTTCTTTCACTAATAGCGGCCTCGCCATAGGTATTTGAGAGCATTCGATGAGCCTCAGCCGAAGATTTCTTCATATTAAAGCAGAAAATTAAAACCTCCCGCAAATGACGAGAATTTGGCTCGTAAGCTGACATGTTTAATCGAGAGTAACTTTGTGATGCAGACACAAATCGACTAATATTTCGATGGTGTTATGTTTACAAATACCTAAGCTTATTGTATGACATCTATGATCTATTTATTTCAACTACCACTTACCGCTACAGCCATCTATTGCAAAACAGCGGAAGCAAAGTTGCACACCTAATATATATATATATATATATATATATATATATATATATATATATATATATATATATATATATATATATATAAAGGCGCGGGGGGCGAACATATAGGGCAAAGTCTCTACTTTCAACCCGGCGAAGCCCAGGACGATCCTTGTCCCTGTTCAATCCAAGTTGACATGCAGTCTCCACGTGGCACCCCTGGATAGTTACTTTGGCACCCGCCAAGTAGTGAACCAATGCATGCAGTGACATCGTGAGATAGGTTGGCGCAACGCTAATAGCCTTGCTCGGAAAAACGAATTATTATGGACAATTTAACAAGTCTCGGATATGGACCGGATACCAGTGGAGAGAGGATTGTTAAATAAGGCCAAGACCGGATCCCGGTTGTAGTGCCGATGATGATGGTGATATATATAGGCAATAATTGATAAGAACCATCAATGTTAATTGATTATTACTACTACTACATCAAGTGAACAAAGGAAACGTCTCATTTCCTTTTTTCTCGAACACGCTCACAAAAAGGGGATTTAGAAGTACCCCACCAGTGCAAGTGAAGGAATGTGGTCTCCGTGAAAGGCCTGCGTGGTCGCCAGATTTAACCCCCTGCGAGTTGTTTTTTTTGCCGCTATAACCACTTTTTTTTTAAAGATCGTCCCAGGTCCTTATCTCACCTAAAAAACAACATTCGTCAGGTTGTCACCCACATACTCATCGATTCGTTGGACAGAGTTGAATAAAATATCCAAGTTCGATTATCGTAGCCTATTGACTATAATGACTAACGTCTGCCTAATATTATCCTTAGAACTGGGTAAATAAAATAACATAAGCAAATAAATTCCAAATCGGTATTTGTTTAACCTTTTACTGAATATCTGAAACAGCAAGTTCCTCTGTCCAAGAGAATGGTAATATCCCTGCGATTTTTACAGGAACTGACAGACGTCTACGGGGAACGTCAAGCCATTGGATTCTTTTTTATTGGGGCTGTTTTAAGGACATAGTCTACCTTAAACCGATACACAATAAGGAGAAGCTATTAAGCAGCACCGGAAATTCAGTCAGGTAGCCTGAGAAGCCTTAAAAGGTCATTTTTGCTAGATGTCGAGCATGTATTAGGGCAGGTGGAAACCATTTTAATCTTTTATTATAAACTTCTTTTCGAATATAAAATGTAAAAGTAATAGTTTACAATGCAAATTTTTCTTTGCATAACCACGTTAACTGTCTGTCAACTTGTGCAATGAATTTATGAAACAAAGAAACGCCCCACCTAAATAGAAATAGCAATAAATGTTTGGGCTCAGATGATTTAATAGTGTAGCATCTTTCAGGAATCTTCATAAATTCCTGATGTTTTTAAATTAATTAGCCATCGCAGTCTAGTAAATTCTTTATTCACCACAATAGTTCAAATTTGACCGACAACAATTTGCTAAATTAAAAGTTGACAAATATTTTCTTCACAAACATTTTAAGTAAAGTCGATATAGCTATTTTCCATTCGATGAGACAATTATTCAAGAATTTTTGGCAAAACCAAATGCCCGTAGATGGCATAATGTAGACAAGCCATCAACATTTTTTACAACAAAGTGTGGATATTTCGAAATTTTGAAAAAAACTCAAGGAAATCGAAAACCGTGCGACTTTTACTAAAGCCAGGTTTTTTTCTGATAGGTTATGTGAAAATTGTGTTCATAACTCATTTATCCCGTCAGAAGTATTGAACATTGGAGAAGTCATCGTTTTTGTGTACATCCTTCTTGTGCTGTTATGCCTGCTGAAACATGACTGGTTCAGGGTCATGACATCCTTTCGAAAAAGTCATAAGCCCTTTAGCGAAAAAGACCACGAAAAGGGTCACTACTTGGGATGAAGTTCATTCCCTTCAGGTTTTATTTCGTCATAATTTTTCTGCAGTTTATTAAACTGTTTGTATATCTCTCAAGTTCAATTTACGTTAAGATTACCCCGATGAAGTAAATGCAATCTTAATGTGAAGGATCCGTTTTCTACACATCCACCAGACTCATACACCTTTAGCCTTCTCAGCAGGAAAACTCGTTTATCTATTTTATAGTCCTACAATTTTCGTCAGCTATCCAAAAGCCATACACTCAATGTTTGACGGAATCCAATCCATCAAAATCCATCCTCCATGAACTCCCAGGCAAGATGACCAATGTGTGTTTGAAAGGAGCCTCGTATTCGATCATATGATAAATTGTAATTTTTCGACACGTTATTGGCTACAACATAAATAACTTAGTCACTTAGTGTCCCGCTTTTAGGACTCATCCGTTTTTGCCCATGTTTCCAAAGGCATTTACGGCATCCCGATTTTACCCAGTTACCTGTGTTCGAAGGATGACTGGCAAAAGTCGAGAAATAGAGTAAATGTATCTCAGAAGGCAAGAGGTTAGTTGGAGATTCCTTCGTAAATCAAGCGAAGGATCGTCATTTGCATTTCGCCACTTCGGATTGTGTAAATCGGGGTGACATTTACAACTACGGTTTTCAAATAAAACCACATCCTTGTCACATTCCTCAATCTGTCACATGTCATTTGACTTTCTATAAATATATGAAATGTAGGATCAAGAACAATATTTGCCGACACTCTATTCGAATTGAACGCTATTTCATTTGACACTTTTGCAAAATAGTTTAGCGAATTGAGTTCTGTACACAATCAAGAAAACAGGAGAAAGAGGTCAGGTACATGGTAAAGGTAAATAAAGAGGTTCTTCTAATGGCTGTGAGTAGAACGTATGCTAAGCTTAGGACTCAATATTTGAAAGACAATTAATTGTCCTACTTGTGACACTAGATACAATTCTCGTTGCGACGTCATGCGTTCCAGTCGCCTCCATTTACTCGTCATAATTGTCGTAAATAAGGAATCAAGCACTCACTACACACACAAATGCAGGAAACCATGTTGAAGCTTCCACTAGAAGCTACCAACGGAGATTTACATAATTATACAACAGTGTAACACGTGGAATCTTAGGACGGTCTGTATTTTGGGTGGGTGCTATATTTGCCTATTACCAATTGGAGTCTCCTTAACACAGCAAAGGGAGGCATAATTGGGAGAAAAGCCCATGTGGCACTATGTTGTTACAATATCGTAAAAACACTATTGGGATAAGGCATGATTCAGAAATTGCTTCGGTAAAAAGAGAACTTGATATATTAGTTGCAAATGTTTCGTCCTGCCCGTGATAACTGGCCAGATGGGAGGTATATGAAAACTCGTATCAAATTTGCGTGACAATATATTCCTTAAATCTCGGCACGTGTACATGAAAAAAAAATACAAATTTTACGAGAAAATGTTCAAGTTATGAGTTTCTTATTGTATTTTCCATTATTAATAAAAACTATAAAAAAATTACCATTAAATGGGGCATTCCTTCCTATGAGGCGTCTGGGCCCACCCATGTTGTAAATCCTAATTAAGGCGTTAATATCTTCATTGTGAAATACAAAGTAAGAAGAAAAGGGATAGTTGCAAAGCTAATTGTATTTCGTACACAGAACAATCCAGTTTGTACATCGAGAACTGAAGTTACAAAGGCGCGTTTAGAATTTAAAAGCCAATGGTATTTCTTTCTATTGTATAAGAACAATAGCTGTCAAACAATCTAACATCTTACGTTTTACTATATAATTCGTGTATGAATCTCTTCATTGTTTTTTTTTTCTGAAAATCTGTGATTGTTTGTATTAACATGACTTAACCTTTATCCCCACAAAAAAATAGTCTAAAACGCCAGCACCAAGTACGCTCACTGACATCAACACAAATTTAAGTTGTGCGCAATGCGAATGAGCATATCAATAATTTGTTCGTCCAAAGGCGTTTGTCTTGGCTTTCTTTCATGGGGCCAAGCTGTGGGGGTTCTGTAACTGTAAGTCATTTCCCAAGAACCACCCATTCCCTTTCACCTGTCTCCCACTTCCCAAGCAAGTCTTTCTGCTTACCTGCAAAGGGGCAGCGTAAGCTCCCTTGCAGCATATCCCACCTGAAAACAACCTGGCATGCATATTGGCGAATTGTTCTGGTTCATGATACTTGAACCATTCAATACACCCTATCGGCTCAGCTTGTCAGCAATTATAATCGAAAAATACACGCTGGCCAGCGTATCTGTTGACACAGCTGTAGCCGATATTCTTTCCACAGTTCATAATAGTATATCGCGCCAATACCCTTAGGTCCGCGACCGTTGCGACAATTGCACGTTATCGGCTATCAACCGATCGTGGAATTTGGACATGGATATGATCATTGTTTCCTGGCACAAGGCTAATAACCTTGCCCGGAAAAAGTGATTATTATAGAAAATTTAACAAGCCACTTTTTAAATAAGGCCAAGACCGGATCCCGGTTGTAGTGCCAATGATGATGATGATGATGATATGATCATTGTTTAGGCAATCTTGTGGCGGTTCCGCGAAACCCACGGTTCGCTTTCCTGAAAAACTCCCATATCTTTCACCCAATCGCCTAATTTCACTAATGCAATTGCATTAGCATCTTAAATGCTTCACGCATTAAAGAGATCAAATCTGTAATCAAAAAAGCCCCTTGAAAAGAAGACTTACCTTTCATACATCTCTTCGCATACAATTCTCCGTAAGATTCTTTTCTTAACTTATCAGGCAGAACCCCCATTGTTACAACCCAACTCCCATTGCTTCCCGCCAAGGACATATTCCTTTTTCAAGGACATTTAATGTATACAACGCATTATCTGAAATTCTTAAAATATGTCCTTAATGTGCATATGCACCATAAATACAAACCATTCGGCACCCATTGTTATCAATAGAAATGCAATGTCGGACGGCTTTACAGCTGCAACAAGCCGACAGGCGATTCGTTGTTCAATAGACAAACAATCATCCATTTCGTACGTCGCCACAAACTAATTTCCCTGCATAAACAAATGCAGACAAGAAAGAACTCATGTGTACTACCAACGATCTTCACCCCAAACGATTGAATATCGTTGAGTCCATTTCCATCCGCCGACCTGCTGTGGTCGCGTGAGTTAAGGCCCCAATTATTCATATCCTTATAATACTATAGAATATATAGAATTATACAAAAATATGAATCACCCAAACAATAATCATTTATTGACACCCAAATGATGAATCGTCTAATCACATATAACATAACGAAAGTACATCACCATCCAAACTGCTAGATGTCGCCTCAGATAAACTTAACGAATCGACAGTCAAATAATAATGATAGAACGATTCCACTTCCTCTTTCCTCGGTGAAGCTGATCGAGCAAGCACATATCATAGGTAGTAATTCTTCAACTTATTAATATTATTAATTAAGACGAATATATTTAATGTAAATTAACATTTAGTTAATTATTTCCGAAGTTCGAAATAGAACTATAAAAAATATGTAATCCTAGACTTATTATTTAATAAAATCAAATATATTATTTTGAAACAAGTCTATATTACTTAACTCGTGCCACTCCAGCGGCAGGAGAATTATGATCTTTGTCATTGCTGTGCGACGTCGCTATGTTATACGTTAGGAAAAAAGGTGCTAATGGGATGCGATACTTTATATAATGGAAATTGTATATCGTATCTTGGGTCGGTATTGAATTCCTATTTGCGTTTGTTTATGCTGTAGGATTTAATTGATGCCAAGAGACGCGGAATGCGTATTTGCTTTGGTTCCTTGGGTGTAAGTCGCCAGCCAATGTGTATGTAGGGAACATTGTTGTACACATGCCGCGGCTGGAAAATCGACGGCGCAATATTTATGGTCCCTGTCATGACGGTTACATTGTATGTAAACCGAATCATTTTGTTTACAGGAATTTGTCTGGTACCGAAGGTGCCGAATTGGTTTGGAATTCCAGATAAGTAAAGCAAGAAATCTTACGGAAAATTGTATGCGAAGAGATGCATGAAAAGGTAAGTTTTCTTTACAGGGACTTTAAGATTATAGATTTGATCTATATAATGCGTGAAGGATTTACAGGTGTTGATGTTGTTGCATTAGCGAAGTTAGGAAATTGGCTGAATCTTATTGGGGTTTCACGGTATGTAGACAGTGGGGTTTGGCGGAACCGCCACAGGTCATCATAGGGCATGGCATGGGTAAGATTGTGGGGGGCGAAGTCGTGGCACTGGGTTCTACACCGTCCCCGCAAACTGTTCACCGTGAATCACTGATTGTTCTGTGGGGGACGAGGACGAGTCGCCGGCATGGACGCAGGGTTGTACCTCGTCCTCACAAATGTTTCACGGTCCTTAATTGAAGATTGTTCCGCCTCAGCACGAGAAATCAGTTCACCAAGAGGAATAAGGATACGATGATTGCACTTCGTTTCCCGTCGGACACAGCATAGAATAACACACATGTGGTATTGTTTAAAAGAGATAACACACTATTGAGGAGCACCACAGGAACAATAAAACGCACGATTTCGTTCATTCAGATTTATTTTATTTGGTGTAACAAGAAAGGAATTAATATTTATTTTTCAAACATTCATTCGAACCGATTCGACTTACAACTCGATTATCGCACCGCACCGCGCGCGCGGTACGGTGAATGGCAAACGCGACCGACCTCCTTGGTGTTTGGATAAAAAGACTCAAACGATATCCTCTCCAATAAGGATATCGTTTTTTACCTACCACCAGGGAAACGTAAAGTCTCTCTTGGTGGTATAAGAAACCAGATCTTGTAATAAAGGTCATGGTGGTATGTGTGGGATCGTTGAGATCAATGCTATTCACACGTGCAGTGGAACAACGAAACAGGCAGGCGGCAAGGACAATAGGGAAAAATGACCAAATGCGCCATTGGTAATGCGGAGCAATGGTATGCGAAGAGAATGCAACAAAAGAGCACCAAGTTAATTGTTAACAAACGCGTAAGGATGAATGACAGCATCCAGGAAACTGCAGCATTAGGAAATGTTCTTTTATTGGTTTAGATGTATCCAATTGTTTTGTTGCATTTATTTTGTTATATTAATTCGTAATTTTACGGATTGGCTGTCACGCGTACACGTCCGCTGGTTGTTATGCGTTCGCAACTTTACGAAAGTAATTTCCAACATTAAATGTGAACCAAGAAGGTTGAATCTTAGCTTTCTTCAAGAAACTAACTACTGTTTATACAGAAAAATAACAATTATTTGGCTATCACTCGCGGATTTAAATTCGCGACTCTGGGATATATCGCGTCTCCGTGCGCACTGGAGAGGTGCGTTTGTTTTGTTTACTAACCGCTGGCCCATGGTTTCCCTGGGTGAGACGTTTGCCTGCACATCTGCAGGTCAATTCCCTCACCACCATACCCATGCACCAGCACGTTAGCCTAATCATATAGCCACCGTCGCTGAGGTTTCTGTTGACTTAAACTCCATGAATAATTTCCCTCCTTGTGCTCCAGAGCCATACGGCTAAAGCAAACATAACCCAAATCTCCGGTTGAACTAGCATCACCAGTATGTATCGCCTACAACGGCATTTCCCTTGCACTCATATATAGATACCATGACGATCCCATGCAACATCTCATCATTTGACCCTTGAAATAGCGTTTACTTTGAAGCAAAAACCTATTTCGCTCTCAGGCGTGGATCATCGATGATTTATGACCACATTGCCTGCAGCCCTTGATGCTCGTACATTTGTTTGATCATGTGTCGGGCGATCGTTGTCTGTATTGCAGGCAAAAGGGGCATTGTTCGCGTCCCTATGCAGCATTCGGGAAATCCTCCCATTGAACGCTTTCCTCGATCACCATTGGCCGCTGCCAAGTTGATCCGGTTCGCCCCTCCTACAACGATGTAAGTCACCACCGTTGAATCTGACGGATGTGGATTGCATCGTGGAGTCAAATTTTATCACCCTTCGAGGAGAGACGTCGAGTCTCTGTCGTTCGGTTTTTCAAGTTTAAAAATAATAAGGAGTCGGATAGTAACCACCGCGGAGTGCACACACGCCAGGCGCTCTCTTATAGTAATCAATGGAAAGTGAATTAAAGAAACAACAACGAACTCAACATTGGCAGAGTACAGGTGAACAATAATTATAAATTGCATTATCGCGAGTGCCGAAAACTTAATAAACAGTTGAATACGTTGTTAACCAACTCAACTTGGGCAGGGTGCATATGAACATAATTATAAACTAAATTATCCCAAATGCAGAAAACTTAATAAACAGTTTAGTATGTTGTTGTTGCGGAGTGCATATGAACAATGATTATAAGATAGATTACCGTGAATGTGAAAACTTGTAACTCAGTGAGTAAATAAGACACAATATTTTTATACTATATAAGAAATAAACAATTTACATCGAATTCCAATCTACGGCGTTTCATTTCTGACATTCGTTTGGCTTGCTTTTGAGACAGTTGTTTTATCGGATTTAGACAGACAGTGGGTGTTACCTGAATCCGCGCCCGTGCCGCTGCACAAATTAATACCCCCACAAAGCACTCTAGTATTATTAGATATAAGTTTGTAAAATTAATACTCGTTGTAAATAGTTGGAACAGATAATGAATGGGTAGAATATATTTAATAAAAGGATAGAACGTAACTAGAGAATACGAGAAAGTATCCATTAATACTGTCTTGTATTACTCTAACTAACTACAACTCTCCACAATTTACATTTTTTAGCTGGTGTCACAACCTTACAACTCAACTTCTACTACGTTTTGTTGTAGCACTAGAAACACTGAGGGCAGATCAAGAGAAGGGTACGAAAGTACTGATTTTGATCTGTGATAACAGCACAAAAATATAACATGTCAAAATAGCGACATAGTTTACGGTGGTGAGAGAAAAAGACAGATTACGGGTCAGTACCTGGCTGACTTTCAAACAGACAACTTGTCTCACAGTTTTGCTCGTGCTATTTATCTTAATCAACCGTTATTTTCACAATAATTTTCACAATTTAATTATCATTATCTTGTTTTCTTTGCCTCGTTTTCCGCATACAAAAATTTGAACAAGTGTTATAACCGTTAAGTTATGGCCCCTGGGCCACGTGTGTTAAATAAAATCAAGCGCAAACGGTTGCGTTACGACCCCGTTATTGGAGGCCAAACTCCTCCCGATAAACTTTCAAAAGTGAACAATACAGTTCTAGAAAAATCTAAAATGTGTTCAAACACTAACTTTTTTCAACCACTTCAAAGTCTGATGGAAGACTCTCCTGAAATGGTTCCGACCAATGACGAACAGTGCGCAGAACTTCCCAAAGAAACCGTTCCGCCAATTGTGGTATTACAAACAACTAGTGCTCAAGTGCGTGATATTTTGAGTAACATTAAGATAGACAAATACTTAATCAAAAACATTTCGCTTGGGCAAAAAATATGTGCCCCAACAATGGACATATATAATAAAATCAGAACCGAACTCTTACGGTTAAAATGTAAGTTTTTCACCCACTCGCGTAAGGAAAATCGCCCATTAAAGGTAGTGTTATCCGGACTAGACTTAATTAGCAACGATGTAGTGAAAAATGAACTAATTGCACTCGGGATAAAGTGCCTAGATGTTAAAACCATCACATTAAATCCGTCAACAAAAGTCCTGTACAAACACTACTTGTACATCGTCTATATTCAACGCGGCACTGTTAAATTAAACGAACTAAAACGGAACTACTCAACCTTGTTCAAAACCATCGTTCGCTGGGACTTTAAAAAACATAATCCAGGTAAGGTCACACAATGTCACAATTGCCAGCTCTACGGTCACGGCTCGATGCATTGTCATATAAATAGCTTCGGTGCAATATGTTCGGGAAACCATAAAACATCCGACTGCAAAACGAATGAGGTCATCAAGTGTGCAAATTGTAGTGGGCCACATAAATCTACCGATCCAGAATGCATAAGCCGAAAGCAGTACATAGACATTCGCCGCAAATTATCCCCACGCGGACGTGGTACAGGAAATACAACCTTCCTACAGCCTCCGAGTGACAAACAGCAGCCAGTGCCCGACCGATTATCCATTGATAATTTTCCTCCACTACCCCGATCTGTGCGTCAACCTTCACTTCCTTCATCCACCTGGGCTTCTGGCCTCCATCAAACCCAGCAACCTTCCAACAGTGATACGACACACACGAAGAAAAATCCGTCAGAAACATTAACTAATGATAACCTGTTCTCATTTAGCGAGATAAACTCTCTTCTTAATGAAGTTGTAACCAAGCTTAGTGCTTGTCAAACCAAAGCTGACCAATTTAACGTCATTACTTCATTAGCTATTAAGTACATATACTCGGAAAAAACATGTTAAGAAACTCTCTTAACATCATAACTTGGAATGCGAGAAGCATCAAAAACAAAAAGCATGAATTTTTTAGTTTCTTGATAAATTTTAATATTGACATTGCACTTGTTTCAGAAACCTGGCTCAAACAAGACATTTCTTTCTCACATCAAAATTACATTTGTTATCGCCTAGACAGGGTACATGCTAGTGGTGGAGGTGTCGCCATTGTTGTCAAAAAATGTATAGAACATTCCTTGCGTCCTTCATTGCACCTTAAGTTAATTGAGGAAATTAGTATAGATGTAACATTGAGTGATAACTCCAAGGTGAGTCTTTTTTCGGTCTATTTCCCTGGAGGAAATAGAAACATTGAGAAATCTACTTACTTTAAGCGGGATCTGCAAAAATTGTATAGTGTCAACACTCGAAACAAGGTAATTATTGGCGGTGATCTAAACTGCAGACATCAGTCGTGGAATTGTCTTAAGGCAAACAGCTGGGGTAACATTTTACTAGATGTTGCTGAATCCAGCTCAAGTTTTTCCATACTTTATCCACTTCTCCCCACCTATATCCCAGCGAGTGCTAACAAGAACCCCTCAACTCTTGATCTATATATCACTAATATTCCAAATTACTGCACAGTACCATTAACTCTAAATGCGTTAAGTTCAGACCACCTTCCGATCAGCCTCACAGTGAATCATACAGTAGTTGTAAATCGTTCCAGTTTATACCACAACTATTCCGCCGCCAACTGGAATTGTTATAAATCATATATAAACACGAACTTGGCTCTAGGTGATACCAGCCTAAATTCTATAACCTGCAGCGAGCACATTGATATCCTATGTAACAATTTTGTTTCTTTTATCAATAGAGCAGCCGATCTTGCGATACCTAAATGTTCCACTGCTCCAGTTGATAAGGCACCGCTTCCTGAAAATATCTTACATCTGATTAGGCTACGAAACTCTGAAAGAAGAAAATGGCTGCGTTATAGAATCGATTGTTTTCTAGTTAATGTTAAAATCTTAAATAATATCATTAAAAACGAAATCTCAGCATATAGGAATAAGTGTTGGAATAAACACCTTTCCTCTCTTGACAAAGCAAGCAAGCCGTTCTGGAAAATATCAAAAATTATAAAAAAGAGAGGGTCAAGTATTCCTCCGTTTAAAGTTCACGACAAGTTGTTTATTTCTTCAGTGGAGAAATCGAACCTACTTGCTAACACGTTTAGTAAGAACCACTCCATATCTATGCATCTAAGCGACGCGTATACTGAAGCTGAAGTTGCTAACACTATCCATGTACTTTCTCAAACACCAGCTGAAAGTACTTACGCAACGAATACTGGCAAAGTTAAAGAATTGATAAAAAAAATCGAAATCAAAAAAGGCTGCGGGTCTCGATAATATTAACAACAAATTAATCAAAGCACTTCCACCTGCTGCAAGTAACTATTTAACGTTCATTTTCAACGCTTGTCTTAAGAATTGTTATTTTCCGGACTGTTGGAAAACAGCAAAAGTAATACCTATCCCGAAACCCGGCAAACCGAAGAACAGCCCCGAAAGCTACAGACCTATTAGTCTACTTAGCTGTCTAAGTAAGCTCTTAGAAAAAATCATTAAGGAAAGGATTGATCGTTTTGTGGAAGACAATAACATCTTACCAAACTTTCAGTTCGGTTTCCGTAGTGGTCACAGCACAATCCACCAAGTCTTGCGCATTAAAAACCACATAGCTGGTAAATTCATCGACAAGGAGTCAACGGGACTGGTTCTTCTAGACATCGAAAAAGCTTTTGATACGGTATGGCACGATGCCTTGATTTATAAGCTACTAAAACTTAAGCTGCCAATACCGCTTATCAAAATTATCCAGAGCTTTCTTCGTTCGAGAAAATATGTTGTGAGTTTAGGAACCGACATATCCTCTACTCACCAAATCCACCATGGTGTACCCCAAGGCTCGGTCCTTGGTCCCATATTATTCACATTGTGTGTCGCAGATTTACCATGTCTAGGTGAAAACATTCAGGTAGCTATGTTTGCCGATGATACGGCCATTTTCTCTTCGGGTGCCTTATTCACTAATGTCTACAACTCTTTGCAAGCAGCTCTTGACAAGCTAGCAGTATATTACAGGAAATGGAAAATAAAAATAAATGGTAATAAAACACAAGCTGTATGGTTTTCGAGATGTAGGAAACACTGCTACCTACCAAATGGCACTAAACTCAGTATGTGTGCGGTTGATATTGATTGGTCCGAAGACTGTAGATATCTAGGTATTATTCTAGATAAAAAACTTATCTTTCAAAAACACATCACTACCACAATAGACAAAATAAACAAAGTCGTAAGAGTTATGTATCCATTAGTGTGTAGAAAGTCAAAGCTTAGCATCGAAAATAAAATTATAATATATAAAACCATTTTTCAAGCGATACTCCTGTACGGGGCCCCTGTATGGTGTAATTGTGCTCGCACACACAAAATAAAATTGCAAAGATGTCAAAATAAAATATTGAAAATGTTGTTGAATTTGCCATGGCATTATTCTACACGTGAACTACATGAAAACGCTAACGTTAAACAGGTAGAGTTCTACATTGACAAATTCAATCGAAACTTCTTCGTCAATTGTTCTTTTTCTGACAATGTTCTCGTTTCCCGTCTTGCGTTATCCTAAACCACTACATATGTACTCTGTCTATGAAAATTGTATCGAAGTCATTACTATATAAAATAACCGGAAGCTCGTGCAATATTAGTCTTAAGATTCAAATAAGGGTTTTTTATTGTAGTTTTCCCTTAATTTATTATTTCTTATTCATTAAAATTGTGCTATTGTCGTTATATAGATTTAAGATTATAGTTGTAAAGGAATTGCTATCCTAAATCTCTTAAGTACTAGTTGTAAAATATACATAAATGTAATTATATACTAAATAAAAATTGAATTGAATTGAAGACAGATTACGGTGGACAAACAGGGTGACGACAAGCCACAGACAGCACAAAAGCTTTGTGGAAAGGTGTTTCGTAATGGTCCGGGGAAATTAGAATATATATCGCTTCGTCGAATTAGAAATAAACATTGATGATGCCACAATATTTTATTCGTATTTTGATGCGTAATATTTTATTCAACACAAAAATTAAGTAACAAGGAGGTGTGGTACGGTTTCAGGGACAAATAAAAAGAACGATTTCGACAGAACACATATAAAACAAAAACTAGCGAGAGATCTGAATCGAAGATTAGAGGAGAAAAAGAAGAAATACAATATACATATGCTACACTACACAAAGGAGATATAATGTATACAATACATCTGATTAACATTTGAATTAAAAGGATAAGTACATAGAAATACACTGAACTACACAATCAAGTTTTTAGTTTCTATTTTTGATTTGGGTATACGGTCAACTTACCGGACACACCACATGAAATTAATAGGAAACTTCTTGTCGAGATGGGGGTTAATAACAATCTAAACAGAACATTTCACGATATTTCAATAAACATTTAGATATAAGGACGTAGTATGCAGAGCTCTTCTAATCGCATTGAAAGACAGAAGCTTCCTTTTCTTGTGGGTCTATTTGTATCGAACAGCTCAATATCCAGGTGCCCCGGTTTTCATTCAATTTTTTTTGGAATTTCTTAGCCAATATGCCAATTGGCAATATGATTTGTTGGAGACAACGGATAACAAAGTGTTCAGTTTGGCGGATGATAGTACGCTTGTTTCCTCCTTTTCGAGTGTTCGACCGATTGGTGCATCTACGTCGCATCAGCTGAGATGTAGACAGATTGACTCTCTGAATCAGGATCTAGATAGGGTCCTGCAGTGGGGAAGGGCAATTCTCGTCGACTTCAACGTAGCGAAGACACAACATACAACATTCACAAAGAAAAGTGGATCATCGGTTCCACAGCTCATGTTGAATGGTCGGGCCCTGGAGGCTGGGGAAAGCTTGAAATTGCTCGGCGTCACGGTCTGTGGGAATGTATCATGACATAAACACGTGTCGAGCATCGCCAGGTCAGCCTCAGGAAAATTGAGCTATATTTTTAGAGCTAAGAAATGTTTTACTCCGGCCCAACTTCTTCTCCTATATAAATCCCAAAATAGACCCTCGCTCGAATATTGCTCTCATGTTTGGAGTTCGGCTCCTAAACATACCCTTGACCTACTTGAGAGCATACAGAGACGAACGATCCGCCTGATCGGGGACTAGGCGCTGACGTCGGGACTACAGTCGCTATCACATCGAAGGCGCGTAGCCGACCTCTGTCTGTTTTACAGACATTATCATGGGTGCTGTTCTTCGGAGATTCTTGGTATTGTTCCACGAAATTCGGCTTATATGCACTCCACAAGACAATCCGACGGATCGCACCCGTTTGTGGTTCATCTCCCGACATCGCGAACATCCCTGCTGATGAAACCCGCAACCATGTGCAAAAATCGCTTTTCCATATTTCTTCCCAGCATTGTGCAGCCAAAGCTTATGACGATTTCAGACCGATTTCGATCCGCTACATATCATCATTCAGATCTATGAGCGCTTGACCTCTTCTATTATTTTGAGAATTCCGCCATTCTCCGACCAGTTATTAGGATACACTCTTCATTGGCATATTCAGTTAGGTGTTCTAGAAAACTCCTCCACATCTAATCGTAGTGATGCGTAGCAGCAGTAGAAATGGATTCCTTTGACTTTGGATTTGTTGTTAGATTATTGAGTGCACAAATGACTCTTGAACCATTTATGTCCCCTTGCAAACTTCACGGTTTATTTCTCAAAGGTGAGTCAGAACTATTGTGAAAGCTTTTCTTGTCACAGGACAAGCAAACTCCGGATATTGACAATTGGGGGTTATACGTTAGTCAGTTTATCCTTCAGCTGTTGTAATCGAATTATCAGTACCGTAAAAAAGGTTTTTGTTGAAATGTTGCCTAATTTGATGTGCGCTGTATTTGGGGGACAACTGAAAAACTTAGACGTGGAGTTGTTCGAAAATCATATTGCACGTGTATTGAAAGCTAAAGGACCACTCAATATGCTTACATCATTATCGTTGGGAAAGTTGAAAGTATGGGGGTTGAAAGATTAGTACTTAGGGTCTCATCTGAAGAGAGAGGTAAAACTATCAACAAGAAAGATTGGTATCGTTGGTTGGGTTGTTTGTTTAATTTATGTGATTCTTTTCTTCGGTTACTTTTTATAATAGTTAGGCACAACAATTTAAATACCAATACATAAGGCAAGCGATAGAATGAAGAGTAAATTGAGAAAGTAGGAGTTGATCTTAAATACATGTAGGTGAACACGTAACGTGGCAGGTGTCCCAGATTTGTGTAGTTCGACTGAAGATTGATATTGTAGTGTAACAACATGTCCATGAAATGACCATGAAGAATAATGTCAAATGAATCAACTGCCCTTGTCACAATTAGCAAGTGTCACGTAACCAGCATTCGCTGTCGACAACAATTCAAGGTCGATTCTTTCAATTGCTCCAGTTACGATTTGAAAGAAACATATGACACCAGCTTGCGAGCTTGCCACTAGCAAGTGATTCACAAATTAATTGGGTCAAATCGTGTCATTGTTCTTACACTATGCGCCATGCTGGTGATAGAAAATAGAATAGCACAATAAGCAAATTGTATTGAGTGAATTACGAATTAAGAATAAAATGGGTTATTAAGCAAAAATTGTACGAGTGGATTAAAAAATTTGTAAATAATTGACTGGTTGATTGGGAGTATAAATACCCCAGCAATTTCGATAATAAATCAATTAAAAACCAACAGCGTCTTTGATTCACCAACTGCGGCGATTTCGCCATCCACTTTCAGCGGGCTGCGTTTAAACAGCAACCAAAAGGGAAGTTAGGGCATAGATAATCTTAGGATAAAATTTACATATTCGTCACCCAAAAATATATTACCACAAATATATTACATGGCGATCCTGCTAGGAGAACTTTACAATACGTTTTTCTGTCCGTCTAAAATTAACGTTTTGTGCAAGCCCATGCGAACAAATTGATTGACAGATTTCGCGTGAAATAAATTATTTAGAACACTGACAACAATTTTTTAATAAAGATTTTAGTTTATTTCTTTATCTACAATTTGTGCTTTTTTACGTTTTAATAATTAGTAAACGTTCGCTGTTTACACAGGACTGCATCGTATTTATTGCTTGGGGTCTAAAACCAAACTGATCACTTAAAAATAGTGGAATGCCCGAAGAAGGTTGAATATCCGAATATTACGACGTAATTCCCCCATTGACTTGCTTGTATTTACATTCTTCAAGAGATCAAGCGAATGCATTGGGTTCCTTTATTTACACTATTTCTCAATAGGTTAACCAAATGCATTGGCTTACTTTCTTTGTTTATGTGATCCGGTCGTCGTCACTTTTATGCATCAACATAAAAGTGACAACGATAATAATTTACGGTATGGTGTAATTGAATAATGTGAACACAAGCCAGTGTAATACTCTGTGCCGTGCTTTCCCAAAACGGCGGGAGAAGAGCCCGGAGTGTCGATTTGCGATAAGTGAAAAAGTGAAAAAACTGAGTTAAAACAATTTCAGGGGATTGTATTCTTTTATATTTTATAAAAGTACAAGGGTGATGTGTTTGACTGACAATCGGCCAGCGATTCAGCCTCCGAAATTATACTCATATTGAATGGCCAGCCGTTCGGTCTCTGTACTTCTACTGATCCCGAAATTGAAAAGCACTGCCCTTTTATAGTTTTTGTAGCTGTCAACTATTTTAATGTCAAAATTCCAAGAAGCATACGCAAGACTTGGCGTGCTTCGACTGGAATTTTGTTCTGAGAATTGTTTGAGGATTTTGTTGGATCGATTCTGAGAAGGGGAATCATGAAATGCGTTTTGAATTTAGCATTTCATGGTGTCGAGGTTTTGGGAATTAAGTCAATGTATGATGAATTAACTTTTGGTTAAATTCGTTGTACATGTGACTCAATATGGAATTTGGATATGAGGCTGTAGGTCCTGAAAAGCCCCACAAGGCAATAGAAAATTTGGGATTTGGGTTATGATTTGATGTTATTGGGGATTTGGATAGGGGTAGCGGTTTAGGATCGCTACACCAGTATGATCTATTAACATATACATAGTATGGTTCTATGACCAATACTTAACCCGCGCGACTATATGCGGAGGAGAAACGCAATGCAGTTTCCCCGAAACTCGACTCTTCCTAACGTAGTAAAGGGCGTACCTTCAATAAAATTAAATGATCTTACCCTTTATTTGAATGGCCCATTGCCGGTTGTTCTATAAATTTATGTGCCTTTTTTCTCTCTTAACTTTCGATGACTAATAAGATAAAATTCGGCGCCGGTGTAGTGAGTTTTGTGAAGACGTCTAACTCAATGGACGTTCAGGTTTTGTGTGAGTTTCTGTGTAATATTGTAGGGCTTTTATTACGTTATTCGTAGACCCAGTCTTCGAGTTATGTGCCGCTAGGGTACAGGTTCACTAAATAATAAAAACAACTCTCTTTCTTTTCCTTATCTTAACTTAATACAAAAGTCAACTGTTAGTTTAGTCCACTGATTCGAAAACAAATATAAGGTGAGCTTAGTTCACTAATTAGACATCACTTCTCTTATATAAAATGTAAGGTTAAGCTTAACTCAATAATCAACTGTTAGTGGTGTTCACTAATTCGAAAACAAATATAAGGTAAGCTTAAGTCACTAATTAGACATCACTTTTGTTATATGCAACATAAAGTTAAGCTTAATTCAATTATCAACTGTTAGTTGTGTCCACCGATACTTTGCACTCGTGTGCCACCGATACTTTGCGCTACACCTTCTCTGCTACGCGCCCGTACTTGGTGGCGGTTAAATCTCGACTCCTCTCGACTGTAGTTGAATAACGACTCTAATTTATTTAACGTGGAGGCACAAGTCGCCTCCACGGAATCTGTAATGCGATTAACTATTTAATTATAAATAGCAAATATGTACATTGCTTCGGTACCCGACAACGGATGAAACACACACACGATGATCGTTTCTTCAGCTCATGGGGTGTGTGTGCCCACAAGCATGCGGACCGTGGATCGACCAAATCCACAAGGGGAACATTAGCTGGCATGGTTGCAGCTGGTGCCATTATCTCGACATAGAGATTTAGGTGTTTACACGATCAGCAACTGCGTAAAGCTGATCGTGCACATCTTGGCGGCATCTCCACGTAGTCGAATTTTCGATGGGAATTTTCCATTTAGGAGAACTCGACTTCCTTGGTCGGTCAGCTGTGTGCCTTAATGTATTTGTCGGTCGGATGACCGACCGATGTGGGCATGTATACAAAGGAATAGATGAAATATCTCATGCACGTGTGCGGCTGACTCGTAAGGGTATATCTCATTGATATGGTTCGGGCAATGTTGGTTGCTTGATGGTGCAACCAAATTGCTTTTACTTGTGGAAGATACTTACTATTGCTGGTGGAAATCGATCAGAGACATGTGTACTGAATTGGTTCGGTTCATGTTGGTTGCTTGGTGATGCAACCAAATTGCCTATAAGGAACATGTCTGTTTGGTGCTGATGGATTTTGCATCAGCGAATATTGTGAATTTACAGGGTTTCAAGTATTTATAGTACAACTATGTAAAGGTAAGTACATGCTTTAATATATTTTTGTATGCCCTAGGGGGAAGTTAGGTGTTGTACCTGGAAAAAGCGACCGGTGGCGTTATTGTAACCGCCACAATATAAATAAAATACAATATAAAACAAAACTCCCGTCGCATTACCGCAGTTCTCTTCTTCTCTATAAGAAAGCACCGTGGTTACTGCAATGTAAAACAGCAATTTTCAAGTTCAATTCAGAAATGTTTCTAGTGATATCTGCTGAATAAAGAAACATTCTTTCCGTATGTATTCGATATTGCATCCTATCAAGCACTGAATTCCAGGTTTGGACGTATGCCCCGTCATTTTCGCCTAAATTAGATAGGGTAAACTTTTTCTTACACCTTATACGAAATCCTAAGTAATTGACTTCAATATTGTGTACATTGTCGCTTGATGTAATGGTGATCTATAGATACAATTATCTTCGGCCTATATATCCGCTACAAATAAAAAAGTTTTCTACCCAACCCCTCAATGGGTCACGACTACAATGTCGCCCTTACTAGGTTATTCACAGAATGCAAACAGTTCGTACTTGATGGTGGTTTTCCCGTCCTTTTTTTCCACGAGGAGACTTTGGTTTGTGGAGTAAATTCAAGCGGCCCAGTAATATAGATTTATCAAAGTCTTCGGGAAAATATAATTAACAAATTACTACATAAAACACTGGAACGCCAAGTTATCCAAGCGCCTCGTGGCATACATAGCTCCAAACATTTATACTTTGCGGGAAGAGCTAATTATGGGAAAGACGAAATATATAGTGCGAGGGCTTGTATAAAAAAGAATAGCGCCGTTAATTCAAGTGTCATGGAAGCAATGTCTTGCTAAATCCACAGCCACATACTTCCAATAAGCTCCAAAAAAATAAAAATAATACGAAAACAAAAACGACAGCATAAAAGCAATCATGATGTGGTATAATTCTCGGACAAAAGAAGGACAAAAAAGGACAGGCCTTTCACATAATCGGATGATTCTTTCTGCGCCCAACTAACTGCCACGGGGCTAACCAGGAGCCAGAGTAAAGCGCCACATGCTGCAGAGTCGTGTACAGGATGTCATGACTGAAATACTCATTTACGGCTTCCTGTGTGTTGTGAATTATATGGCAGGACATTTTTTACTCTTCGCCAAAATAAATTATAATATTTATGAAACGTTACTTTCAATTGATTTATTACTGAACTGCTAGTATGTGGGCCATTTTTCTTTTCACTCCTTCCTGTTGCATTGCTGTGGTTTACATTGCCGCTGCATGCATTACAAAATACGGATGCAGAGCGTATATAATTTTGGGGAATTCGATTTGCCGAGGAAATTGTGTCGCATTTTGTTTAATTATGTATTGATTATGATTGTTGATTTTGTATTAGGCAGCTTACACTGAAAACGTTTAAGCTTTATTTTCTATTTTCCTTTCTCGTTTTTAAATGGAAAAATAAATTATCTGGAGAAATAAATATAACCATTCAGGATGCGTCGATGCTTTGCTTCTCACCATTTTTGGTTCATTTTCTTACGGTTCCTTTCTATTGATTTCCTTTCTTTTGTTTTCCTTTCTTTCCCCTTCCTTTTTTTTTGTAATCCATAATTTAAATAACAACAAAATACTAGCTGGTGTATATGCGGCCGTGGTTTTTCTTCTTTTGATGTATCATTATTTTTTGTCTTTTGTTTCCTTTTCCTTCGTTTTCTTTCCTTTGTTTCAGTTCCTGTCTTCGTTCCGTTTTCTTTTGTTTGCTTCTGTTCCTGTGTTCATTCCTTCTCCCTTTTTTTAATCGATAAATAAATCCTCAGAGCAAAAACCATAGCAATCTGAACCTAAGTAGGGAGAAAATATTACCTCGTTTAAATGGGGCCGTGATGTAATGCGTCAATGATTTGCTTCTCAGCATTTTCGCATGTCTTTCAATTATGTCCTTCACTACCATTTGCTAAACGTTATAAGGTCACTACCGAGCATACGAATGATATTTTCATACAGTTTATAAAGATAACTACTTGTGTTTGGATAGCTTTATTTATTGAAGAGAAGATTTAAATTTGGTTACAACAGATATTCAGTGTGATTTATCATGTAGATATTGCTGAGAAGACCGGTTAAGCAGTTAAATATATAGGGGAAGTGGTTAGGGCATGCAATTATTGAAATATTTGCCTCCTTCCGAAATTGGTGCAGAAGTTACAATAGAAAAACTGTCTGTCTAATTAAATGGAAAAAAGTTATAACGTATGACACGAATCGCAATAGCAATACATTCTGTCAAATGTCTACCCGGAATTTCTCAATAAAACAACAAACTTCAATCAATAGTCAACATTTATTTCATCGCCATCAAAATCGGACCTTTCCGAGAGAATACATTTATGCCAGTGATTAATCCGATCATCCATACACATCTTGTATGCTGCGACCGCGATCGATTTTAGCTCAATCTATGACTTTTCTTTTATGGCTTCAGTGGACTCGAAGCGTGTTTTTCGAAGTGGTAATTTGAGTGTGGGAAACAGACAAAGCCACGGGGGAGGGGGGGACATATCTGGTGAATAAAGTGCTTGTTCAATCGTTACAGTTGAGTTTTTGGTCAAAAACTCGCTCATAATGGTAGCTTTGTGAGAAGGGGTCTTATCGTGTTGCAAAATCCAAGATATGTCTTTCAACACATCCGGCCTGTTTTGACGAACATGCTCTCGCAACCGTTTCATAACGCATACGCTGTTTGACCTTGCGAAAGCAATTCACAGCGCCACACCACGATAATCGAAGAAAACACTGAGCATGGCCTTAACTTTTGATAGACTTTATCGTGGGTTTTTCGATTTCGATTCGTTTTGGTGGCGCCATTCGGATGATTGTTGACTTATTTTTACGTCATACTCATAGATAGATCACCAGTTGTGATGAGTTTCATGAATGTCGATTAACTGACGACTCGGCAAACCATTTTATTTTTTACACTAACGCGCGCACAAAAGGGGATTTTGAAGTACCCTTAAATGTCAGTAGAGCAACTGGATAAAGAAAGGAGGTGTCGATATATATTCGTCTTAAATACCTGGACATTACAATGACGAGGAAATGCACGATCAGGTAGAGCATTCCACATTCGTGTGGTTCGGCTAGAAAATGACGCTATGTTTATATGTGCGCCTGAAGTTGACTTTCAACATGAACTGATGCGCATTCACAGATTGACGGGTGTCGCGGGAAAATGTCTGAAAGGGCGGAACACACTCAGCAAGTTCAGTTGAGCAACGACCGTGGTAATACCTATAGAAAAGACATAGGCATGATACGTTGCGCCTAGGTTCTAACGACGGAATAAAACGACTTACAGCTGGGACCCCACTAAGTTTTGTAGGGTAGGTAGTCTGGCGCGCCTGCATGGGTGCTGATTCTACCACCAACCCACTAACACGTTCACTGTCACTATTAAGTAATTGTTCCGCCGCAGCAAAAGAATCTGTTCACAAAAAATTTAGAAAAGGAAACACCAGGATGTAGTTTGTATTGTAGTAGTTGTTTTTATTGTTTATTGTTTACTTGAAAGCCTGACGTTTACAAATCGCGATTTCCGGAGCTACGGTCATCGAACACAGTAACTTAATTTTGCTCACTATAGGCTGTAAGTCTTAAATAGATTTTGGAACACAAAGTTTTAAATGGATTTTGGAACACGGAACTTATTTCAGATATGGTTGTTGGAAACGGTTATAAACTTATTTTTACTTTATAAATCCACAGTAACGCGACTGACTGGCGGAAGAGCGATGCGCGCCCAATGGTGGTTGAATCTCGACTGACTAATGAACGGAATAAACTCACTGCCACTTCCGAGGAATTTCGAGAAGAGTTGCTATGCTTGCATAGGGAGTTTGTTTCCGGGAATTCCTGCCGTACTGGCTGGGCTAGGTTCCTCGGTTGCTATGTGTACCGAGAAATTGGTCTTGGGAACACGCGCAAGTATGGGTATGGGTTTTCTGGGGAAATTGGAATTGCTTGGGTGCAGCAATGGATATCATTTAGATAGGATATTAACCGAAGTAATTTAGGAGAAATGTATGCGGCTCGGTATAGTTGGTGGTGATGGTTAATATTCCATTCTAGGTTTGAATATGTGTTTTATTACAGCATATGGATTTCCGGGGATATTAAGATTGCTTGGTCGCACGGAGGGAATCTGAATTAAGTAGAGAATTGACCGAAGCAATTTCGGGAAAAATTATATGTGGGGTGATGTAATTGAGGGAGATGATTTAGGATGTATTCTATTCAATTCTATTCTATTGGGAGTTTTGGGAAATGCCTTTCATTGCAGATTGGGAGATGGATTCTTGCAATTTCGGGATGGATGCGCTTGCAGATTGTTTTGGCGTGTTTTGAAATGGGTTACAGGTTAGGGTAGGGTGAAACGCTGTTAGCGGTCGAGGTTGGTTCGAATTGTGGGTTGGTTCTCCGTGTGATATAGAGAACCCCCATAGTTTCACTGCTTGTTTTTTGCATCTTTTCGAGCACGTGTAGTGCAGATGGATGCGCCTGACCAAATATAGGAGCTAAACTACATTTTGGGACGAATATACGCCTTGTAACGGCGCAAGGCTAATAATCTTGCCCGTAAAAATAAATTATTATGGGAAATTTAACAAACCTCGAGCCTTGCTAAATAAGGCCAATACCGATCCCGGTTGTACTGCCGATGATGATGATGATGAACCTTGTAAATAGTGGGCAGGCAGGATGGAGTGAAGTATCTCTTGCATCTCTTAAGGAACTGCATACATTTGGCTGCACTTTTCGTAGGTTCAAATATGTGGTCATTCCAATTAAGAGTCGAATTAGTTCGAGTGCCGAGTATTGATAATTCCTTGGCTTCGTCGATGCAAGTGTCGTTCATCGAGAGCATATTTGCCACTTTGGGGGTCGCCTTTGACGACAAGAGGCAGATCTGAATTTTTAAGGCATTGAAATCTACTCGGTTAGATAATCCCCATCGATATACCCGGTTGAGGTCGGAATTCAATGTATGCAACTGCCGTTCATCGACAGGACATATACTTTGGGGTCCGCCTTTGACGACAAGACGCAGATCTGAGTTCTTAAGGCATTGCATTCTACTCGGTTAGATAAGAGTCATTGATATATCTTTTTGAGGTCGGAATTCAATGTATCAAGTGTAGCCAGCTGGTTGGTACTGACATTGGACGAATTTTTCTCGAGGATGTTCGTATGAGTATGGGAAACTTAACGTGCTATTGTGGGGGTATGTATGGATGAGTGTCGTGGTTGTGTTGTGAGGTGGTGGTGAATGACTTCTTTTCTTTTAGTTGTGTGCCGGTAAGGGAACGGGTTCACTAAAATCCCCACTGTGTTTGCACTTGTAACTCTGCGAGCCGTACACACCAGAAGCAAATAAAACTCTGTGAATTATTCTTATTCTGATAGACGGTTTTTTATTTATTAACTCTTCCTTCTTAAACTTAAATTTTAGACAATTATCGAGCTTCGGTAAACTGTTTTAAAATTCTTGAAGAATCAATAGAGACTACTACAATATAATATGCAACTACAGAACAATTGAACTTAAACTATCCGCTCGTTCGGTTCCTTGTTAATTCACTTGAATTTGACACTAAAATAAAGGTAAAGCTGTTGTGTTACATATTTGGCCTCGCTCCCCGGTAGCGTGTCACCTTTTCCTGAAAAGGATGAGGGGTCTCTTTAAGACCGCTCCTGAGGGGACCCGTTGCGGTCGCTACCGTGCTTCCTTAAACCGTGAGGGAGTAGTAGCAACCGATCGTTCGTGGGACGTCGTTTCTGGAATAGTGTCCCTGCGCCGTCCAACGTGGCGCCTCCTGGTGATGCCCGAAGTCGAGGAAACCTGCAACGATCTGTTTTGGGGGCGTGCCACCACTCTACTCACCGGTTCCTGGTTGGAAGTCGTCGCCTGTGCTGGAGCAGCCAGCGTTTTGTGACGAACGCACAATTCCAAAATAATGAAAAATACTTTTGTTTACTTAAATTCACATTTTATTTTATTTTATTTGGAAAATGGACGATTCTCCTGGGGACACCACCTCCAAGGACCTGCTCTATGTTGTTCTTAGATGCTGTTCGCTCTGATCGTGGCCCTGCAGCACTTCCGGCGGGCACCATGTATGTTAATGGACAGCCTCTCGGAGATCGCGATCCATCCTCCTTTTAACTAGAAACAAATCGAGATTCTGTATCTTGAAGCGAACGTTTCAGATGGAAAATCTCGATTTTCGCTACATTCGAGGTGATGCTCAATGTTTGTTTAGGATTATCGTTCGGTTTTATGAGTTCTCATGGCACTATAGTGCATACGAGGATATGCACTGGGATTTGGGTTTTTGTTTTTGTTATCCATCTGGCTTATGCAAACAAGAGTTTGCGTGTCCTTCGGATGGGTCATACAAGATGCGTGGGAATTATGTGTTAGTTTTTAAATTAGTGCATTTACAAATCATAAAACATCTGGCATATGCATTACGATGTTTATGATTGCTTGAATTGTGTGTCAGCGGGTCAAATAGACATGTTTTTCTTTGGACACGTGCACTTTTGGGTTTTGGATCTTGTAGGAAATTTAGGTGTTAATTGCTTATAGCATACACGGGAAAATAATGCATTATGCTGTTTGATTTTAGGAAATTGAATCGAACAAATGCATTGAATTGAATAAATGAATTTGAATTCAATAAATGAGAATTTGAACGTTTAGTTCGATTTGGTTGACATTGAATTCAATGTTGATTTGGGTGTAGGGATTTGTATATGGGGGAAGGAGATTGTTTCTATGTGGTAAGGAAATTGTTAGGCTTTCCGGAGCACTACAAAGCTACACAGGCAATTCACTGTGAACTGTTCAAATTATTTCTCCAACGAATACTTTGTTAAAATAGTTTTGGTTTGGCGGTAAAATAAAAGTTAAGTTTTGTTTGACACTAACATAGAGGTTAAGCTACACCATCAATTCATTTCGAACTGTTTAAATTATTTCTCCAATCGAATACATTGTTAATTTACTTTTGATTATCCATTCGACACTCGACGGTAGCTGACTTACGACCCGTGTGTGCTGGTCAGAGGATGAAACGCGACTCGCGCAGAGTCAGTCGTCCGCTAAGGGTGGGTTTCGGTACTCGCGAGAAACGTGACCAATCAGAGAGGATCTCTCTGAGTTGTTCACGGCGAGGATGCGTGGTGGGTCGTGTTGCCAGGTCGTGGACGAACAAAAACGAAATGGTAAAAAGGGCAACAAGTCAAGGGGGCATCATTATGATGTGCCTGCAGTTAGACTCAACCAATAAAAGGAAGAGTACTTTCCAGTATTCATTAATAACAAGATCATACCATATGAAAATACGGCAAAGTATTTGGGCATAACACTTGACGCGAAGCTACGCTGGAAAGCTCACGTTAAGAAGAAAAAAGATGAGTTAGAACTATGGTACAAAAAGATGTATTGGCTGCTTGGAAGACATTCTACTCTAGCCATACACAACAACATTTTATTTTATAAACAAGTCCTAGTGCCAGTGTGGACCTATGGTATACAGCTCTGGGGCTGTACCAAAAAGAGTAATGTTCAAATCATCCAAAAATTCCAAAATGAATTTCTCAGAGGAATAGTAAATGTACCCCGGTACATAAGAAACGAGGATCTCCATTGGGACCTAAATGTAGAGTTAGTTGCTAAAGTTATCAAAAAAACCCCGGAAGCTTCATGTGAGAAAGTGAGAAAGCTCAAAAGGTTGTACGCCGAAAGGCATAAGAAAAATGATAATGTATAATTTAGAGTGTTTGCGACGCACCAGTAAGTTAATGTAAGAATGATACTTGTAAAATAGAAGTTAACATTTAGTCTTACGTAAAATCTATAATTGAATTGTTAAATAAATGTGGAGATAAAACAAAAAACAAGGCTCAATAGAATTAAACCTTTCTAGATAGTGTAGTGTTAAAAATAGTGTAATGGAGTGAAAGTGATAGTGCTACTAATATAGAACGCAAGAACGAAGTGTCTTCGCCTTAAATAGAGACAGTAAGAAAAGTGCTTTGGACACATTGTTATTATAACATTAATTTTTAAAACTAAGATATAGTTAAATTACTCATTAGCCTACTTGGCTAGATTGTAATGATATTGGGTACAATAAATAAAATTTATTAGCCTAAAACAAAAAAAAAAAAAAAAAAAAAAGACCGTTGACGCTGACCTGCTAAATTATTTCTTCCAATGTATGCTTAATTAATACTTTAACAGTTCTACTTTCTCGCTTGTGATTACATATATTCGCTATGAATGCATTTTTTTTGTTTATAATTCACAGTTAGTTTGTGCATAGTTTTGGTATATATTGGTGAGAATCATCTGTTATCTTTGTGCGGACAAACTGAAGGATATTCAGATGGGCCAGAACGTTTATAAAAATGTTAAAAAGATATGTGGCACTTGCCGTATCACAGGGCCAATCATAGACAATGGGGTTGTTGTTAATAACGACACCAACAAAGTAAATATCATCGGAGAGACCTTTGAAAATAACCACTAACTTACTCTCCAAGATGGCGACCCGGATACTAGTGTGGTCATTAGTTCAGAGGTCCACAGTAAATTGGACGACTTTAACGAGCCAATTGTTGTCTTTAATCCAACTAACAGTGCATATTTCGATGACACACGTGATAGTGGTCACGGTTTCATCACACCAATTACCCTACAGAGCCTAGTTAAATCTCGAAACCCTAAGAAGTCACCCGGTATCGACAACATGTCATACCGCTCGTTGCGAAAGCTTTCTGCCTTATTCTTTATAAAGTTCTCCATTCTATTCAACCATGCTTACAACATGGGGTACTTTCCCCAAGCTTGGAAACACACTATTATTTGTCCAATAGCAAAAGTTGGGAAACCCACGTATCACCCCTCAAGCTTTCGGCCTATTTAGCTTCTCATTTGCATCAGCAAAATATATGAAAAACGCATATACGAGAAACTAAATAACTTTATCAGTGCCAGGACCCTAATACCTCATTTCCAATTTGGATTTAGAAGAGGGCACATCACCACTATGGCTCTCAACATATTTCAAAACCACGTCTGCGTGCGGCTCTTTAATAAGGAACCAACCATTGCGGTGAGCCTGGACATTGAAAAAGCTTTTGACACGACTTGGATCGAAGGTCTCGTTTTTAAATTATTGAATACTGGCCTCAGCAGAACGCTATATAGTATCATCTACCAGTGCGTTCGAAAAAGAACCTTCCAAGTTAGAGTAAATGGAAAGCTTTCCTGAACTTTTCACGCCGCACAGGGCTCCACTCTAGACCCCATCTAATTTAATATCTACACCTCCGATATTCCTCGCCCTGTGGACGGGAGAGTAAACCAGACATGCTATGCCGATGACGTCCTAGTATACACGTCATCCAAAAGCCCTAAACTCACAACAAATCGACTCAACCGTCACTTGGACGAACTGTATCAGTATTACAGTCGATGGAAAATTCGACTTAACCCATCCAAAGCAGTAGCTATAATTCTGAGTAGTAAACACTTCCAACTTACTTCTCGATATTCACAGAATATTCGAATAAAAATTGGAGATACTACGATTAGACCACAGGGCAGGACGAAATATCTTGGGGTCATTTATACTATTGGGCTCCTCGATAGTATAGTGGTTAGTATACCCGCCTGTCACGCGGGAGACCGGGGTTCGATTCCCCGTCGGGGAGCCTCCGCGGCAAGACTTAATGATCTTGTCCAGAAAAAACAAATCATTATGGAAAATTTAACAAGCCTCAGGACTTGCTAAATAAGGCCAAGACCGGCTCCCGGTTGTAGTGCCGATGATGATGATGATTTATATCCCAAAAATGAATTTCATCAAACATGTGATCCACATTTTTTAAAGGGGCCTCGTTCGGTCTAAGCAACTGCACAACATCTTGAAGTGGAGCAACAAAGCTGACACCATAGTTAAGCTTCTCTGCTATAAGCAGCTAATCCGATCTGGAATATAGTATACCTTTCCCATATGGTCCTGCATATCTTCGGCTCAAATGGAAAGACTTCGAGTTTTCGGAAGAAAGCTCCTCAGAAGATTCACCAATCACTCTAGAAGGCCTGACGGTCGTCATTACCCCAACTCTCACCTATACGAAGGCGCCTCCATTACCCCGATCGACGAGTACTTGCTACAATTAGCATACAAGTACCTCGAAAGCATTCAGAACAGCGAGAACCTATTTGTACGGGACTCTTGCGTTCTTGACCCTTCTCTCTTTCGAGCTCTTCGGATCAGACCACCACAATTTCTTCTTCAGTACAAAACTGAAGAAAGCACCCTTCCCAGCAACATTCCCCTCTATAATAAAGGATTCCTGGATCCATCCCATAGGATCTACTGTTAACAAACCACACACACGGATGCACAGTACAATACGGCACAAACATACACACACCGACCAAAGCGCAGATCATCAGACGCCAAAGACGTGATCTGCGTTTACTACGGCAGTCAAGACCTACCGGTCTTGTATGATTTCTTTCCCACCATCCCACTATACAAGTAGTTAGAGAACACCTGGACTAACACTGTCCACACTATCCGTGGATACCCCCCCCCCCCCCCCCCCGTTTTTCTTTTCTTTTCAGAAATCGCGAGACCGAGCCCATCATCCTCACGGATGTGGGTGATTCTGGTTATCGCAAGATGACCAGAAGCCAGAGACAAGATGAAGGACACATCTGTCCTTATCTCGCTAAAGTCGGCCTCTCGCCAACCCATTTTTTGTTATCTTCGTACGCTTGTAACGAGTGCACATATTTTATTTTTGAGCAGAGCTCACTCAAATTATTTTGTCGCCTGGAGCAGTTTTATGATCAAGTTTCCTTATGGATAAGATAAATATATATAGATCACAACTACGAACTTCAACCAGCACTACAGCCAGGAGGATATGCGCATACACCCAAACCCCCTTTTCTGCCTTCTTCGTCCACGTTCCATAAGATATCCTATTAACATGATCAAACGTCTAGTATTTTGACGTGTATGATAAAGCACTTGAAACATTTAGGTTGGTTTTTGGTACCCGGTGTTATCCGAGTAAATGAGGTAATTTGACTTCACCAAAATTAGTTAAGCAACGACTTCTTTGTATTCGAGTCAAAGCCCCTGTTTCGTACAGACGACTATGCCACTTAATATAATACAGACGACTATGTTAGTTAAGCAACGACTTCTATATGTATTCGAGTCAAATCCTCTATTTTGTACAGACGACTATGCCATCGGGAAAGTTCCGAAGCAACATGCAGAACATGTTTATGTTTATTGTGATAAACTTCCACTCGCACCGGTGTGTGGCAATATATGACAATAAAATGGCAAATAATTTAGTAACAGACAATGATTAGTAGGTTGATTAACTATTGTAATTTTGTCGAACAACACGTGTAAAAAAATAAGAAGCAAATAGCTACAATAAGTTTCAGTTGAACTTAAATACGCATTGCCGGTTACAAGTTACAGTCACTAAAGGAATTTCGTGAACTGAAATTTGGTGAAATTTATTTTTATATATTATATTGAATATAGCACCAAAAATCATCAGCGCCGCATACCAGAGCAATAACGAAACAATCACAGCTTGTGTAGCGTATATGCGGCCGTGGTCTAATACATTGGTATTACTCTATCAGGTAACCAACATGAATTCCTGAATATGTCAACGCAAAAAGGATAAGCAGCATTTTCTCATGCACGTGCATGACATGTTCATCCTCGCCTTATCGGCTGAACCTTCGGTCGATCGATCAAGCAACAATCCACAGCATAGCCCATTGCTGCCACATGGATTGCAAGTGTTGTTTTAACATAAACACACACCCGACACATCGTCCGACGGGACGTTGGCAAGCTGCGTACAAAGTATTGATGCTGTACGCAGTGGCCAATAAGTAAACACACAGTATCTCACTGTGTTCGTTTGCTTACCCGCTCATTAACCCAAACAACGAGCAGCCACGATTGCCACGCTGGCTATCGAAATGGTTTTCGTTTACCCAATGTAAACAGACAAAAATATTTTTGCCTGATGGCAACATCTCTTGTATTAACGTATCCTAAAATAAATATGCACCCATGCATCGTAACCTCGATCATCTTATCGAAGTCTGTTGATATAATACCAACAGAAGAGGAAAACAATTGTTATGATTTACGATGGCATGGTCAGCCATCCTCGGTGGCCCATCGTTTGTTTGTTCAGTCGGCGTATCTGGATTTCCTTTTACGCACTATTCGTTTCTGCGTTGTCGTGGCTTCCAACAAATGGATTTTCATCCAGGCCTCTACGGCCACAGGGGAAATGCTTCGGTTATGGATTCCATTCCGCTATTTGGTTATCATCAAGGAAAAGATCGGATTGGCTACTTCCAGAACGATGGATGTCCATCTTCACCACGGTTAATGGATGTCGACGGCGGCAGATGGAGGAGTCAGATTTCAACCCCCGAAAGCAGCACACGAGTCGAGTGTTCACTGCGCCCGAGTTGTCAGACGCGAGTCCAGTGGTTATTAAATTTTGAATTCAAAGTTAACGCTTATGTCCAAGGAGTCCAATAATGATTACATTTTTTTAAAATTCAAAGTTAACGTCTATGTCCAAAGCATTTCGGTTACAGTGGTTATCTAATTAAGACGAACGTTTAGATGTGTACCAGAAAAAAGCGTTGTATTAGACTGTAGTGATCGTTTAAGTGTCGACTGATATATTAAGAGAACAATTAAAAAAATAATAAAAGAACATTCAACGGAACAACAACATCTGTGTTTTCATCTGACATTTTTCTGTAGTGCGCAGTCTCCAGGAATTCGAGGGCGGAGCTCGGTGTTCGTTGATGCAATTTTCGTTGATAATCTCCTGTGAACAATCCGTGGTGTTTTCGCTCAACCTGCGTCCGTGCTGATGCCTCTAGCGAAAAATACCCACAAATTTTGGAACCGGTTTTTTGGACCATATAACATACCCAGACAAGGAGTCGGGAGAAAAGGTTAGTAAGTGTCACAACCAGTTTATTTGTGACCATACATCATATCCATACAATGTTGTAAGGTAAAACTATTTTTTTTAGTTTATTATTCATCTAATTGATGCAGGTGCAGTAGTAATTAGGAAAAGTAAGTAACAATTTATACGACATGGCCATTAATACCACCCCCTCTACGTAATATTTTCCTTGTTCATCGCTTGAACACAGATTCTTCCCGTAATTGATGTCGCAACCCCTGTATGTTGCGTGATGTAATCCGAGTACATGTGAGAGCAATAAAGAAATGCCCCGGTACAGGAATGACATGAAAAAATGTCAAAGTGGTATTAATTCCAAAGAAGTTCCAATGGTTGCAGGAAGTTACGCTCTACCA
Organism: Microdon myrmicae; assembly: GCA_963931805.1. NCBI lineage: Eukaryota > Metazoa > Arthropoda > Insecta > Diptera > Syrphidae > Microdon > Microdon myrmicae. The sequence goes on along the minus strand of OZ007500.1, from coordinate 57,957,328 downwards.
TACTTGTGTTAAATGCTCCTGTTCCAGATGTATCACGTTTCTCGCACTAATTGCTTTTAATCCCTTCGACTTAGCAGCACATGTCTCATATCCTAATCCTTCTGCGACGCCAAAGTATTATTCCTTCATTAAATCTCAACTCGATAGTCGGGTGGGAAAATGTCATACTCATTTAGGGAGCTTACGACTCCATTAAGAGCCTGGATCGTCTTAGATTAAAAATGAAAGAGTCTTCAATGTTGAGAGTTTGGTCATCGCTAAAAGTTCCAATTCCACGACAACACCACTGAAATTTCATGACGCACGCAAGACATTATTCTCAACATACTGTCTTAAATATAAAAACTAAGTAATGCGAATAATTCCGCCAAATATACGATGCATGCAATAAATCGAAAACAATAGTCGGGAGAACTGGAGCAAAATTTCGGTTAATACAGGATATTTGTTCAACATCGAAGTAGCCTCTTAATTGTACTAAAGAGATTAACTTGGCGCCCTGTTCACAATGGCATTTTGAATTTGAGGCATGCATATGGGAGACGTTTTTTTTTTTTTTTTTAATTTTTAAACCACATTTATTTTCCTAATTCTTTTTACATGTATAATATTAGGGGTAAATGTTAAACCCTTTTCTACAATCACAGTCCTTAAATTAACTTACTGGCTCTATGCGAGCTCTCTAAATTACACATTACAACTTGATTTTTATATATGCCTTTCGGCGTACATCTTTTTTTTTGTTTCTTATATACATATATATATATAAGAATGTATATATATATATATATATATATATATATATATATATATATATATAAGAATATATATTTATATGAAATAAGTCATATATTAGAGGGACTCCTCGTTTACATCTATATGTATACATTATTATTACAATTTTTTTTTTTTTTTTTTTAATTATAACAAACAAAAACTTCAAAACAAAACGAATCAAACATAAAATAATATAAAAATAAAAGTAATTGGGAAAGAAGACTGGGGGAGGGGGGACAAGAGGAAGGAGAGCGTTGCTCTTGAGAGGCATACTATATCTGAGGAAGTGAAGTCCTCTTCTCGTTGAGAAGCCACCACCATTTGGGAGATGTTCGATCTTTGGCTGATTTATCTCTTTCACTGCTAAAACGCATGCGGTCTGGGGCATTGGAGATATCACTATCATGGAGAATTCGTTTCTCCCTGGCACCACGGGAAGCGTGGTAAATAATCGGGACTCCATGCACGTCATGTATAAGGCCTTTTTGATCCAAGAAAGGGAACGCTTCTGGGGGAATAAACCCATTCTGGACGGTATTCTCTAGATACATATCATTGGGATAGAATGCTCCCGCGATAAGATTATTGTCACTGTACATTGCCCTTGCTGTGTGACCACGAATCATTTTAATTATGAAATTGTCTATCCTATTTAACCCTGATTTGTTATACAGGATTTTGTTGGGATAGAATTTTTTGTATTGCGACTCTAGTGTTCTATAAAGTCCGAGGCAGGAACGCAAACACTGCCGTTCGAACACACGAAACTTCTCCATATAAAGTGGAGATATATTATACCATACTGGACAGCCATAAATCAAAACTGGTCGGATGAATGCCGAGTACGAAATTATTTTGACTCTGGGGTCAAGAAGACTACTCCGGAATAGACTTCTTGTCATAAAATATGCACTTTTAGCTGCGGAGAGGGACGGTGCTACGTGCATGTCAAAATATAAATACTGGTCTAGCCAGATACCAAGGTATCTAACTACAGTTTTCACTTGCAGTGGAAGGTTATTGTTACCTACAATAGAGAAGTGTTTCCAGTTGTATTTTGTATCCCTCGAGGCCCTGGATAGGGGCGTTCTGAAAAGAATAGTCTCGGTTTTCTGGAAATTAATTTTTAATTTCCAGTCGTCGCAAAATTGTTTTATTTTGTTGAAGTCATCTTGAAGGTGCCTATTGATGACGTCTATTTTTCCTCCTGTTCTGTACACCACTATGTCATCGGCGTACGCAATGGCGTTTTCGAGAGAACTCACTAGATCACTAGTGTAAATATTGAATAGAATGGGAGAATTTACAGCTCCCTGCTGTAAGCCATTTTTAATTTGAAAGGTCTTGTTGGAGAGTATGTCCCCGCATTTCACCACAAAATGTTTGTCCATTATCATATCATAAATTATGTATAACAGATATTGCGGCATACCCAGGTTTGTTAACTTATAGACAAGTCCTTCTAACCATACGCTGTCGAAAGCCTTTTCAAAGTCAACCAAGCAGGCGCCTGTACATTGTCGCTTTGCCTTGTTCCACTGTATATCGGAAACAAGTTTCGTCGCCGCATGAACTGTATCATGTCGCGCTCGAAAGCCAAACTGGTTGTTGGGGATGATATCGTTTTCATCACACCAACCTATCAGTGCTTTGTTTATAATTTTTTCGAATACCTTGCTGACGTTGGGAAGCAGGCTGATCGAGCGCAGATTAGCTGGATTGCTCTTCTCCTTACCCTTTTTGGGGATAGGGTGGACTACTGCAGTCTTCTAATGGGTTGGATAGTGTGCATTGTTTAGAGCGTTGTTAAGCAAAGTAGTGTATATGTTCACTGCTTCGCGAGGCAAGTGCCTTAGAACCACATTTGGAATGCTATCTATTCCAGATGATTTCTTATTTTTTATTGAGCTAAGTATGTTTTAAGTTCATCCTTGCGCACAAACATATTTGTATTTTCATTTCTGACGGGGGAATCCGCCCTATTATTTTCGCCGAATGTGATCAAACTACGGTTTTCGGATCGCCAGTTGTGAAGTTGATTGCGCAGCGAGCAATGTCTTTGACGGGCATTGCTTTCAATTTCAGTGTTAGCATGAACTGATTCGTTAACTCTGTACACTGCTTCGAAACAGGCTCCAATTGAATTCGGTTTCTTTTGCGGATCTTCGACTACTACTACTTCATCATTGGAGTTGATGTGCTCTAAGGTGAGTTCTGCGTTCAGCAGTATCTGACAATTCTCGGGAGTCCGTGGAATTCGGAGACAGGGAATGTCATTGTGATCTTTTCTTCGACATATTTTCTTGATTTGTGAAAACATGTTCGGTCCGTTTGCTTGGACAGCTCGAATTCTGTTGCTCCACTCCTCATTTATTACTGCTCGGTAATTATCCCGGATCAGTTTTTGAAGATTTTTAATCAAGGACTTGATTGTTTTGATTTCCTTGCTATTTGGGTCACTGAACTGCCTATAGCACAATTTCAGCTTTGAGAACAGGGTGCTCTTTTGCCTATACAAAGCAACGATAGTTGCATTTCTGTATCGGTGGGAATAGCCATCCATATGAGCTACTTTGGGGATGGAACGATTCATTGTGTTAGTAACAATATCGTTCATAGTTAGGAGGTAATGATCGATTTCATCATTACGGAGGTTTCTATTAGTCGGTGGGTCTATGCCAATGTTGCGTATTTCTCTTTTTACTACGCGATCGAAACGCGACCAATGTGCTTTTCGGAAATGTATGGTCGTACTGCTCAAGTAGATGGTACTCGTTTGGCACGTGTATTACGGCTCCAAGTCCGTAATGATCGCTATCGTACTCAATTGTGCGAAGACAATTTCGAGTATTTACCTCGGTATCTGGTAACTGAATTCGATCATCTGTCGTAAGTAAATCCAGGAAGGAGTTACCTCTTGGATAAGACGGTGTACTTGTAGCGTACAATTCTAGTTTATGCTCGATCGCATTTGTTTGCCACCAATCAAACAAGGCATTGCCTCTGGTGTTCGATGTCAGATTGCCCCAGGCACTGTGCTTGGCGTTAAAATCACCTGCCATTAAAAAGTAATTGTTTTCCGAATCTAACTTGAGACTTCGGAAAAGCGTATCGATTTCACTGATAAATTGGGTACCTTGAACAGATTCCGGAGCGTAAGCAGCGACTATATATAGATGCCTTTGACTTTTTAGAGGAATGTCTATAATGCATGCCTCTAGCACCTGGAATTTGTGTACTTCCGTGCTGTAAACGACCTTATGGTGAAGACCTTTCTTAACTAAGATAGAGACCACACCCCCTCGAGTAGAGTGTGGTCGATCTCGTCTAATTATGTTATAATTTTTGTAGCCCATTTTGTGCCTTTGGTTTAGCTTAGTTTCGCTAGCCAAGAGCACATCTGGGCATTCGGCTTGGAGCAGATTGCCTAAATTATCCCTTCTTTCGATGTGGATTAGTGAATTTACATTCACAGCTATAATTTTTAGGTTTAGTTCAGACGGAGGGTTGAAGATTTTGATGTGGAGAGTTATTTGAGAACAGGGTTGAATAGAGAGTATCTATTCGTGCTCTTTGTTCAGTCAGTGTTCTTTGAAATTCGGCAAATTGTCCTTGCATGGTTAATAACATTGTTATTATTTCTGAATGTGCCTCTGGTACAGGCATTTTCCCATTACTATATGTATGTTTCATGGATGCTGGTTGCTTAGGAGCACCGGCCATTTGAGCATATGACATACAAGGAGCCACGAAATTGTTGTAAGAACGAGTTTCCATTTTTTTCTCTTACTCAACATGTTTCTTTTTGGATTCCAATTTGAATTTCATTTGTTGAAATTTAGGACATCCTCTAAAATTAGCAGTGTGACCTGTACTTTTACAGAGGACACAGGACAGTGTTTTCCTATCTGGAAGCTGTTCCTTGCCCAAGGGGCATTCACCAATGATATGGTCGGAGAAGCACTTTACGCACCTGAATTGCATGTGGCAGTTTGATGCCGCGTGCCAGAAGCGTTGACAACGCATACACTGCAATACGCGATCGATTTTTCTAATTTTTTCCCAACTTATTGTTTGGTGGCTGAGGTGTTTGATGTATCGGAGAGCATCAACTTTACTGTTGGAACTCAGTGATACAATAAAGAAAGGCAATTTGCAATTGCGTTTTCTGGAGTTGGCGGTAGAGAAGGGTTTCACACCTGTAAATTTTAAATTGTCGGTTTCGACAATTTTTAATTCCTCTAATAACTCCTCAGGGGAAAAACATGGATCAACGCCTTTTAGGAGCATGGAGATTATTTTCTCCGATTTCGGGGTGTACGTGTAGTACTCGCTTTTTGTCCTACCCAAAGCAGTCATTACTTTGCGATAACCTTCCATATCATCGCACATTAATTTTATTTTAGAATTATTAATTTTTTTTGTTTTGAAATTTTTGCAAGTTAACTCACCTAATTTTGTAACGTCATTTGTTTCCATGAACGTAAGTATTATAGGCGGCGCCTTTTCCTTTTTGTTGGTTACGATGTGCTGGTTTGTTTGCTGCTTCTGCATCTCCTTTGTTTGCCTCCTGATGTTGTTCCTGATTTTTCCGTTGTGCTGTTGTATTTTCTTGGCTTTGTTGTTGCTGCACCAGGTCTTTTAATTTGAGGATTTCTTCTCTTTGTTTATTGAGTTCCTCTTTTTTTGTGTCAATATCCGCAAGGAGTTTTTCTAATTCCGCCGGATCTGTTGCAGTACCTGTGATATTGTTTTCTTCCTCAGCAGGTAATTCGATTTCACTTGGGTCAAGGTCAACCAATTCGTTGAATTGGTTACCTGCGCCTGTGTATTCGTTTTTCTTTCCTTTTGCATTTTTTTCGCCGTCTGAATTTGGCTTGTGCCGCTTTGTTATAATACTCGGCTGTCGCTCGAGTCGGGTCCGTGTCATCGCTTTCAGGTCTGCCTGGCCCCTTTTCATGAAAGGCGACGAGCTCTTTAGCACTTTGTTTGTTTCCATAATTTTTTTTTTTTTTTTTTTTTTTTTTTTTTTAAACAACCGCTCTCAGTGGCGGCCACACTGTGTAATCCACACTTGTTCACTTACACTCGCGCGACGAATTTATTTATTTATTATTTTTTTTGTTTCCTTTCTTTTGCTTTCTCCTGTTGTCAGGTATACGTCTTATCTCTTTGACGTGTTGGTAACGACGGGAGACGTTCTACGGATACAACAGTGTGTGATCCACTGGCCAATATTAAATGGAGGTTTTCAATATTTTTCCAAGGATCAAATGCTTATATGTGAATAAGGAGCCCCAGACCAGGCTATGCGTGTATAAATCAACTCAAAACGAAGGCGGTAGTTTCCTATGATGGTAAGCTGCTTAAAAATTGATAACGCAAGTAATTTATAATGAAAACAAGCACATGGATCGACTTAACATTGCGGTTGAATGGCCGCCGATTAGCACACTTGTTGAATCTGTGAAATAATAACATAATTTTGTAGACCATTTCCATTAGCTTACCTTTAATGTCGTAGGTATATTATCGTCTAAAGGAGTCATTTACCCATAGAAATCTATTATTACCTAATTTTATTGATGAGCCGTAACTGGATTTAAGTTTTGTTAATTTGTTAAGTTGTAATGCTTTCCACAGTATGCGATCCATATTACGTTTCAAAACGCGCGGATATAAGTAAAGTCATGAAAAAGAATATCAACAGCAACTGCGCCCAAGATTTTTGGAGCCTGATATACGAGAGTTGTTTTGAATCAGATACTGAGTATTAATCCGAAAGCACTATGTGATTACATCACGGGTAAAATTAAAGAAGGTTAAATGTTTTTGGTTAGTTCTTTAAAAATAATGCAATGTGGACAACTTCAACATATATCAGTATTTTTGAATCATTTCCCAGAGGCACAAATCCCCAGCTGTCCATTGAAGTCATTTGTCCTAGTTACTATATTCTCTTCAAGTGTATTTATTACTCTGTGGGTATATTATGCTAGAGGCGTCAGCATGGACGCAGGTTGAGCACAACACCACAGATTGTTCGCTGAAACTCCTGCAAGGAAAAGACAAATCACTAAACACACGAGAGAAGATAGGAAAATGTCAAGTAGTAAAACACTGGTGAGGTTGTTTGGCTGTACATCGGTTCTTTATTGTTCTTGGTTACTTAACACTTTCGAGTTTAGTATAATACACTTCGTTTTAGGTTGGTTCTGTCAGCAAAGAGAGATTTGTTTTTCTTCTAGATATTTGGTTACAATGTTCTTTTTTCTTTTTACGACCGTCACAACCGATTTGCGTTTTAATCAAGTTATATTCGATAACGCGTAAGGAATAACAACAGTAATTAATTGCGGACACAACACCATACAGAAACACGCACTTGGATAAAATCAATACTTAATAATACACTTGGCAGCGAATGTTCTACCACGATCCTCGGCAGGATCGTAAAGTGGATGCGCCTACTTCAGCTAAAGAAATCTGACTCCACGATGCAACCCACATCCATCAGATTCAATGGCCCCGAATTGCATCGATAGGGGAAGATTCTATATGTGTCCGTATAGGACAAGTACAATGCCTGCGATGATGGCGATGATCTGCGGACACCTTGTAGCGTTCTACGAACGCACAATTCCTCGCAGGTAAGGTTCCTACCATTACAATACCTGTAACAAAGGTCATAGGAAGCTGCAAAATGCAAACCGATATTAAAAGAAGCAAGGAACTGAACGTCCCAAAGCTTTCAATATCAAGCAACAAGTCGAGTGTGGCATACCTGAAACAAAGGTAAAAGCATTCATTCATCTTATCCATAAAGATTGAAATGCGCCGCACTTCAACACTGCACAATCGAAAATCGTGAACATCTACACGATGTTACAAGGATTCGCTATCACTAGCAAATTCTCCGAATAACGGACGCACGTGCGGGTGGTCTACCACAAAGACCACCAAATCTATCGCCCAACAAAAGAAACGGCAACCGTAATTATCTCATCGAGATAATTCAAAATGTATGAGGTTGAAAACCTACAAGGGAACTACTCCTATCCCACGGTGTCTGTTTGTATTTCACACCCATTAGAAAGATCTAATGGATTTCGGGTGTATTGACAGAAGTCAAACAAAACCCATGAACCATACATCCATGCAAATTGCAGGATATCTTTCGGCCGCGCGCCAGATGTGCTATGCAAATAGAGGCGGCACACAATCGACAACCGTCGATCCGAACTCCGACACCACCACGGATGGTGATAATGATATAAGGATGTATGCGTCGATGGACTTTCTCCTTTTCAGGCACCTAAATTACCCATGGTCATTAATAACATGCCGTTAACAGATACTGTGGAAAATTCTGTTAGCGGATGAAATGAAAGATTTCTGCTGGGAGAGATAGGTACGATCTGTAGGCAGGATATTGTTGGGGGTTGAGATAGGCAGTCTGAATGTATTCGTCAACGAGACGACAATCCGAACGAGGAGGAAGAAAAGAATTAATTTGAGTAACTGGAGTTCCGAACGCGTATCGTAAATTAATGTAACCTGGCCGAGTAACTCGTACTTCGTTCGCGTGACTTATTGCGTTTGCTTAGAAATAGTTGTGACATTCACCACCGAATTTATCATTTAGTGTAAATATAAACAATTAGTGTCATTAAAATAAAAGATTAAATCCCAAACCAATCTCTTGTGTGCCAGCAGTGTTCGGCGGAACGTTGCCACCAAAGCCTTCAACAGAAGGCCGACAAACTTCTGCTAAACGTGTCAACCGGCCAATTAAAATCCAACATCCGCCAAAACCTGATTACACAAAAACACGATCATCGGGGGCTGCGGCGATGTACCCATACATCGTTGATGATGTATGTCGGGGATCGAAATAGATTTTTGTTTCAAAGTAAACAAAAACGCTGTCTCGCAGGTCAAATGGTGGCACGCATGATGTACACGATGTGCCTATGTTACCAAGGGTCGTCATTGTATATGCCTAAGATTCCTTGGAAATACCGATGTAGGCAATATTTAATCTAGCCGTATGGCTCCGGTGCACAAGGAGGCAAATTATTTCGTTGACATAAGTCAGCAGAGACCTCGTCGACGGCGGCAAAGGGTCAGGCTGGATGGCTATATGTTTGGGTCAATGTACGGGTAAGTAAACGAACACAGTGAGATACTGTATGTTTAATTTAGGTTTCCAGGCGGGTCATCATAGGCATGGCATGGGTAAGGTTACCTAAACAGTGATCATATCCATACCCAAATTCATGATCGGTTGATAGCCGATAACGGGGAATTGTCGCAACTGTCGCGGACCTAAGGGTATAGGCGCGATATACAATTGTGAACTATGGAAAGAATATCGGCTTCAGCTACGCCAACAATACGCTGGTCAGCGTTTGTTTATCGTAATTGAAGACAGGCTGAGCCGATAGCAGATGAACTGATTCATGGAATATGAACCAGAAAAGTTCAGGATGTATGGATGCCGTGGGGTAGGTTTTCCTTTCACGTATGATGATGCAGGGGAGCTTACGCTGCCCCTAATTGCAGGTAAGAACCTAGGCCTTGTATGGTAAGAGGAAGTGGTTAATTTAAAGAGGATGGGCGGTTCGTTGGGAATGTATTAAAGAACCGCCACGACTCTATCTGCCTTTGCGTAACAACAAGACCCTAGCCTCTTGGTCTCCTGTTTTTTTTTTTTTTTTTTTTCAAAAATCTCATTCCTAATAATTATGGCTTAAGCTTTAAAACTTCTGAAGTAGACTCTTGATTCTAGTTATTTAATAGACACTGAAACGAGCTACATTCACTGCTCTGATTGTTCCTACAATATGAATAATGCATAAAGTTTTGATTGCTATCGCACTTTCGCACTTTTAATTTAGTTACTTTATAAGACTCTCATCTTTAATAAGTAAAGTAATGCGTTCCAAGACGAATACTACTACTACTTATTGGTCTATAGGACCCCGAAAGTTGATGACGGCACTGACTCGGCTACTCGTCATCGTTCGTCGCACTGTGTCTCGCCACCTGATTTCACATCCTGAAGATCACACCCTACATTTTGTTTTTGTTTTGCGACGATAGTGAAGAGGAAGTGATTCGAACCGACGCTTGACGGTTAAAATCACTAAAAAATAGAACCAAAGCCTTAGCACATCAGACCACTACCACGTGCACGAATTCGATTGGTATTTTCATGCACACTCCACTGCTGTAACACTGTAATGTTAACTGCTATGTTATAAGACTCTCATTATTTGGATTATTGGATTTGCCTTTCGGTGTTGTTCGTCACTAATTGTTGTGTGTGTATCTGTTAGGAACGCCACATTTCCATCTCGGTCATGATTTTCCCACCGATTTTTTCCCATTGATCTTCTTTCAAAAATTCCCGACTGACATTAATCTTCGCGACGTGATGATTCTTACTATTATTTGTTTGAAGTAAATCTCTTCCATCCACAATTGTGGAACACCAGTGAACGAATATATTATTCACGTGCTCGGTAGGCAACTGTCAGGAGCATTATGGTTTGCCTTAACTTATTTTATAATTCACAATTAGTTGAGGGTGCGTGTATCGGGTTTTTCAATAGTGACATCACAATTTCGTATTTAAATAACACAGAATAATCGCGAATCGGGGAGGGAACATGTTACAATCAAGAATGGAATTCAATATTATTCACGTGACCAACGATCGAGTTTTTGGAGAAAATTTTACACCAATCTGCCACATATGTTGGCAATTTAGTGTTCGCTATTATTTACGAGCGCATTTAAATTTGTTGGATTGTTAAAGTGAACCAACGACCTAATGTACCTCGTAAAAGAGAGTTCAACGCCATTAAGCCATATGGCCATTCGACCGAACCACTTTTTGCGAATACACGATCACCAAGTTTCCGCTTTAAAAGATCTGTGGCGTCTCTAACAGGTACACACACAATACACAAGCAAATAGTGAAGAACACCGAATGAAAATCGAATAAGAAAATGCATCAGAGCCGTATACTATAGCGATAATATAACAATTCACATTAGTGGAATATACTTGAGTTTAAAAATCGAATTTTAAACACGGCCAGTAGCCTGATGGGTTGCGCTTTGGTTCAATTTTTGGTGATTCTAACTGTCATAGCGTCAGTTCGAATCACACGTTCTTCACTATCATTCCAAACGCTATAGATCAACTGTGAAGCCGGCTATGCGGTATGTAGCTCCATCTTGTTGAATCGACTGATTTGGTTCATTTTGAACTGAAGCTCTTACAGTTACGGTATCTTCGGTACTTCGATCGATGGATTGTCTCAGTGGCGCAGGAACATCCATCTCAAAACAGAACATTTTGACTCAAACGTATCCATTATAGCACCCACAACCTCTCTGGCGGGCGTTTAATACTTCAGAAGAAACGGCTAAGCACTGATGCGACCAGCGACTCAGAATTCCTATAGCAGTTTTTAATAATTTCCGAACGTTGCTTACCTCACAATTATAAAAAGATCCCAACCATGACACACGGTTTAACATTCGCGGATCCTGAAAAAGTATGTCCCTTTCGGGAAACCCTTTCAATTTGTGGGCATTCTTATTTGGCTTCATATTAGTTCGGTCCTGTCACTATGATCTCCAGGCGGCGTACAAAAGCAATTTTTTCTCCGGAGAAAAATGCTTGATATAATATATAGTTAAGTTTATAATATAAATGTTAAATATAAAAATGCAAATATGTACGATTCGTTTTTTTTTTAATTCCTAGTTACTTGTAATAAGTTGAGATGAATGTATAAAATGTTTGCTCCCTTTTTAATTTTTTAAATCCTTTCTTGCAATATTATGCCTTCCTTATATCTTGCTCTCTGAGACGGGCGTGAGAATATACAGACAGGTAGGCCGGCTTGCCGTAAGAGGAGACTAAAGGCTGAGCAGTGGGTGGAGTTCCAACGCCCTTTCGCCCGGCGAAATACCAAACCATCAAGCTATAGGCTCTGTGAAATGGTTGGAAGAAATCCGCGCTTCTCTTTCGGAGCTTGGCTGAAGGACCGATTCGAAAAAAGGTCGGTTTAGGTGGTAGTCGGTCCCACAGTGAGATACACCTGTCACGCTGTATATTCCAGGATTTCGGGAGAAATCGTCGACTATGTTTCGGATGTAAGGATGATGGCAGGGACTGGCACGGAGATTAGTCATCATGGGACCTTCTGAGATAAAGAATTCCGGAGGTAAACCAGTTTCCCCATCATAGGATGAGATGTCTTCATTCCACCAAGGAACATACTCTCCTATAACCAAAGTTCACGTGCCCACAGACACGTGTTCCCCTAGTTCACCTTTTCACCTGAGCAAAGGTGACATTCATAGTTGTGTCAACAACCTCACGTATCCACAGATACGTGGGCCGCAAGCCCCGAACAATTTTCCCACGCCCGCATGGTGATCGAAGGACACGACCCTGCTTAGAAATTGTGTATCGATCCATCAACTGGATAAACACAAACGGTTGGCACAGCTGCGCCAGATGTCGACCAACATCACATCCCGGGCGATAAGCGAATTGCTGGAAAACAATCCGTCGGCAAAACCGTTGTCCCTGCCGCAATGCACTTCGCCTAAACAAAGGCCATTGCGGAGCAACAGCAATAAACGAAAACGATGTTCCCATAGGGCAAAGCAAATATCGATCCCAGGATCGCCTAGAATAAACACACACGCGAATGTTTGCATAAGCAACGCAACAGACGTGTGAAAATTCTGATGGACCCACAGTCGGCAACCCCCGCGTCTGTATGTGTGAGTGCCATCTTCCCTGGTGGAGAGATTCTGGATTGAGAGAAAGTCACCACCGAGGAAAAGCGAAAGGGAAAAGAAGACCATGGCGTGAATAGAATCACCCCCATAGAAGAAATGATTGAGTCGACTTTGAGAATCGGGACGAAAAGGTTTGATTTTACGTATAGTGGTTTTAAGGCGCGTCCAAGTGAATTAAGTCCTCGAATTTTCATTTGTTACAACCGAACAAATGATATATATATATATATATATATATATATATATATATATATATATATATATATATATATATATATTGTAGCGACCTTAGGGTTCGCTGGATTAATTATTTTTAATAAATAAGAGCCGTTAAATTGAATTTGAATTAATGTAACACGTTATTAGTCCGTTAATAACAACTGATACTTTTATCGTACACTTAACGATTTCTTGACTTATCGCTTCCTTACTTATCGCTCTCGCTCTGCTTACTTCTTACGTATCTTCCCGATCTGCGTGCGACGTATTTATACCGTTTTTCCTCATTCTGATTTGGTGTTACGTTTCCGCCCGTTCCATAGCCTCGAATTTTATACTGCTCATAGTCTCCATTACTTTCTAGAATATTCTAGTACTTTGTTTCGGACTTTTTAGAATATTCTAGTACTGATTGTCATATGCGTCACAATATTTTAAAATCGGATGTTTTTGAAAAGCTGTTCTCTTGAATTCGCCGCAGTGTTTATTGTGTCACAGCTGAAGTAACCGTAACTGAGTTCAGTGGTTGTGACACAAGCTAACACCTCGACTGTAGACACGGTGTTATACGAAGCATCCACATCACCACTAATTGCAACGTGCAACACTCAGTTTGTCTACGGTATCGAACAACTTTCGTAAGTGTTCACGCTCGTCGTCACTTTCACACATCCGATGCAGCATTAGTTGCTTTAAATGTTGCCTTCCTGTCGAGTCCTTTTGACTCGTAGATAGAGGACAGTCTATCCCAGACTTATTTGGCTGCGGTCCACACGTTGTGGGCATCATAGCAGATAATTTTTAGAAAAATGAGGTCGAAGTTCACGTCAGGATCAATAGATATAGTTACCAAAAAATTAGGAATCACAACATAGATGCCATTGAAAACAGGACGTTCTGTACACACTTCATAAAGAACGGCCCCAGTGGCCATATGCCCGAAATGATTTCCAATTACCAATATCGTGTCTTTACCTTTCGAATAAATGAAACAATTTGATTAAAATTATGTTTGTTGTGTTATTTTTTTCAACTTCAAGTTCTATCGAGCTTACAAGACATCCTTGTAGAAACCCAAAATATATCATCATTAGCACAAAATCCTGCACGATTTGCTGGCAGATGACGTGCTATACCATCCAGCGTCGTATAACTCCCCATTAGGGATAAATAACTGTCTAATTTAAAAAATATATAACACCTTATCTGATTTTGATTAGCTTCCGTTGGAATCATCGCGATTATGCAATAAACATACCTCGCAATTTCCAAGTGCTGCGAATAAATTAAAATCAATCAATTCCCCCTACATTTGCAGAATATTATAGGAACGTCGAGGAGTCGAAGGAAGCCCGACTGAGGCAAGCTAAGTGGAAGCTCAAATAATTTATTTGAAATGACATAAAGACAAAACGCCCATTGCGAGTCGAATAACTCATCCGGTTCATCCAAACGAGTTTTTGCTTTTGTACCGAAGGATCAATCGAGTGACGTTTCGAATTAATATCACCCACGCTTATTGGGATAGCTTTTTATGAATCGAGGATTTTCAAAGCATAAAACTGAAGGGCGACTAACGAAGGCCCCGGAAATGTCTCGTATTCTTGTTTTCATTTGCCATGTTGAAGACGTTGACAACGAGTGCCATACGGATATTCGCGAATAAACGCCTCCTTCAGTTTGAGTACATACAAAACGAATTGCCGGTGCTCAATAAAAGCCAATCTCCGCGTAGTCCTTTGCGCTACAAGTCAACTACATACTAGCGGGAGTTTCGTGTTCTTGGGTCTACTGTGGGCGGCAGTGCTTACCAAAGAAGGATATCGAGGTATCCTTGTTATTTTTGTTTTTCTCCTGGCGATTGTTTTTTTTTTAACTTTTGCCAGTTTGATTTCAGTGAAGTTGATGATATTCCGTTGTCGGCTTAATTGGGATCGCTCCGTCGATACACACTCACCAGTACTCACATACGTTGTACGAGGCAAAAGGATTTCTGCAAGCCGTAATGAATCGAAATTGCCCAGCGAGCACATTTCGGGTCTTTACAATTTATTGGCAGCGGTATCGCCGTCATTGTTCCGTGTGAGATACATAGAATTCGGGTTTATGTTTTGGTTGTGAAAGGGATGGGGGGTCGAAGTAAGAGTTACGGCTGGTATAGGCAAGTCGCACTTTATGATAGATAAACACATGGTTCGAACACGTATCTACAAAAGAGGCGGCACCAGTATGGAGCCTAGTTTTGTTTTATGGCCCTATCAACGACCGACTGAATTGCCGTTACGCATTTGTGGGTATTATGGGTAATTCTCATTAATGAGATTAGAGTTCTCTATTAGAAGACAATTTGAAAAGGTTGATGTCTAGTTTGTTGTGGGCGTGACTGCCTTGATGTGGGTTGCAGTTACTGTATTTTTCTGCCTCTAAAAGTTTACCTCTAGATGGTTTATCGGTTTCTCAATGTAGCAGTAGCATTTGCTGTGAATATCTCAAGTTCACGTCAGGTTTCTAGGACGCTGATCATAAAACAAATGGGACCTTATGGTGCTCCCTCAGCCACAAGTAGTTTGTGTGGATTTTATAAATTGTGAGAGGCCTGAATGTTGTTGTCATGTGGTCGGTGAGCATCTGCTACATGTTGGCCAAAAGCGGAATTCCGTTTTATTGCAGGAAACCTTAAATAAACGATCTTGTACCTGAGAGTAATTTCAGGTATCATATGCTTTGCTCGTATAGGTTTATGGCAAGCTTAAAAATAAAACTACTGACATAAACAGTGACGAAGTTTGTGCTAGAGTTATAGTTGAATTCTGGAGTAATCCAAGAGGATTAGTAGACAGTTTTGTGTATGCACAATTGCTACTTCATCAAATACGAACTGCGATTCGTGGCAGTAGGACTGTTGAAAACTACCTGGGAATCCGCTATTAACTAGTTGGAAATAAGAAATAAAAAAGAATTCCTTAAATTCATAGAAACTAGAGGGATCATACAATTTTGTAAGTTTGCTCAGATTAAATTTAAAATTAAGAGGTTACTTATATATATAGTACTCGCTTTTTGTCCTACCCAAAGCAGTCCTTACTTTGCGATAACCTTCAATATCATCGCACATTAATTTTATTTTAGAATTATTAATTTTTTTTGTTTTGAAATTTTTGCAAGTTAACTCACCTAATTTTATAACGTCCTTTGTTTCCATGGACGTAAGTATTATAGGCGGCGCCTTTTCCTTTTTGTTGGTAACGATGTTCTGGTTTGTTTGCTGCTTCTGCATCTCCTTTGTTTGCTGCCTTTTGTTTGCTTCCTGATGTTGTTCCTGATTTTTCCGTTGTGCTGTTGTATTTTCTTGGCTTTGTTGTTGCTGCACCAGGTTTTTTATTTGAGGATTGCTTCTCTTTGTTTATTGAGTTCCTCTTTTTTTGTGTCAATATCCGCAAGGAGTGTTTCTAATTCCGCCGGATCTGCTGCAGTACCTGTGATATTGTTTTCTTCCTCAGCAGGTAATTCGATTTCACTTGGGTCAAGGTCAACCAATTCGTTGAATTGGTTGTGTTACGTGCGTCCGCCACCCCATCAATTAATCATTTTTGTAATTTTAATATAATTTGTTTTAAGGTGGTATGATGGTAAGGTGGTGGAGGAATTGCACGATCCAGAAGAGAGTTTTCGAACACGCCCCGATTCGGGTGTGGATCGTGCAGTTCTTCGAGTTCGAATTCGGTTTTCGAAGTGGACGTGAATGGGGAGCGAGAGAGACAGAGGGTCAATGTTTGTTGAATACGGTTTTGAATTCCGTTGTCGACGGTTTTTTTTTGTTTTTTGAGAGATAAGAGAACGTTTTTTTAACGGAGTAGCAAGGAAGGAAGGAAGAAAAAAAAGAAATTGTCCCGTGTGTTAATCCTTTTTTTGTAAAAAAAAAAAAAAAGACAAAAAAATTTAAAAGAAAAGGAGATTCAAGACGAAAGAAAAGTGAAAAGTAGTTTTTTTCATCGAAGAGAAATTGCAGAAAGGCAAACGTTGACGTTGAAGTGATTTCCGTTCTTTCCTGTGAATTTGTGTGGCCTCTGTCGTTGCTTTTTGGGTGTAATAAGCACAAATTCAATTAACAGCGGTTGTTCGGCAAGCTAAAAGTAACTAATCAGTGCCGCATCGGGAGAACATCCAGAGGAGCCGACACTGGATAATCTACAAACTACATTGCTGGATTTGAACAAGAAGACATTTAACGTTGTGTTACCTATTGGGCGATCTCAGTGGATATACAACTCAGTGTTTACGAGATTGTGTTGCAAATGGTGTTGCAGATTCAACAAAGGGGAAACTAAAACACATTTGGAAAATAAAGGACGGCACATAAGGATCCCTCTGCAGCAAAAGCAAGAGTTCTCTAAACCGGTTGGAGCCGTGGCTCAGCATCGGGACGTCGAGCTGAATAACTAGGTAACAAATCTAACATTTTCCCACTAAATCTCCACAGCAGAAGTGCAAGGCACGTACTATATAGTAGTTACAATACTCATCATTATCATCATATTACAAATTATAATATTACAGTTGCCTGCGCCCGTGTATTCGTTTTTCTTTCCTTTTGCATTTTTTTCGCCGTCTGAATTTGGCTTGTGCCACTTTGTTATAATACTCGGCTGTCACTCGAGTCGGCTCCGTGTCATCGCTTTCAGGTCTGCCTGGCCCCTGTTCATGAAAGGCGACGAGCTCTTTAGCACTTTGTTTGTTTCCATATTTTTTTATTTTTTTATTTATTTATTTATTTAATTTTTTTTTTTTTTTTTTAAACAACCGCTCTCAGTGGCGGCCAGACTGTGTAATCCACACTTGTTCACTTACACTCGCGCGACGAATTTATTTATTTATATTTTTTTTCTTTTCTTTTGCTTTCTCCTGTTGTCAGGTATACGTCTTATCTCTTTGACGTGTTGGTAACGACTGGTTACATCTCTTGTCCCAATGTTTGAGTTCCACACAATTGGCAAACCGCATATTTTCCTACAATTCGCTTCTTATGCGACACGAACAAAATTCATTCCTCAAGCGACAAATGACGAGAGGTGTAAATCGGATCAGTTGTTATAAAGCATTGCGCAAATGATCATGCTGGGTGACTCCCGAATGCCACCTCGAATGACGATCTTCATCCGAAGAAAATTTTGCTATCTAAAGGTTGGTTCAAATTTAAGGGCCGATGTTGATTTTGAATAAAAGACAAATTATTTAGGAAATTATTGTCATTTCTTTTTATTATGATAATATTGGTATGGTTCAATTATGTATGGAGCAAAATATCGGCCAAATGGCCGCCGCGATCTCGGCGGCACACCTCCATCTGATGGTCCAAATTTTCGATGACGCTGAGGCATAATTGAGGTTCTATGCCGTTAATGTGCCGAATTATCTCATCCTTTAGCTATTGAATTGTTGCTGGCTTATCGACGTACACCTTTTCTTTCAAATAACCCCAAAGAAAGAAGTCCAACGGTGTCAAATCACATGATCTTGGCGGCCAATTGACATCGCCACCACATGAGATAACACGGCCAATGAATTTGTTGCGCAAAAGAGCCATTGTTTCATTAGCTGTGTGGCAAGTGGCACCGTCATGTTGAAACCACATATCGTCCGCATCCATATCTTCCAATTCGGGCCATAAAAAGTTCGTTATCATCTCACGATAGCGAACACCATTCACAGTAACTCCCTGACCGGCCTCATTTTGGAAAAAATATGGTCCGATGATGCCGCCAGCCCATAAACCGCACCAAACAGTCACTCTTTGTGGGTGCATTGGTTTTTCGACAATCACTCTTGGATTATCATTCGTCCAAATGCGGCAATTCTGCTTATTGACGAATCCACTGAGGTGAAAATGTGCCTCATCACTGAAGATGATTTTCTTCGAAAATTGATCATCCGCTGTTGCCATTTCTTGCCACCATTCTGACCAGTGACGACGCTTGAAATGGTCAAGAGGCTTTAGTTCTTGAGTCAATTGCACCTTGTAAGCGTGTAAATGCAAGTCTTTATGCATAATGTTCATCAACGACGAGCGTGAGAGGTGCAATTGTTGGGCACGACGACGAGTTAAGGTGGACGGCTCTTCAGCCACCCTATCGCGAACAGCAGCAATATTTTCTGCAGTACGAGCTGTACGAGCATGCACTGGTGTTTTCACATCTCCTACAGACCCGGTTTGCTCAAATTTTTGCACGATTTTTCCGATTGTACGTACATTTGGACGATTAAATTGACCGAAAAAATCACGAAGTGCACGATGTGCATTTTTAATTTGAACGCCCATTTTCATAATAAGCCTGAATAACTTTAACGCGTTGCTCGATTGTGTATCTTTCCATGGTTCAAATTGAGTTAGTCTGAAATTGATAAATGTCAAATGAAATGCAGAAAAAAGCTTGACGTTTAGGTGTGGTTCACATTCAACATCGGCCCATAAAATTTAACCACCCTTTGTAAACGCTTTTGTAAAACAGGTCCTTTTTTAGGGCCAACGATAAATGTGAACGTCCATTGCAGGCAAGTAACAGAATTGAACCAAGCATTGCAAGCGAAACGCGCAGAACTGGTCAACCGTAAAACTTTCGTATACCAACCCTAGACCACATACGCACCAATCACTCACAAAACAATTAGTGCAACTTGGCTGGAATGCTGTGGCCTATACATCATATTCAGCAGGCTTGCACCATCTTCGTATTTCAGTCCCCCCAAAATTCTTTCAACGAAAATCATTGACTGAACAAACAGCTATAAAATTGTACATCGACCAGCTTATCGCCCCTAGATGTTCTACGAAAGACGAATACTGAAATTGCAGGAAAGATGAAAGATGTCACCAACAAAAACGGACATCAGTCATGGATTAAGATTCGCTTTTTGTAAGAAAAAAAAATTGTTTTTTTTATTCCTTAAAACCGAACGGAAATATAGGACAACCCATATTTCGAAATAACCTTATTGACTCGAGACTTAATTTTATATAATACACAACTTTCATCGGGCATGTAGTCGTGTGTGCATGTCCTGTATGATGCAACATGACACCTTTCTATAAGCTACCTTTCCATTTGCCCTGTTAAAAGTACCTGACTTCAATTCAAGTTGTAACCTGACGATGTAGAAGATACATAAATAAAAAAATTCAAGAAGGACATCATGGAATACCATCAAGTGGAATTAATTCTATAGAAAAGAGCTTGTCAGTTACAGGAACGCTTGAGAGGGCCTTCTTCAAGATACATTTCTCTGATTTTTATTTGAATTCGATTTCTACGAAGAAGGTAACAAAAACTTATCCTTCCACTTGGGATTTGAATAAAGAAATTTCGCCTTCTCGAGAACAACCAGAGACCTAGAATATTTTTATAGCTCACCACTGTACCAACCGAGCTATCAAATACGATCAGGGACCTCGAAGCAAACAAAAGAAACAAGGAAAAAAACAAGAAAAAAAAAACAAGACAAAATACAAAAGACTTAGAAAACTCAGTGAGACCGGAAGTTAGAATAAAATTTTAAAGTACATACCGACAAGTGTAAATGTATCTGTAGAATTGTAGATCGCATAAATTAAACACAGGTTGTCAGAAGTCTCAACAGCAACCAAAGCTGTCGATAGCGAGGTGCCTTAAAATGGATTTCGACCTGGTGTGACGGGCAACAATTCACCGACTTATGATGAACATTCTCCCTTGCTCCTACTATTTTGTTAGGGCCACATCTAACATACCCAACACAAAGAGGAAAGCAATAACTCTTCGACAAGTTTTTACCCCATTGCATGCTCAAATGATTGGAAATTGTACACTAGTTGTGGCGATGTTGAAAATGGCCCACAAGTAAAAGATGTCACCTAACAAACGTAAAAAAGGCAACGAAACGAAACGAAACGCAAAACTGGCAAAATGTTCAAAACTGCTTTATAATTGGATAGTGCCGAATGCTAGCCCAAGTCCAGTTGACATACATAGTAGATATATCGACGCTGTGTTTGCAGCATGAAACATTTTCTGAAGTCATGAATAGAAAGGTTAGACCATTATTGTGGGTTGTACTCAGGTCGTTGTTGGTGGCCACTTACATCCGTTTGAGTACAAACTTTTAAAGTGGACAAGAGCTACTTACAGTTCACATGGTCTAATATCACATCGCACAGCATTGGGTCACTGTGTTTGTGTAGGTGGAAAAAAGGAAAAAGAAAACATTTTAAAATATATATAATAAGTTCGATGGATGGACCGAAATGTGTGCACTGACAGGAATATGGCTTTTACAAAGTTTGTCCTTTTATAGTTTATGTACGGTATTACAACTATTCAACTGTCATAGCTATTCACAATTTGCTAACAGCTGGTCAGCAAGAGTTTTATAGTCTGTATTTCAAAATCATACGACCGGCACATATTACCATTTCTTGAATGTTAAAAGTGTATCTGACTGCGGTCCATTCGTTTCATGTTTAGCCTTCAAGTAGATAAAACCTTTTATAAAATTTCATGAAATGTCTCCGTGATATCAAATGAATACTGAGAATTACCGGCTCTGCAGATAAAAATGTTCTATGTTAGTAATTTTGTTAGACCTGCTGTTTCAATTATAGTTCAACGCCTCAGTGTGGGAGCTAGGACATAATATTGAGGGAAAATAAGTCCATTAGTCTTTCGTTACACACACTGCTGCAAACAGGGTAGTCCAATTGAACTGCAACCAATTTCACATTGAATAGCGGTGTGGGGGTTCTCTATACTACATGGAGAACCAACCCACAATTTCAGCCACAATTTCCGCCTTATTTCGACCCCTTTCAGCGCGTCATATCAACCCCTATCCCACCGTTCGGTAATTCAACTGCAAAACATGTTTCTCAAAAGGACGCATACCTGAACTCATTATCCTATGCAGATAATGCATAATTGAGTTTAGCTATCTATTCGACATACGGCAACTCCATTTCGCTAACCCATGAGATTTCCACCGGAAATCGGATCATGTCGGTTAGCAACGGCATAGTCTGATCAAACGACGTGTTGCATAATCATGCAATCGCTGGGGAAACTATTAAAGTATTTAATTTAGTTCCCATGATCAGATTTCCTAAGCCAAGTCGGCGTCCTACTCACTTTTCCCAGACACTACATTCGCTGGGGATCAATGATCTCTTTTCACAGGTGAATAATCACAGAACATTTTCCACTCCTTCCCGTTTCTACCCTCCCGGGGTTCAATGCACTCTGAGATCACCACAGTCATCGCACTGGGGCAGTAGGCCATCCTCAGAGACTGCATTGATACAAGCGCACAAGCTAAGCCAACCCCGAAGTTATTGCGCTCTCTCTTTTGTTCTTTTCTTCCTTCGCATGCCCCAGCGACTGTCGAATGATGTGCAAGCATTATTCACCTCACTGAGATATGTAACTGAATAGATTCATGAGAGAGCGCGATGATGATTGGCTAATAGCCGTGCGACTGTAAAATCCAAATTTTTATCCCCAATTGGGATCAGTCGTTACATATTCACCATCGCTGACGGTCACGCCGCACCGTTTCGTCAAATCATCCCTCGTCGCGTACACCCACGTTACTACAGCCAGTCGAGATTCGATCACATGAAATTTCATCTTACGCGTAAAGTTCAAATTTGCCACGAAAAGTCGGTTTAATTATCCTCAACAAAACAGTTAAATTTTATCAGTTTATTTGTGCATGTGGAATCATCGAATGTTAAATAAAGAAAACATTAACCAACAAAAGACCACCAATGCTTTTATTTCCTTCATCTTTACCTTTGGTGTTTGAGTTCTGGAATTTCAACATTTTCGGCGGAACAACTTGATGGGGATTGAAGTGAAACAGTGCCCGTGTCTTGGAACACCTACCTGCACCCCACAGCGCTACCGGAATATTTTGCCTAATGACTGATGATTTGAAAGTTTGCGCATGTGCCAAAATCGGGTAATTATTATTATTATTTATTGGCCTGTAGGAACCCGGAAGTTCATGACCTCACCGACTCGATTCCGCCATCGTTCCTTGTCCTGTGCACTCTCCATCCACGCTTCACCATCTGATCCGATCTCCTCAAGATCAAACCTAACACTGTCCTCCCATCTCCGTCGCGGCCGTGCAGTCGGTCTCTTTCCCGTTGGTCTACCGTCAAGAATTCTACGCACGGTCTTATCATTGCCCATTCGCGCCACGTGTCCACCCCACTTCAATCTTCGCGACCTGATTACTCTCACTATTGTAGGTTTGCAGTGCTTTTAGCGCTTCCAATTTGTGGTTGTGGAGTTTCCTCCATTGTCCTGCCTCCTCGTCAAATTTACCGCCAAAGATACCCCTTAAAATTTTATTCTCGAATGTGCGGAATTTGTTTTCTTCCCGTTTTGTAAGAGCCCATGTTTCGCATCCGTATAGAGCAATCGACATGATTATGGTTCTATACACACGGAGCTTTATGTTACGTGACAGCAGTTTGGATTTCAGCAGTTTACTGACTGCATGCCAACTAGCGTTGCCGGAGTGTAGTCTTTTGTTAATTTCCTTCGATGTTTCGTTTCTGGTCGTCAGTACCGTTCCCAGATATCTAAATTCTTTGACATTTTCAAATATCTTGCCTCTGACGTTTATATGCTATTGCATTGGCGGGAGACAATGGGACTTGGGTTTCGGATATGGGGGGTTTTTCAGGTAAGTGGGCCGTGGGATTTGGCGGAACCGCCACAAAGTTTTTTAGTAATTAATGGGAAGGTAAGTAGTGGCGTGCAATGGAACCGTCACGGATCCACTTGCAAAGATATGATAAAGTCAACGCAGAAAGAAGCGCGACAATTCGGAAAAAGACAATGAGACTCTTCAAACGCAAAAAACGCGACCGGGAGAAGACTCGGATCGAAAAAATCCTAGAAAATGCCAGAGCAAAGAATATCAGAGGTATGTATGCCGCCATAAACTCAATTAGAAATGGCTACCGAGGGAGAGCCAAAATAATCCGAGACACAAACGGTTGTCTGGTCACAAAAACAAACAATATCGAGACAAGATGGAAGCAGTACTTTGAAAACATGCTCAATGTGGGCACCCTTCTACCACAAACAAACGCACCGGACGTACATACAGCCGAGCCTCAGATACCAAAACCATCTTTCAACAAAGTTGCAGACGCAATAAATATATTGAAAAACAACAAAGCGCCCGGAGTCGACTGCATACCGGCAGAGCTTATGTCGCATGGAGGAGAGGCAGCGGCTCAAAAGATCCACCAACTCATCAAAACAATATAGGATTAGGAAGTCACTCCGGAAGAATGGAAAACCTCAATAGCCGTCCCCATTTTCAAAAAAGGCGACAGGTCTGACTGCGACAACTATAGAGGAATATAATTGCTCCCAACCACATACAAAACACTAACAATTGTCATACTCACGAGAATCACACCGTACGCAGAAGCAATACTGGGAGAAGGAACCAGTCAACAAGCGACCAAATGTTCACAATAAGCCAACTGCTGGAAAAGAAATGGGAAAACGGAGAGGCGGCCTACGACTCAGTCGCAAGGCAAAGACTTTACCATATTCTAGTTGAGCTGGGAATCCTGACATAATATGCCGCCCCCATTCAAATATGCATGAACGAAAACAATGGGCGAGTTAGAATAGAAAACCACCTCTCAGAACAATTTGAAATTTGGACAGACTAAAACAGGGATGTGGCCTATCACTGTGTCTTTTTAATCTTGTGCTCGAGTATGTCATCAGAAAGGTACAAGATGACAACATGGGCGGATCATCCCTGAACGGGGCCACACAAGTGCTCGCATATGCGGAAGACATCGCCGTTCTGGGCGATTATCTAGAAACTGTAAGTAAAAACAGTGAAATTATCATGCAAGCGGCAGAAGAGGTGGGCCTAGAAATAAATGAAGACAAAACAAAATACATGATTACGGCGAGAGCAGGTGGACCTCAGAGAACACATATATATCCACCAAAGGAAATGGAGTGTTGCATAATGTAAATACACACACGACAG
This sequence comes from Microdon myrmicae, assembly GCA_963931805.1. Lineage (NCBI taxonomy): Eukaryota > Metazoa > Arthropoda > Insecta > Diptera > Syrphidae > Microdon > Microdon myrmicae. The sequence goes on along the minus strand of OZ007500.1, from coordinate 57,932,440 downwards.
ATCGACCCTTTGAGACGCTAGCGATGTGTGCACGGTCGACATAGATGCTATACGCAGTTTCCGATCGTATAAACACCCCAAATCCCTGTCGATATGAGGTTTTGCCCAGCTGCAAACCATTGCTCATGGTGCTCCCCCTATTGAATTGGTTTATCCACGGTTCGCATACTCGTGGACATGCAACATGAGCAACCGAGGTAATCATCGTGTGTGTTTCGCGCCCTTGCTGGGACCAATGTGTCGAAGATCTTTTCCTATTGGTCGCCGAGCGAAAAATGAAATCCAATTTCTCAATTAGTAAGTCAGTCTTTAGTTATATTCCGTGGAGGCAAGTCGTGGCCTCCACGTAAACTGTAAATAAATAGGAGTCGCTTATTAACCACGGTGGCACGCGGACGGTCGAGTAAATATATTAGCTGTTGAAATTAAATCAAGAATACCTGTTTATAATTTCATTTGTGAATGTCACAGCTCTCCATCATTGACTATTGTAATTAAATTAAGAAATCCCTGTTTATAATGTCATTTGTGAGTGTCACAGTGCTTCTTCATTGACTGTTGCTAAGAATTACCTTTGTATAATTTCTTTTAATTACCTGCGCATAATTCCATTTGTTAGTTTCACTGTCCTTCATCGTTGACTATTGTAAGTAAATGGAGGATTACCTTTATAATTTCAATTTTGCCAAACGGAGTGGATATGATTTTGTGTAAATAAAAGGAAACCAGTTGAACCACAAGTAGGACGTCTTCAGTGTTTTATTTTATCGTGTTTTGGGAACAGTGACAGCTTATTTGGGAATCTCAGTGAACCTGTGCCCCTGTGGCACCTTACTAAACAACCACACATTAACCCACAGATGACTCTACGTTTACGTTCTTCGATCTTCGCCCTGCACTCATCGTCAAACCAAGGTTTGGACTTTTCTTAAATCCTAATACCTTTTGGGCTGTTTGTTTGATTGTGCCTCTGAGCGATGTGCATTTAGTGTCCATACTATTGGCTTCCTCTTCCTGACTTCTCCCATTCTCTAGGATGCTAAATCTATTTGTTAGTTCGTCTTGATATTCATCCCTTTGGGGCAGGTCTTTTAGTTTATCAATGTCGAACATTTGCTCGTCTCCCGTGATTGCCCATGTGGGATTAATGCGAGGCGACTCCTGATTTTGCCCATCACTAGAAGATGATCGGAGTCGCAATCTGCTCCTCTATATGATCTTGCGTCAAGGATATTCGTGGTGTCTTTTGTCTATGAGGAAGTGGTCTATTTGGTTACGCGTTAGGCCGTCGAGTGATATCCACGTGGCTTTATGAATTTGCTTGTGCTTGAACGTCGTGCTTTTCACGAACAGATCTTTTAACGCTGCGAACGTGATAATTTGAATTCCATTATCATTTGAAACGTCGTGTAGGCTTTCTTTACCTATAGTTTGTGGGAAGATATCTTCTTTTCCAATTTTCGCATTCAGGTCCCCGAGGAGGATTTTAACATTCAATGATGAGATCCCATGAAATACTTCCTCTAGGGTCTCGTAGAACTTCATCATCATCATCATCATCATCGGCAGTACAACCGGGATCCGGTCTTGGCCTTATTTAACAAATCTCTCCACCGGTCCCGATTTCGAGCCGATGTCATCCAGTTTAGCATCGTAGAACGTGTCCTTCGTTTATTCGTCCGTAGATTCTGTTGGGGAGTGTACGTTTAACAATACATTCTTGTACCATGGGCCCTGTATTCTTAGCACAAACATTCGGTCATTAATAAATTTTACATCTTTTACATTGGGCGTAATTTTCTTGCTTATGATGAAGCCGATTCCGAGGTTATGTGAACCGGTACCTCCATCTTGTTAATATGTAAAACAAAATTTATCACCTTGTCATATTTGCCCTGTGAGTTGGGCGTTAAAATGTACTCACAACTGGGCCGGCTTGTCGTAAGAGGCGACTAAAAGCCGAGTTGTAGGTGAGGTTCCAACGCCCCGCGCTCCGACGTCCTGACGCCTGGTGAAATATCTTCCATCAAGCTGTAGGCTCCGTGAAATGGTTGTCACGCTGTACATTCCGCGATATCGTCGGGAGACATTTTCGACTTTTTTCGGATGTATGGCTGATGGCCCGGATTGACACGGAGATAAGTCACGATGGTGCCTTCGGAGATAAGTAATTCCGAAGGTAAATCAATTTCCCATTCGGATCCCCAGCGGCGCGGGGGGGGGGGGGGGGGGGCTATGTCAAGGGGAACATCATGCAAATATTATGATAAATAACCGAACTTTAAGAAATTCGTCATCGCATAATCGGGTTCGTTCTCGAGACTCTACTGACGTTCGACTGATCACTGCATTTTGTATGTTTCATCAATACGAATGTAAACGCCCTCCACCAATATTTGCAAACAGCGAAACATGATACCCTTGCCCTAACTGAACCCGAGGTCGATTCGTAAACCGATTCGACATATCTTCGTTGTTCAGGATACGACTTACATTCGAGAATCCGTTTTAAAGGTGGAGTCTCCATCTTCAGGCGGTCCAATCTGGCTTGCAAAGGGATGGAAGCGTTGTAACCCAATAACATGAACATCATGTGGTTGTAGGTCGTGCTGGAGAATTCTGTTAAATTTCTTTGTTTTCTTTACCGCTCCCCGAATGACGATCAGCCAGCGACACTATAGCGTTTGAAATAATAGTGAAGAAGAACGTGTGATTCGAACTGACGCTATGACAGTTTGAACTACAAAAAATTGTACCTAAGCGTTACCCATCAGGCTACTGGCCGTGTTTAGAATTTGATTTTTTTTAAACTCGACTATACTCCACTGATGTGAATTGTTATGTTATCGCTAAGGTATACGGCTCTGATGTATTTTCTTATTCGATTTTTCGTTCGGCGCTCTTCACTATTTTGCTTGTGAATTGTGTGTGCATCTGTTACAGTCGCCACAACACTTTTCGAACATCTTCACGTACGCCCGACTGGATACGGATCGACCACCATCATCATCATCATCTCATCATCGGCACTACAACCGGGAACCGGTCTTGGCCTAATTTGGCAAGTCCTGAGGCTTGCTAAATTTTCCATAATGATTTGTTTTTTTCCGGGCAAGGTCATTAGTCTTGCGCCAGAGGCTCCCCGACGGGGAATCGAACCCCGGTCTCCCGCGTGACAGGCGGGTATACTAACCACTATACTATCGAGGAGCCCAACGGATCGACCACCTGCCTTCTGAAATGTTCATCCTTGGCGATTTTAATGAAACAGTTAAGTCTATCACCAAATTCCTTTTGCACATTCCAATGCAAAAGAAGACCCCAAGCGATAGTCCCCTGTATAAAAAGTACAAGCTATTCGCTTGGGTACAATATCAGTGTCCGGTGAAAAGTATGCATGAGCATATTTTTCATCTCTCCCCATTTCCCGTTCGCGAAATGCACGTGTGGCTCTGCATTCCGAGAATTATCCAAACATCAAACGAGGTCACGCGATCTTTCGCTTTTCTTTGCATCAAACCCTAAGCCAAACTGCTCTCCTTTGCAATTTTCCCATTCTCCCTGGGTTAATTGACTGTTGAGTAAATTCGCGAGAGTTTATTCACCTTTAGTGTGCGATCGGAAATGGGGGATTAGATAGAAGGAGGCGAATGGGGAGACTGCCTGCAGTTGGGCAGTAGTGAGTAGTGAGTTGTGAGAAGTCGAGGTTGGTTGCCAGTGTCCAGTTAAATATAATAAAGTGTAGTCAGTTGTCAGGAGTTGTCAGTGGTAAACGCAGTTCGCTAATTCTTCTACTAAAATTAAGAATTTCCCAAGAAGGAACAACAAATACATCTTTCGCTTGTGTAAATACTCTATTTAGAATATAAGAGCAAGGCCTAGACAGGTTTTTGTGAACAAAAGGGGAAAGTAAAATGATAAACAGTGACTTGCTAAATAAGGCCAAGACCGGATCCCCGTTGTAGTTCCAGTGACGATGATGAAACTTGGTGACAAAAGCCTAAGAAAAAAGTGACTGCATATTTGTTTTCTCCAACACCAATTTGTGAATAAATTTAATAAAGCAATGAAATAGTGTGAACAATAACTATTCCCTTTCTTTCGGTGGTGCAAATTTCAATTTCGGTGTGTACCAAAGATTAAAAAGAGAAAAAGAAATTCGGGTTTGGCCGTGTACGCGGAAAGATCGCTTCTGGAAATATTTAACCTGACACACAAAGAAACATTACCTTTTTGGAAGCAAACGAGAAAAAAGGATCGAATTGTTGAAAGTGAGTACCCTCATTTTTTTTTATGTATTTAATTCTGTACAAATAACAGGTAACTCGAAGGAAGCTCCTAAAGGGAACCCAAGGAAGGGCACACATGGTCCACCACCCATCACTCCACCAGGCACTTAAGACGGTTAAAAATAATTAAACCAAAGCAGAACGGACCACGAGCAGCAGCAACCGGTTCCAGATACTCGGAGGGCGGTCCTTCTTCAGATCGACGGACAGGCAACCACCAAGCATTCGCGTGAACCAAGAAATCAAAGTAAGGCCCTTGCTCCCAAAAAGATAACTTAATGCCTACCTAACATACATATAATAATATACAAAGTCGTGATACTACTTATCGGGGATTTCCTTCCTTAGATTACAAAGCGACATATGTCTCCCGCTTGAAAAGCCGGTTATTCGTAGATGATCCCCTAATTCATGGAAAACTCATCAAAATTATCAGGGACAAGCCCGAAGTAGAGGCCCACCCATTCACCGTCTGCAAAAAATTGAACAGTCACTCTCATACTAAGATATCTTACTTCTGATCTTACCCTGATGAAGTCTTGGCTGAAATAGAATTGAGAATTGTACAGTCGAGAAGGTTACGGGATTGGAAACATTAAAATCAAATCGACTGAATATTCTCCACGACCCATTTGTAGTGTCACTGTTCTCTGGAAAGCTGTCTGAAGCTATCTTCAAAAGTAAAAATATGTATCACATGCATTGTCGAAGAAGTCAATCAAAAACTGCACCAGGCAGTATAAATACGTAAAATGCGACCAGCCAGATGGGTCCAGAAAATGCTGACTCGTCAAACACGAATCTAGTACAGCCTACTGCCACAACTGCAGGCAGAGCCATCCTGCAAATTATTTAGGATGTCCTAAATAAAAAGAATTTAACCAAAAAAGAATCCAAATTCACCAAACCTGCGAAAGAAACGAGTTCTGTTCGAAATGAAGAAGTGAATCTAGCTGCTAAAAGAGCAAAGGGCACACGACCAGTCGTCAGCTATGTAGACCTCTTTCACAAGGAACAAATCTGCAGCACCGCAACGCAAACAACGGGCAAACCTGTGGGTCCAAAAAGCGAGTTTGTGGGGGTACATAGTAGGTGTGTCGGCATGGGAACTGGTTCACTACTACCCCATTAACGCGTTCATGGTCCATAACTCATGATGACTCCACAAGCAGCTTACAAAGAAAAGGAAATAAATCACACAGGATACTGCAGCAAAACGGTTACCATATCTATTGTTCACACCGGACGGTCGGCGGTACAAGAAATGAAACACAACAAATTTTACAGAGTTTAAACTTTATTTGATGTACTCAATTTGTTAACACTGAGGTTCTATTCGAGGTACACTATTTGTTAACATTGAATTTATGCGGAATTAACAAGTAAGGAGAATATTTGCACTTATTTGAGGTACACTATTTGTTAACATTGAATCTTTGTCAAAACACCACAAAACACTACGTAATTAAATTTCAAACTCCGAACACTCTCGACTCCATGACGAGGCACACTCATAGGTGTGCGAAACCCGTGCGCTCGCTACGGGGGAATGGTGAACGAACGGTATGTTCACTCTTTCGTGGTTGAATGACAACTCCGCGAGGTGCGTTCGCTGGCGGTTGAAATCCGACCCATGGTAAATACTCTCCCAGCTAAGGGTGAGTTTTCTTTTCTTTGAGAGAAACGTGAAGTCTCTTTTTGTGGTAGTGAATTGGAGAGGATCTCTCCGTGGTGATCTTAGCAAGTGTGCTAATTGATCCATTGCTTGTTCATGCAACGAAGCTCATGGGAAACGAAACTGAAAAGTAGATGGAACAAAGGACATCATTAATGGCATGGATGCATTGTGCAGCTGCGTAAATAGTCTGCAACGCAATTATGGAAATTGGTGCTAAAAGCAATTTAGAAGCTTATGTGGAGATTAGGAGTATTGTGCCAAACACGGACACTCGGTTCACTCCTATCCCCATCCGACTGTCATTAAGGTTCCAAAAACGGTTCCGCCAACCAGTGAAAGCAAACGGTTCATCAAACGCGGAAGGATAACGATAACATCCCAGAAACTGCAGCACTGAAGAGTAAAACAAGCGAAACTCCACAACAGGAAAAGGAAACACACTGTCCACCAGAAGTAAATACGTAAAACACACTTTTTGTTTATTCTGGAGAGGCTCTTTTTATTTAAAACAAATCGGGCTACACTTAATTAGCTTACAGTTTACAGATAAAATCACACAGACGACGAACGGATGCACAAAAAAGGAAATATACGACAGTGTACAATACTGGTATAACAAAATTACTTTTTAATTAATAGCCCGATCACTTGACTCTGAATATTTACGTCCCCGTGCGCGAAACGGAGAACGGGAGAGACACGACCTCGGTGGTCGGCGGATGGAAATGGATTCAACGATATTCGTTCATTCGCAAAGGAAATTCGGCCAGTGAAACTGGCTCTCTTAATTACGGGGTGGATTTTCCGATTCCAAGAGAGACGTAAAGTCTCTCTTTGGGGTAACCAAACAGATCTCATACAGAAGATCGTCGCGGTACACATGTATGTGTGTACATTGGTTCTTTTATGGATCAAAGCCATGGGAACGATTCAAAGAAAGGAAAAAGAGATCGGGAGATCTTTGTTTATGTGAGAAGGTTACTGGGAAACGAATCTAGAACTATGTAGGATAAAAGGAATTCATGACCTGAGAGTTCAACTGAGTAAACAAGTTGGAACTCATTAGATGGTAGGTGCATTTGGGATACTAGAATGATTGAATTGTTTGCGTATCGCCGGAATGCCTGCAGAAGGACAGCGGTCTTTTGTTTGCTCATGGTGTGAGTTAGGGATATAGTCTCAACGTGGATGGTGCTAATTACACGCAGCTGGTGTTGGACTATTTATCGCTGGCTAAAAGGGTCGACAGCCGACGTGTGCATAGATAGTTTTTATGTACACATATTGAGGCTAGGATTAGCCAACTCAAGGGTAAGATTCCCTGATACGCGGTCGTATGATATGCGAACCGATGAATTTTATTACAGGGAATGTATGATAAGGTAAGAAAGAACTCTTACAGGAATTTGTATGTGAAGGGAATGCAGGGAAAGGTAAGAATTCTTTTACTGAAGCTTTTTAGATTATGCCTTAGATAATCCTAGATGCGTAAAGCATTTAGGTGCTAATGCGATTGCATTAGCGAAATTATCTGATTGGGTGAAAATTATGGGGGTGTTTTAAGAAAGCGAACGGTTTGGCGGAAGCGCCACACTTACACAATGGCGATTATGTATAGCATCTATGTCGGCGGAAAAGGGTCGAATTCTTATGTGAATATTTACACTAATAGAGAATTCGGTTCTTGGCTGCTAGACGCGAGTTGCGATATGCTTTGTCGGTTGGACAAAAGGCCCCGTGAATGCAGATAAACCAGGAAAGTCACGTGTGCGACAGAATACGTAGGCAGACAGGGGTGCCGATAAGGTTTTTTTCGAATTTATGATGCATGTATAATTTAAAGAATTCTTTTAGGGAATTTTAAATGCATGAATGGTTGGAATTCTTTGCAGGGAACTTTAGGTAATGCACTAGGTGCATTAAATGTCCTTGATGAAGGAAATGTTTGCAGATTTGCGAAGGGAGTTGGGGTTGGAATTGTGGGTGGTTCTTTGCGTAAGGTTAGAGAATCCCCACAAGTTCATGAACTTCTCCAAAGAAATATTCGGTAAGGATGTGTCTACTTAAATATCAAAGATAACATCCTTTACGGTGGGTATGCGGTAGAGAGATTTGATAACACCCAGTCCCCAAGTGCAGTACTTGGAAGTCTGCGATCAACTAATCGGGCTATGTTTTTAAAATGACAGTATTTTTAACCCTTAACGTTTCGCCTCTTACGGATCAATCTAAGTTCCTCCGGTAACAAAATATAGTGACCACCTTCATATAGGAGACACACCTGAAAGGCCGCCACAAAGTGATTCTAGACGAATATCACCTCCTCAAGAATGACACCAATCATGGGGTAGCTTTAACTACAATCAGGAAACTCTAACCTCAAATAGCCCAAACAAATCTGTCAATCCCAATGATGTTGGTGGGTTCGCTATATATGTATGCCCGCTCTTCCTGAAAAGAGCAAAATATGCAAGAAAAACATTATCTTAACTATTTTATAGCTTGTTAGTTGCATAACAGTGTTTAATGTGGATATAAATATCGTTTCGATCTAAGGATAAGAGGGGTTGTTTTATTGGAATATACATACGGATCTGGTCGGGAGGTCAAAACGGAAGTTGGTTTTCTTCTTGGAAGGCGACCGCATGTGACATTGGTTGATAACAAGGATACATTTTTTCTAGAAATTTGTATAAGCCATTTTATGTTAACAAATTTACGAGGACCCTTCGTTATATAAGTGATGACTAATTGGTTAGGTTTAATAATTCTATTAGTTTTAGTTGCCATTTCGGATATTCCAAATTGAAATATGGGTGGGGTTCTGGAGGAGGGCGTAATCGAAACAGTTGTCACAGCAGCTGGTGTGTTAATGTTCAAAGGGGAAACGGGGTATCTATGGTCTGCAGAGATGTAGTAGGATATCAGTTAGACTTCTTCTAATTCAACAAGCAACTACGTTCCACATCGGGAAATTGGGTTGGAATTATTTGCCCCGATTTTACAGGCTGGTTATGGCACTTCACAGGTAGGCAAGTGAAGAACGTGTAACCGACGCTTCATCGCCGACATCGTTGAACTTTTTTAAAATAACTTGAAACAGAGTTTCTGGTGATTAAACGAGGAGGAGCATGTAGCAGAGAGTTCATCGCCGAAATTGCTTATCTTTTGTAAAATAAATCACAAAGTTTTGTAAAATAAATAAGTTAATTAAGTTTTGCAGATTAAATTAGACATTAGACAAACTTATTTCTCATTGTTGCTCTTTCTAACCAAAACTTTGCTTAGTCTCTATAAAATTGTAGATTAACGCCAAAAGATTACATCTGATTGGTAAAAATATGTTTATCTTCCTGTTGCTGGTTGAAAGCTTGTTAAAAAGTATTTAAGTTACTAATATTAGATGAAGGTACTAAAAGAATCATATAAAAAACCTCAACACCACTTTTACATATCCCAGCAGCAAGCTCCGAGGAACTCAGTCGTCATTTTACTTTTTTGCTTAGCAACAAGTTGCGTGCTAGATAATCATGTGCGTGGCTGTTGTTTGGTTTATGGAGAGTAGGGGAACCGGCCTGGCTACCGGTCGCGCTCGACCGTGTAGTCAGTACACCTATGAGCGTAACGGATTATTAAATAATTTTAAACAGATGAGGGCGTTCAACCCTCAGACATTTTTTCTCGTTTGAAGGCCCAGTTTGGTGATGATACACTGTCTCAGAATCGTGTGTATACATGGGCCGGAGGATTTAAAAGTGGGTGAAAGAACGTATCGAAAAGTTTTTGCATCGATTTTTTTTTTTCGATTCAAAGGGAGTTTTAATGATTTTCTTCACGAACAGCGAACAGTGAATGTGGCTTACTACTGTCAGTTGTTACATTCGAGATCACATCCTTCTTCATGTCAACGCCAGGCCTCACACCGCGTCCTTGACAAGGGATACATTGGAAGAAATGGGCTGGCAAACCCTCGCAGGCCCTTCTTATAGCCCAGACTTATCTCCCAGTGACTATTTTTTGTTCGCTCCTTTGAAGGAATCACTTGGAGGAAAAAAATTCGAAAGTAATGAAGAAGCCGAGGGGCACGTGCGCAATTGGCTCACAACTCGCCCTAAAACTTTCTACGAACAAAGAATATTAAAGCTTCCAAATCGGTAGCAAAATTGTGTAAATCACGTAGGAGACTATATTGAAAAATGTTCATAGTATAGTTAATATGAAACATTATTCAATAAATGTATAAAAATAAATGACCGTTCATATTTGATTCACCCTCGTAATTGCTCCCAAAGGAACAAATACTTAAATCAATTTCACCACAAAATGCATGCAACAAATTGCCAAGGGATTGAAATATTTTAATTAAACCATCTTTATATCGTTTACTATTTGAGGCACGTGCTACGATGCTGCCTTGGTAATGGCGTATTCAAATTTGCCGCAAGGTTCCTTCAACTATACCCTAACTGGGGCGATGTTATTATTCAATCCTCTGTCAATTCATGTCGATGTGAATGTGAATTCCTTAAAGACAATTTTATATCGCTTCGAATAAATTGCGCCCTTAAGGTCAAAAAATCAATTTTGAGTGTTCAGTACACTTGGCCTCCAAGTAACACGGGATTATGGAGACGCGATCTTCCAAAGAGGAATATAGCCCCATTTGCACGCGTTGCACCTTCGTAGCTCAATTAACGAAATTTAGATCCTAATTACCATGTTTACTAGTGGTGTTTACAGGAATGTAGTGAAGACCAAAATCGGATGAAGTGAACGAATGGGAGATAAGCAGCATCCCTGGTACGGGTTTTCATTTAAGAGTGGAAACGGAGGTAGAATCCCATAACCGTATACAATTGTATCAGATTAAAACTGGTGCATAGCCACGAAAGAGGCCGCGAGACAATAGAGTTTGATCGTACTGTTGACGATTGGGCCAACCAAGAACACATATTTACAGAATGGGCAAAACCCCTAAGGAGTTCAATGTACAGTATATCTTCAATAGGGAGTTGTGTAATGCTCCGTGGTGCGGGATTGTAGCGAACTTATAAGAAGTATTGATTGCAAAGTGAAGGAAAGAGTCTAAGGGAACAGAGATTGTGTGTGCAGAGATAGATGAATATTCATGGCGCACCGTCGAAATCGTTAGAGGGTTTTCACTAAGAAAGCTTTTCTTTCAACTCGGCCTTCTCTCTCAAGTCTATTGTACTCAGTCCTTTTATGGGAATTATCATGGCTTGTGAAGTGGGTCGGTATAAAAATATGACATGTTGTGAACTAACGGCCACCAGAAAACAGTAACGTGTAAAAAATGATTTCTTCAAAACCTTGTCTGTAGAGAAGTGTGCATTTCTCATTTAGCGATGGTGTCGGACTAGCATTCCTCTGATTGATAATCCTTACCAAAATACTGCCTCAGGCGTAGGATCTATGAAAGATCTATCCCAAACTGGGGAGAGAAGCGACTAGTTTGAGTCTTGTACCATTCCATATGATAATACGAGGGTTGCCTCTTATGTTTCGGGATTTGGCAACCCTAGTGTTGCAATCCGGCAATTGACAGCTCTGTCGTAAAGTTGGACATTTTTGAGGTTATACGCACTCAGAACGTTTTGACATTCGAGCGCTATTTGTGTTGTTTACAGTAACTTAAAAGATTTATCTCGGCCCAAAAATGGAATTAAATCGTCAACATTTTCGTGCGATTATTTTTTACAACTTTCGGCGTGGATTAACTCAGCAACAGTGCATGGATGAACTTAATTCAATTTTTGGCAATGAAGCTCCATCAAGGACCAGTGTTTATCGATGGCATGGTGAATTCAATCGTGGTCGTAGTTCACTCCAAGATGAATTTCGTGAAGGTCGTCCAAAATCAGTTGTTGCTCCGAAAACCATTGATGCCGTGCGCGAACTGATATTGGAAGATCGTCATGTGACCTATCGTGAGATTGAGACAAACTTAGGCGTTAGTGGGACCAGCATACATTCAATATTGCATAAACATTTGACCGTCAAAAAAATTTGTCGGCGTTGGGTCCCACACAATTTGTCAATCGCCCAAAAAAAGGCTCGTGTCAATTCGTCGAAAGAAATGCTCAAAAAATACGGTCGCGGTGCTTCGAAACACGTCTATGACATCGTGACAGGTGATGAATCGTGGATTTACGCGTATGAGCCCGAAAGTAAAGAGCAGTCGACTGTCTGGGTGTTTCAAGATGAGCCAAATCCAACAAAAGTTGTTCGCGCACGAAGCACTTCCAAGCGAATGGTCGCCTGTTTTTTCGGAAAAACTGGACATGTCGCAACCGTACCACTAGAACAACGCAGAACAGTCAATTCTGAGTGGTACACAACCATTTGTTTGCCAGTTGTCTTCCAAGAAATCAGGAAAACCAACCGCCGAAGACGGATCACTCTTCACCACGACAATGCGAGCTCTCACACATCGGCTGCGACAACTGCATTTTTGAGCACCCAAAACATCGATTTGATGGGTCATCCGCCGTATAGTCCTGACTTGGCACCGAATGACTTCTTTTTATTTCCGTACGTAAAAAACAAACTGAGAGGTCAACGTTTTTCGACACCTGAAGAAGCGGTTGCTGCATTCAGAATGCATGTGTTGGAGATACCTCAATCAGAGTGGCAAAAGTGCTTCGATAATTGGTTCAAACGCATGCAAAAGTGTATAGATCTTCATTGGGAATATTTTGAAAAACAATAAAGTGATTTTCGATGATCAATATTTGTTTTTGTTCTCTAATCCCGAAATATAAAAGGCAACCCTCGTAACCTCCAACATATCTGAGTCTGTCGGTATCTTCGGTTCTTACCTGATGTAGATTAACTTCTCCTGTGCTCCGCAGGTGTTTCCGTGATCTAATCGTCTCTTTCTTCAGTTCCTGTCTGGCCGGCTTCAATTTGTCGACTGATGTGGGCTTCTTTGATTAGTACGTCTATTCTCTGTGAATGCATTTTCCATCGACTATTCCCTGCGCTTACAATCTGTCTTTTGCTTCAATATTCTTAGGGATTGATGAGTGATAATTAAAACTCGGATCTATTCGTTTAGTCCGTAAGGACCGGCTGGCACTATCTTTATATATGCTTTGCCACTGCTGACAGTTTGTATGGAAGTAACTACTTCCTTTCTTCGCCCATCTTGTTCGTCACGTGAGTGAAGCATGCCGTACTGCTGACCATTCCATGCCAAATTTTTTATGAAGGATTGTCGAAGTGAAGTGTAACAATCGTTGGAGCTCTGCTTGAAGCAGAGCTTGACCTCCGTTGGCAGCTTCCCTTTGTTACGTAAACTGGCCTTCTTGAATTTTGGACATTCAAAGATCCAATGCCCTTCGGGACATCCCGGATACTCTGTCCTACTCTTGCTCATGGCGCTGTGGCAACTCTAACAGATACACACAATTCACAGTCAAAAATAGTGAAGAACACCGAACGAAAAATCGAATAAGAAAAATACCTCAGAACCGTATACCAAGCGATAAATTAAAATAATTCACATCAGTGGAATATAGTCGAGTTTGGAAATCAAATCCTAAACACGGTCAGTAGCCTGGTGTGTAACGCTTAGGTACAATTTTTTTCGTGCTTCGAGCTGTCATAGCGTCAGTTCGAATCACACGATCTTCTTCACTATTATTTCAAACGCTATAGCGCTTGATATTGGCCTCGGTCTGCTGCAATTTCCTATGCGACGTAAACCGTTTTTCTCGATATACCTCGTCCCTATTCAGGTCAGATGTGTTGCTAGTGGGGTCTCTTTGACTCCTAGGGCACTACGTGTGAAGCGAAGCCACCACACATACCGGCTTCTATTTCTAAAAAAAAAACTTTAAGGAGTATAAGCCCGGATTGTTCCCCTTTACGATGACTATGTTAGTAGTTAAACCGCCTATATGGTTGATTGTGTCTTGCTGGTCATCGCCTTGACTGTTTCTGGTGAATTCAGATTATGCACGTTCCGCAGTGCACTCATGGTGACAATTGAATATCTTACGCAGCCGGCAACCGTGCGTACCTCGCTCGAGTCTTCGGTAAGTAGTGGCAGACCCATGGGGTTAGTAAAAGCTTTTGGCCTCTCGAAGCGAGCCGCCAGTCCTCTCATAACAATATTTAGGTCGCCAGCGATGAATACGAGATACCACGGTTTCCCACGCCCATTCTTGGGGCGATCTGCGCAGGTGATCGGACACTGCATTTTGGAACGATTTCTTGAATACTAGCCACTCCTCACTGGCACCGCCGAAGTATGGGAGATCGATTATCAGCCTTGGTGCTGGTTGCTTCCGCTTTGTGAGTGGAGAGCCTTTTCCCTACCTCGAGACCATTCAATTGAGTGAAACAGGATACGTGGTGGTCAGGGTAAAACTTTTCCAGCTCTGGTTCTATTTTCAATAGTTGAAGCTCGGCTTGTGCGAACCCTACCCATGGCATTTTCGGCTCTCGTTTGGCAACCATCATTGCTTTATTGGCCTCTGCTGCTCTCCTCGATTACCAGTCTGGCCATGAGTCATTTTTTACGACGTTTCTCTGACTTGGGAGTCATGCACACATGGTGAATGTTGTAAGATTATAATATTGTTTGTTACCTTTTTCTTACCCAGATTGGGAGAGACGGTGTCGCTCTGATCCGCTTGTCTTTAATGGCAGGAAGGTCAAATTAATAGTCGATTAGGTTTTATTTATGTAATTTTATTTATTTTTACTTTTGGTAATTGTGGCAGTTTTGGCTTCCTGATCCAAACTAATCACGAATCCAAAATGTATCGTCCTTTTATACTCTGTGGCAACAGAGATTTGTTAAAAATGTTATTTAAAAATTCTAAGAAGCACAAACAAGATTTTGTGTGCTTCAATTGGAATAGGATTCTGGGAAGTGTATAGGAATTTACTTAAATAAATTCCCGGAAGGAGAAATCATGAAATGCATTTAGAGTTAAGCACTTCATGATGTTAGGATTATTAGGAATTGAATCAATGCGCGACAAATGGACTTTGGTTTAAATTTATCGTGCATGTAATTCAATTGGATTGGGATGTAAGGTAATTTGAAATTGAATCACTGTGCGACAAATTAACTTTTGGATTGACTTGTCGCTCATATGATTCACTATAGGAATTAGGTTGGGATTATAGGTAATATTGGGAATTTGGATGGGAGTAGTGATTTAGGATCACTACAATGTGCTCTTGGAGCACCTGAAACGCAACGCGGGAATGCATTCCCTCTAAGACATAAGCACCCCTGGTACGGGGAAGTATGCTGGACTACCCGAAAATATAATAGAAACGCCTTGTCTCTAATAAATGATACCAACAGTTTTATTTACAAATTTCTAATTTCTAAATAAGATATCAAATCTCAACGAAACGGTTTGTCAGTAGAGCCTTCAAGCAGAACGTCAAGTGCTACTGAACGTTTCTCGACTTTTTTGGGCCTAGTTTGCTCACGACACCTTTTGTATGTGCACCGACATAGAATGAGTCCAACGCATTTTATCTTGTCTGTGCACATGTGCGATTATTATTGCTATGGTGATGTGCTACTAACAGAGAACATTCACAACGGCTCATATTAAAAGCGTTTTTAGGTGTATGGATGGATACAGCGGAGTTATTCTTCAGTCGAACAACACAAACACTGACTGATTGTGTGTTTTCTTGATGCTACATGCAATAAGGAGATGTATCGAAACCTCCTTCGCCGATACTCTCTCGCTCTCTCCCTCTCTCTCCCTCTCTCTCTTCCTACTCCTTGTTATTTAAAGCCCAATTTGTGCTTGCGTTTTTGAAGAACGTTTTGTGGCGAAGCCATCTTAGGTCACGTCGTAGACATATTTAAATAGCATATTAATGATTTAATCGATTTTTAGGGCTCCAATACATAAAGTAAATATAATGGGAAAATTAAAAGGATGACTGACCTTGTAGATGATTTTTTTTTTATAATTTGGTGTATGCCAAGTATATCTACTATTAGTTAAACAACTCAACATATATAAACTCCGCATTCTTCCTTGCACGATAACAATCTTTACATCTAATATTGTTCCCACAGAGAACTTTCCTTCACCAGTGCCTTTTGCGACCCCTAATATTTAATGTGTCCTTCGTCTACCTACCTCTACCTTCGTCACAATTTGAATGAGGTGGCAACCTACATATACGAACGTTCAAAGCAGAAAAAGGATTGCCGGTCTTACTGAAAACATAGGACACCTAACCGATAGAATGGATGTTTTCTAAGACAAGGGTAACGTGTTCAAGCATACAGACTGTCATATATCATATACATCCAAGTGTACCTCCCTAGCCCCCTCCCAGTCTTCAAAATAACGAAACTCAACGCCCTTTTGTCTCAAATATAATTAACACAAAAAAGCCCCTGTCCTAAAATGCCTACCACTAACTTGACCGTCAATAAAAGGCGAAGTTTAATAAACGCAAAACAAACAATCCAACAAACAACTCCTGTTATATTAGAAGCAAATTATAAACTGAAACGATGTTGGGCGTCCTGAGAAGTGTCATCCATGGCTGCTCAAGTTTTTACAGCACCTGTTATTTCCACTCGGCGGCAATCCTTCGTGCTGGTTATCATTTTCCAAATATAACCGCTCTTCTCTATTTTCAGGCTACGACCCTTTTGCCGTCGCCTAAACGGCTACTATTCAAGTCATATGTATCTGTGTTTATCTATGTTAATACATGTGTATATATAGTATCCTATTTTTTACTTTGTCCTATAAATTCAACCATCCTAAATACATTTCAGAAAAGGACACAAGAGAGAGACTTTCGGTTAAAAAGCCAAAGTTACCAGTCAGCTAATGGGGCCTTAGCTGCCTCTTCGACCCTTCAAAAAATATCGCAAGGATAATGAACAACCTCTTCGTTTCTTCTCGCAAACGAACATACAACCCAAACTACATCACATCTTTCATCCTTTATCCTTCATTTGCATTTTTAGGATGAAGAACGAAGTCATAGAAAGAATAGAAATACGAAATACAAAACATAAATACACACACGCCTCCACTCATGTTTCCCTATTTTCCAACATACTTATCTACACGGATACACTGACACGCACGCATAGTCTCCGCTGGTAGGCACTTGATTGCCAGAGTAGAGTTTTGAAGGATGATGCTTCAGCTCAGCAGTTTGTTTAGATCCTTGTACTTGAGAGCTTATAGTAAACTAGAATTCTTTTTTCGATGAATACAGACAGCTGATGTACATGTGTATGTATTGTTTAATATATTCGTCCCTTTGTTTCTCTTCGCCTGTTTTAAGTAACGTAAAATTTTATGATTCAATCAGAAATCTATTCACGCGAAGAGTGTTATTTTAATATTTATGAATTAAATGAACCGTCACTAGGGCAAGCTTCGCCCACACGGTTATGTCCTGCACGTCCAGCCATTTAGGATAGACTAGATTGAATGGATGGAAAAGGGTCATCTGGTCGAGGGTTTTGTGCATTTTTATGCTATGGTTCTGAAACTACTTTATTTGCAGATGGATTGCGGGCATCCTTAAAAAGGCGGCAAACTGTGTCAAATTGACCGGTTTACCATAACTACCTTTTTTGCTGGTGATCCGTTCATCGTGGTTATCCTAAATTTTTAATAATATTGTAGAAGACATTCCTCTCTTTTAGAATTGTATAATGAGCAATAAAAATCATTATATTTAATCATGATAAATTTGTTATTAATAACATAGCAATTATTCATCATTTTGAGTTTAAATTAATTTTTCCCACTTTTTTAATAACTGCCGACGCACTTTTTTAAATCAATTTCGCACGTAAAAAGGATTCTGAAATAGATTGATACATGAAACAGAGTGTACACAAAAGAATAGGAAGCGATTTAGGAGAGGAAGCATCCGCTTAGAAGAGGCATGAACATGTGATGACGATAAATATAAAAAAATACATCATCAGGGAAAGAGTTCCACATTACACATGTGAGGATGACAATGTAATGGAATGAGTTAAGGTTAGGATTGGGGATTAATTATGGAGATATATTTATAGTACAATGTGTTTTATTGGTTTTTCATATGGTTTTACATCGCGTGCTTGTTAACTTCCCTATATTAAAAAAAAAACTGCTTTTTATTTTACGTAATAGATATACTAATAAGTAAAAATGTAAGAGGACCTTCTCTTATACACAATTATGTTGTTATAAACATAATCACAAAATAAAAAAAATGCAATAAAATTGTAAAATTGTATGTTTAATGCAATAAAATTGTCTAACTTAGAGTGCTCGCGAAGAGCCAGTAAGCTAATTAAAAATATGTAATTTTATAAATAGGATTAAGCATTTAATCCTAAATAATAAGACAAAATGTAATTGAAAAAAAGAAATAAATGCGTTTGAAAAGTAAAAAAAAAAATGGCTTAACGGAATCATGTCCATCTAGGACGACGGATACGCACAGAATCCCCTCTGCAGATCGACTAGGTACAGATCAATCACCCGTCTTCTGAAATTGCCGTCCTTGGCGATTTTAATTTACACAAATCCGGATGGTTCCTGCGCCAATGGGAAACTCAGATCACTGCCTGGCATCGGTCGCGCAATCACTTGTATTTGAAACCAATAACCGACCTGGGCGGCTTTGCCTTGTATGAAGATACGGAGCTGCCAACTGGGACGATTTGCAAGATTTCTTCGCTTCCTTTTCGTGGTCCGAGGTGTGCTTTGGAGACTCCGAGGTCGATGCATGAGCGGGGTCGATTACCGAGATTACTTTTCTCGGGATGGAGATCTACATTCCGCATTCCACCAAGCGAAGTTCATCTGATAAGCCTTGGTTTGATAAAAAATGCGAGCAGAATACAGCTTTTTATTACAAAAATTAAAGCTTTTAAACAATGGCGCTCCATCCCACCGAAGTTAACAGAACGAATTTTGCTACAATTAGACAACTATCGCCGGTTCTTGGCAGACTCTTTCGCTTGTCTTATGCCCGGGGGACCTTTCCTACATGCTGGAAAATAGCTCGAGTTCAGCCAATCCCAAAGAAAGGAGAAGAATGTCTCTCACAAAATTACCGGCCGATAGCAATACTGTCTATGTTGTCTAAGGTGATGGAAAAGTTCATCAACGCCGAGTTACTTAAGTAGTTGGAGTGCAACGGGCTTGTGAATGATCGTCAATACGTATTCCGTGGCAGGCGGTCCACGGGGGACCTTTTGACCCTTATAATCGATATATGGGCATCTGCGATTGAGGAGCGTGTTGAGTCAAGGGCGGTCGCATTGGATATCTACAAGGCTTTTGACCGCATCTGTCAAGGGGTGTTGCTGAGTAAACTTCGTTCATATGGACTGTGGCGGTTTCGCCAAACCCCACTGTCTACTTGCCCAAAGAACCTCTATAACTACGACCCAACCTTCATTAAGTTTTCGCTCATGCAATCGCCTTAGCACCAATAAATGCTTTACGCAACTAATGACCAAATGTATTTAGCTAAAAGCTTCTGGAAAAGAATTCTTACCTGCATCCATTTATTCGAATTCAAAATTCCTTTTAAGAATTCTGTTCCAAACAGCATATCCCTGAAAAGAAAGCTTATCGGTTCACATATAATGTAACCGCATAATCAGGGAATTTTAACCTTGAGTTTGCTATTCCCAGCCTCACATATGTACAACAATGTCTTACATACACATTGGCTGGCGATTCATTGCCCAACTGCCAAAGCAGCGTCGGGCAGCTTGTTTGTCCAGCTGGCATTTACCCGACCATGATCCGTCATCTAAACGAATAAATAATCACAAATTTCGTTCTTTGCCACAAACGAATTTCCCTGCATATACAAATGCAAGCAAGGGATTCGTCTCGGCCACCGACCCGAGATACGATATACAATTCTCATTGTATAAAGTACTGTAATCCATTAGTACCTCCTTCTAATGGCTATTCGGCTATTTACACAAGGGCATCACTCAGTTAAGATTTTTTCGATGCCCTCGTCCCATCTTTTCTTTTAACACCATTTCTTCGATGCATCGTCGTCTATTTACTTAGCCGCGATGCACATCCTAGACAACGATCTAGACGGTCCCTTTCTCTTTTAATTTCCCTGGATCCGTTCCTCATGACCTCGAAGCATGAGCAAACAAAGACTCAATTAGCATCCAATGAGATTCGGATTGTTTGCTTAGCCGAACTCACATCGTATGGATGCACATTACGCCCTTTCTTTGTTTTAGATTCGTTCTCATGGTTTCGTCCCATGAATGAACCAATGCTCACACATACATGCGTACCTTAATTTGAGAGAGCCGGTTTCACTGGCCGAATTTCTATTGATAACGATTTAATATCGCTGAGTCGTACTTCAACACCCAACCGAGCCGGTCGGTTAACCTTCCACTTCCCGGTATGCACGAGAACGCGAGTACACCGTCGAATATAGTCGAGTAACCGCGGTCGTGAGCCTTAAGTTTTCGTAAGCCTTCAAATTAACAGGACTAATGACCATTTAATTAAGACTATATAATCCATATAGGAACGTTACACAAAATGTATTTTAAATTATATATTGTTGTCTCCTCTTCAATCAGTGTTTAAATAAATAAAAATAAAAGAGCCATTTATCTGTACAAATGTGCGCTTTAATCACTTCCTCCCTGTGTTGGTGTTTCGGAGTTTCGTTTGTGTTTCCCTCTCAGTGCGCCTATTCTGCCGTTGGTGTGATTGTTTTTTTGGGGCGACACAATTGCTGCGGCAGAACGTTCGATGAACTTATAGTGACGTCGGTGTGGACGAAGTAGAACCTAGTGCCCGTGTTTGGTAGAATACTTTGTCCCCCACAGACTTTCCGAGCAGATTTGCGAAGATCTTCCTCGAAAATCGATTGATCCCGGTTGTTGTGGGTGGTGAGTGTTCGGTCCTGTATCTTGTTAATTCCGCGGTTCCTTAAGGTTCTATTTTGGCTCCAACCTTGTTTTTTCTTCACATAAATGATTTGTTGGAGACAACGTATAACAAAGTGTTCAGTTTTGCGGATGATAGTACACTTGTTTCCTCCTTTTCGAGTGTTCGGCCGAATGGTGCATCTACGTCGCACCAGCTGAGAGTAGACAGATCGACTCTTTGAATCGCAATATGGATAAGTCCTGTAGTGCGGAAAGGCCAATCCCATCCTCTTCAATGCAAGAAGTAGCAAGACACAGTATACAACATTCACAAAGAAAAGTGGATCATCAGTTCCACAGGTGTTCATGAATGGCGAGGCCTTCGAATCTGGGGAAAGTTTGAAATTGCTCGACGTCGCGGTGTATGTATCGTGGCATAAACACCTGTCGAACATTGCCAGGTGTACCTTAGGAAAAGTGAGTTATCTTTTTAGAACCAAGAAATATTTTACTCTGACCCAACTCCTTCCCCTGTATAAATCTCAAATTAAGCCGGCGCTCGAATATTGCTCTCGTGTTTGGAGCTCGGCTCCTAAGCACACCCTCGACCTACTTGGGAGCATACAGAGACGAGCAATCCGCCTGATCCGGGACACGGCGCTGACGTCGGGAATAGAGTCGCTTTCACATCGAAGGCGCGTAGCCGACCTGTGTCTGCTTTACAGATATTATGACGGATACTGTTCTTCGGAGATTCATGGTCATGTTCAGCGCAATTCGGTTTATATGCGCTTCACAAGAGTCCGACAAATCGCATCAATTTGCGGTTCATCTCCCGACGCCGGGAACAATCCCTGGATCAGAACTCGTTCCGATACACAGCGGCGAAGCTGTGTCGCTGAACAACAGACCCATAAGATACAAAAATATCTGTGGCTCCGAATGTTCAGAGAAAAATAAATTGCCAAGTCTGGGCACCAATAAAATAACAATACTTTTAAGGATTCCAGACGGGTGTCGATCCAAGGTAAAACACCTCGGGATCAAACAAATAATGCGCGGGCAATAAAAGTAATTCGAAGACAAAGGGTAATGCGTGCCATCATCGCCCAAGAAACCTAACAGGTTTCCTTGTGAATAGAAGAAAAATGTGTTCCTGCGATCAAACGATCGAAAAAGGAAGAGAGTTGGTTGTAAGATTTCGTCCGGAACGGACATAGGGAAACAGTGCGCGTACGCCGAGGTGTCGGTTTAAATTAGTAAATGATTTTCAACTTGGTTCTTTTTTTCAATTTATTCTTTTTAAAGTAATCACATGCATCTCCCTGGAGGAGTATAAGAATAGTTTAGTTGAAATCATCATCTGTATAATGCATTAACGTGTCCGGGTATCAGTGTATTTCTTTAATACAACAAACCATCTGACGGGATCTGTCGTGAAAATACATTAAATAAATGTGACACATCCGGTGCAATAATTAAGTAGAGAATATTCCATATAAACATATGTTAATAATTAAATCATCAAAAGTGTTTTCTTTAATTGACGTTAACGTGATTTCCGTTGTTTTGTGTGGCCTCTCTTGTGCACCATCACCGCCGCGCTTTAACAAATTCGTGTGTGTGTTGTGCCACGTGGCTAGTGAAATAAGGGAAGTCGACGTTTCCCCAAGCATCTATGGACACTTAACCATAAGCTGGTTTAGACAAGAAGGTATACGTACCAGCCACCGGTGGAGACAAGACAGAGACGAGATCCAACCCGCCTCTGGGACAAAAAGTAAGTCATTTTAATATTAAATTATACAATAAATACCGTTGGCCCACGACGGAGAATATATACAATATATATATATATATATATATATATATATATATATATATATATATATATATATATATATATATATATATATATATATATATATATATTACTACTACAACACGGGGGTTAGTGTGAAGTGAAATGATGGAGAGCAAGCTTGGGCAGTTGATTGTGCCTGAAAGGAAACGGTGGACGAAAAGGATATCGGCATGAGTTCTGCGCTCCTCAAGTGTGTTGAAGTTGATCAGATGGAGCCGGCTTGTGTATGGGGGGAGAGCATAGCACAAACATTCTATTTTATTTCCGGCCACACTGTCAAATACCTAAATACTCATATTCCCATCACCTTTCCCACAATCAGAACAGATAATGTGATAGACGCGAATGCCAGATAGGGCTTTGGCTTGCACATGATCTTATCCATGAGAATAATTTTATGCGAGGTATCCAAATGTCTTATGGATACTACGCTCGAGCCGCATGATCCTGTGGCGGTGCATTGAACGCCACTACTTTCCTTCCCATCAATTGGTAAGAAAGTGGCCTTAGAGCACTTAAATTCTATCGAAACAACTACTATGGCGGTTCAATTCGAACGCCATTACTTACCTTGCAATAAAGCATGCCTCACCACACTGCAACCGCCTGCAGGCGTTCTCCCTTTACAGCCACCCCCCCCCCCCCCCTATATTATGCATTCAATGCATCTGCGAAACCTACCCGAAGGAGAAATCTATTTATGCACTTACGGCAGTATCGCAAGGCACCATTAATTTCCTAAAACAATTCGGTTTCATCAATAAGAAACCGACATAACACTAATCACCCCAGGGCGCCTTCAATATTCATTAATGGCAAGAAGTACATGAAACATCTATTTCCCATAAAAGCAATTTGGTTTAACAACCAAGCAACCAACATGCCTCGACCACCGCGGTGTACATTTCCCCCATCGAATTTGCAGCATACAAGCTGGAGATACTCTTGCCTTACTCCCATGCTGCAATCATGTCGGTCGCAAAACCAATCGACATAAAATGGGTAACTCGCACCTGGCCGCAAAAGGAAATCGAGTTCTCGTTGGTGTAAAAACTCACACGAGATGCCTTTCGCGGTTACCAATCGGATAAACATTTCCTTTTAGGGAATTACGATATCCACGGTCCGCTTGCTCATGCACTGCACGAGCGTGCGAGGTAACCGCATCTGTGTGTGTGCACATCCTCTCGATTATCATCTTCTAAGATCATCCCATATATAGTCACCAAAGCGATCGATGGAATTTTTGGTATTCTGTCGCTTCGGTGGCAATAATCAATAACGATCTGGATTCCGTGGAGGCAAGTCGTGCCTCCACGTTACACAACCAATAAGGAGTCGTATATTAACTTTCGTCGAGAGAGCGGTCGTGTCTTAATAGCGGAAAGCCACTCGAAATTGTCCCAGTGAAAATAAAAACCCTTTGAGTTGTGTAAAACAAATTATAACTACCGTTGACTTTATAATTTACGTTTTGTGAAAAATAAATTATAACTACCGTTGACTTTATAATTTACGTCTTGTGTAAAATAAACTATAGTAGCGTAACATGTGTTTATATCGACAGTAAGTTTATGTTCCCAAAAAGAAAGGAAGTTCAAATAAAGTGTATGTTCCATAAACCAGTGGGCTTTATTTGTTTCCTTTAACTTTAACATTAAAAATCCTACAATCCTGTCCATGAGAATGATATTATGCAAGATATCCTAATTTCACGCCCGAGTCACATGATATTGTCAATCCAATTTCCTTTCCCATTCCCTAGATTTCTGTGATGTAAATTAGTATTTAAAGTAGAACATTTTTGAGAATAAAGTCGATCACTTCACTTCGGAACGTTCATGCAGTCAGACATACTGATCGTGTGCTCGTGTACAACCAAGATTGAAAAAAAAAAAAAAATTGAATTCGTAGACGTTAAGTCGTCGACGATCGATCGCGTTCACATCGAACCTTATGTGATATATTGCGTTTGTTCGTGAACATTGCGACAAATTATAATTACAAAAAAAAAAAAAAAAAACACGTGTAATTTTCGCTGGATGCCGTAGTCGAAATCTGTCTTCACAGATTCCAGACAACGACCCGAGCGCTACCCGGGAATATCTATTGGAACGGAAGAGAAGAGCCATTGAAACTCTTCAAAACTCATCTAAGAAGACCACAAAAATGGAAAATCCAGGAAAACGCATGGACTACGAACAAAAATTCCACGAAGCCGTGGAATACATCCAACAGCTTTCAGCAGAGGTGAAACAACACCGGGAGGAAATTCACTCCCTAAAGCAACCCACCCAAAACAGCGACGATGCCTGTATGGAGATGACGCCTTCTCCCAGCTTAAACCATAAAACATCTCCATCCAAACAACAATCATCAGCCCATAAGGAATCCACCAAACAAGCCAAGCCAGCACCGAGTCCCCTGCCTGCCCAGCACAAAAACGAAAGACCACCGCCAATCTACATCAGAAACCCGACCAGCACCAAAGCACTAATTCAAACCCTGCAAAATGCCCTGGGTCACCGGAATTTTAGCACCAATGCAAAAGGATCTAGGACTTCAATAACAGTCAGATCATTACTCGATCATGATAGGGCAGTTAAAAAACTGTTGGATGAGCAATATCAGTTCTTCACCTTCCAGCATCCGAACAGCAAACCAGCTACCTTTATTATAAGGCACATCGATCCCGAATGGACCTGGAAATCGCTGGGATATGTCAATTCAGTGAAATTAGATTCACCAGTGTATCCAGCATTGAATACACAGCAGTAAAACTTTTCTGTGAGAACAATAAAGTGCTCGTCTTAGCATCCATTTATATTCACCCTTCACGACAACCAGATTTGCCAGATACTGACATTTCGCAGATTATCCAACAGTCCGTTCCCGCTCCATTTATAATCGGAGGAGACTGAAATGCTCGTCACACAGCATTCAATGATAATAAATGTAACAAATATGGTCGCCAATTGCTAGCCCTCCTCCAGGCTTATCCATATACTTACATTGACTCCCCATTACAGCCAACTCGTGTCTCTAGCTCAGCCAGGTCAACAATCGACTTCTTCCTCAAGTCCGACGATGTTTATTCAGCGGGACCACCTACAGTCTCCTTTATATTTCCTTCTGATCATGGTTCCGTTCACACCACGATCCAAATCCCCTCTCTCGATCCACTATACTCGTCAAACCCTGTCCCAAACTTCACCAAAACAAATTGGAGAAAAGTCAATAGGGACATAGCGATAAGTTTCTCTGACTTGTATATCCCTGAAGCATCTAACTTACTCCCTACTGAAATCGATCAAGCATCTTTAAGAATAGAGCAAATTCTTAAGGAGGCTCTCAGCCATTCCTCATAACTATTTAGGAAAGCCTTTGCCCAGCATCCTAACCAAATTATTCCGCCTTAAAAAGCAGCTCCGCCGTAAACATACAAGATACTGCCCCTTTATTAAAAGCCAAATCCAACTCCTATCCACTCTGATAAATGAGCAGTTGAAAAAATTCGCAGATGAAAACTACATCTCCACACTTAAAAATATCAAACCAAATCGGGATCTTTTCAAAAACATCAACCAATTAACTGGTCGTAAATATAAACCCCGAATTGATCATCTCATTAACCCGATCAGCAATAATATTGCCCAGTCCGATTCGGACATAGCAAATTGCCTCGCAGAACACTTTGCAAAGATTCATGAGCAAAATAATTCTCTCTCACCTCCTGGCTTCGAGGACACAGTAAACGAATACATCTCAAACAGATTATTCCCATCTTTTACTCCTTTCATCGGTGAATTTAACAACACGAACATAGCTTCGCACCCCTTAGACACTACAAATTTTCTAACTGCGGACAAATTATCCGAGATCGTAAGATCAGGAAATAACAAAAAGTCAACTGGATTAGACGGAATCCCACGCCTTCTATTTAAAAGGCTACGCCCACAGAATCTACTTCCCATCCTCATTCTTCTTAATCATATAATTAATGCATCGCACTTCCCAGAGAACTGGAAAACTGCGGTAGTAATTCCTATTAAGAAGCCCGGTAGTCGTTATAGTCCTTGCAATTATCGTCCAATATCCCTATTAAGTACACTAAGTAAGATACTGGAACGCAAGATCTACCAAAATCTTCTCTCATTTGCCAATGAGAATGCCCTCATCCCTAACTGTCAGTTCGGATTTCGTAAGCGACAATCCACATGTCATGCTCTACTAAAACTCACACACGATGTTACAACTGGTCTCCAAAACCAAAGCCCTACTGTGTGTATACCTCTCGATATTTCTAAGGTGTTTGATTGCGTTTGGATCTCAGGGCTTCTGTACAAACTGCACTCCATATTTAATCTAAACTCTCACACAACAAAGCTCTTAGCCTCATATCTTTCTGCCAGAAAATTCGTTGTGAGAATAAATTCTTCTGTCTCAGGAACCCACACCATAACCGCGGGTGTTCCCCAAGGGTCCATTTTAGGGCCAATTTTATATCAATTATATACCTCAGATAGTCCTCAACCCGTATCTCCTAATGTTGTGATGCTGAATTATGCTGACGATACATTAATTTACTCTGGCAGCAAATTTGTTAAGGCTGCAAGAAACCGCATTAACAACTTCCTCCCTAACCTATCAACATACTTTAATAAGTGGAAAATCCACCTTAACCCAAATAAAACGCAGCTCATAGTGTTCAAGGGCAAAAACGAGCACTGTACAAACAACACTAGACGCTGCCACAACAAAATTAAGATTCAACTGAACAACACTCTGATAAAACCCTCCAAAACCCTAAAATATCTGGGAATCACTTTTTCTAATAACTGGTCTTTTTCCTCCCACATTAAAAATTCCTTTCAAAAAGCCACAATTCAGCTTAATCTCTGTAGAAGAGTAATGTGGAAACCTAATAGTCTCTCTCACAAAGTCAAACTGCTCATCTACAAACAAATTATCAGACCCACACTCACGTACGCGTGCCCATTGTGGTACCATATCACTCCCTCCCAAATGGAGAAATTACGAGTATTCGAAAGAAAATGCTTTAGGTATGTCTCTGGCTTACATCGTCGTCCTAACTCCTATAAGTACTATAGTAACGACGAACTCTACAATACCGCTGGTATTGAGCGCTTCGATAGACGATTCCTCGAGCTGTCTATCAAATTTATCGAAAACCTACAAAATAATCCCAATCCCATAATAAGCTCGCTCTTAGAGAACCCTCTAGATATCCGAACTAACTACCCCAACTGTCTCCACACCAGAGCTATCTTCGCCTCAGGCAGACTGGTAAATGATTCAAATGAGATCATATACCACAACACCGAAGTTACCCCTAACCAGTTCAAATACTGTAACGTCCAACCATTTTCCAACATCCTACGCTTTTCCAACGAACAACCGGAGAGAAATACTCTACCTCTAACCCATAACTGACCTCATTCCACATCCTTTAATTCATAACATATATCCCATTAATTATAAAACTTCGGTTTATGGCCTTATGAAAATCATACTGTAATCAGGCTAAATTAGGTTAAGTTATTTATATAATAAGGATTAAGTTTAGACTAAGTAAAGTTGAATAAACAAATTCCTGGTTTTCTGACCTTTTCCAGGAAGATAATACCACTAAATTTATAAACACGCATCTACCTTGTATCTCATAAAATATTGTTTGGAAAATGTATATATTATTATAATAATTACATGTAAGCAATTGTTACGAAATTAATTTTAAGTCACTGTATTACTTAAATGTACGAATTCTAATTATGGTTAATAAATACAGTTTTGAAAAAAAAAAAAAAAAAAAAAAAGAGAATAAAGTCACTTGTTAATAGATAGGCAAAAAGAAAGGTGGTTGTCATCTTTATTATCTATTCGGTGTATTGGTTTACGTACCTCTGCATCGAACCTATTTTGACAAGTTTATGCGCTTGTCGACTTTATAAGTAAGATATATTTGTACATCATTGAAGTATGTGTAGTATGGCATATCAACCGTGGTAAATCTTTTAAAGGAAGGGATAAAAGCACAAAGTCGCATGGGCCTTCAGCAACTGTTTATCGAGTTTCCTTGTTCTATAGAATCTACAGAAACGTTACGAGATTCGTCAGTAAGGCTAGGGGAAATCTTATCACATTCGTCATTTTGCTTTTTCAGTACAATAGGTCATTGGAAATTTGTATGTGCCTGCCCCAGGCCCTAAGCATTTTTTTTTAATTGAACATTCGAAAACTTACAACTCAAAACTTCCCTGCATCGACTTGAATTTTTCAGTATATAAACAGTTTGCCCTCTCCATCTATTCACTGCTCAACCCCAATTTAAATAACATTTATCCTTTTTATATTTATTTTCAGATATAAGCACAACGTATGGTGAAATCGCGCACCACTACTGGGAGACGCCGTACTCGCAACCATATTTTGATAACTCTACCAAACGAGAGCTCACGGCGACAGTAGGGCAGGCGGCACTTCTCCGTTGTCGAGTTAGAAATCTTGGCGACAGGGCTGTGAGTATGCAAACAGACAACATCAATTGAATCACGTTTATTCATTTCAATTTGTTAGCTCTGTGGGTGATCCACCTGCCACAGGTTTTCCTTCCACCCTCGAGTGGCGCTACAAAAACTAAATTGGTTGGAAACGTTATACGGTCGTTTCCTTTAATCGTGTTTCCTCCGTGTGCAATTTTTCCGGGTTCGATCAGGACGACCAGACTGTGCACAATGTCAGATGAATATGAGTTTTCGATTTTCCTTTTCAGGCCACTGGAAGTATACTTCCGGTGTTTCAAAACCCTCGGACCGAATTAAGCACCGTAAACAAATTGCTTTACATTTTCATGAGTGATTTAAAGGATACCCTCCGGATTGAGATTCCACAGCATCTGCTCTAAAATAGTTGTGTACGACTGAAATAAAACAATAAAAAGGTATTGAAAGAGTTTCTTGTTGCACAGTGCAATTGACGAATGTATTTAGGAATATTAGATTAGCTAAATAGGGCGGAGAAAGCTGGCTTTGGTGCAATACAGGAAACGATATATTTAACTGTGGAAGTTTTACTTTACGGTTTTTAAGGATTGTGTCATAAAACAGCAATATTGTCACTGATACTACACTCAGGGAAGCACTTGACTTTAAAGATACCTCGTAAGTTAAAGCTCTTTCAAAATTATTTTTAAATTTAGTAACTTGCTAGAACTCAACGTCCCGAATGCTGTCAATTGAACACTTGCGCAACAGAGCTTATCTCCCTTTTTATAGCATGAACCGCTAATGTGGGATTTGTGGCAGAATAACTTCAATCAATGGCAAGCTATCATAGATTTTGCTTTTCTTAGATTAGGATAGAATTAGATTCGTTTACTTAAAAAAAAAAAGATTAAGTTACTTTAAGCTTAGTTCAAGGAAACAATATTAAAAAAAGAGGCACCCAGTTTTTATATCCTTAATGGTCCTTATACTCGTATTAATAAACAACCGACAATTCGAACTTAAGAAAGGAATAAGACCAAACACTATTGTTTATGACATTAATCACCCTATATTTAGTTTAGAGTGTCGTCTTGAGACCCGTAATTGGAGTTTTAACATAGGGTTTAAGCATTTTTTGCATAGCAAAATAGTCAAGAATGTAGCAAGATAAAGAATATGAAGTGATAATGGATATACATTTCAGACGGGAGTTAACACCCCTAAAATATAAGATAGGTAACAATCAAAACATAAAACACAGATACTTCAAAATCTGTTCAACTTAATGTCATTCCCAAAACACGAACAAAAGAAAACGTGAACCACTGTATTTTAATAATAGAAACACAGGTACTTCAAAACCTGTTTTACCTAACAGATTTAAGATATTAATAGATTCGAAACATATAAATAGAGTCAAGTTCGAAATGTAAGACAAGAGATCCTGTCTGACTACGAACTCGAATACACGAGCTGCTCAGAGGAGGAAAATAATAAAAGGAAACATAGTTTCTAAATAAACAAAGACAAAGGTCTTTTCGTTTGAAAATATTTTCTCCAGGAATAGCACAAAATAACTGGCGATCCTGCCAATCGTTTTTTTTTTCCACAAAATTCGATTAGGGTAACGGACCAACACTGTGGAGAGTTTAAAAAAAACCAAAGAGTATTCATAGAAATACACCATCGTTCAGGAAGGACTCGGTGCAAGGAATTCTTCCAAAGGAACAACGTCCAGTGAAGGGGAGGCGATAAAAAAAAATCATTCAGTAAAAAAATAATAGAGAAATCAAGCCCAGAGACGACTAAAAAAAATATAATTCAGTGAAAAATAGAGAAATCAAGCCCAGAGACGACAAAAAAATCATTCCGTGAAAAGAATAATAGAGAAATCAAACCAGAGAAGATAAGGAGCAGATGAAAATAAAACGGGGTAAGTCAAAAATTAATCCCTTAAGAAAACCCAAAGATAAAGTATCCAGCGACTCAGAAACCGAAGAGATGCAAAACAATGAGGCAGACAACATCGCAATGAAGGCAGAACTAACCGTCATGAAACAACAAATTTAAATGATGGCTAATTTAATGAATCAGCAGACACTGGAAATTAACAAACTACAACCCGCAATAACAACAAATTTGGAGGAACATCAAGACTTAGAGTTCAAGTACGGCCGCCCGGAAGCCATCAACCTGGACGCATTTAAATCTTTACCAAGGTTCAGTGGAACAGAAGGTGAATACACCACTTGGAGGAAAGCAGCAACGACACTAATGGGGGCATGTGAGGCTCACAAAGGACACACGAAGCACTGCGAAGGCCTGCTAATAATCAGAAATAAGATTGTAGGTGAAGCGGCATTAGCACTAGTAAACAACAACACCAAATTTAGATTTAGCCTAGACTTCACATACAGCGACAACAGACCTCTGTATGTACTGAAAGCAGAGATGACACAAATAAAACAGGGAGGCAAAGATCTAACTCAATACTACGACGAAGTAAACAGAGCCCAAAACCTGATCATCACAAAAATCCAAACACAGCATCGAAACGAAGACACCAGGAAAGCATTTCTAAGAGAAGCGGAACAAGAAGCTGTGAGAACTTTTTCAAATGGCCTAAATAACGGAACAGCCAGGAAAACATTATACGCACATAAATTCAAATCGTTAGTAGAAGCATACGGAATAGCTCTCACAGTACATCACGACTCGCGATACAATAATATAGCCTCAAATCTACGAGTACGAGAATGGAACCCCAAATACAGACAACAACAACACCAGGATAGACGACTTGAGTACGGAACTAGACAACAGTACCAGGACAGACAATTTCAGCCCGAAAATAGACAACAACACCAAGAGAGACGACAATACATACCATGATAGACGATACCAATTCAAGGAATACCAACAAGATCCAAGAACTTACAACAGGCAACAATCCCAAAGGAACTCACGTCAATATTTCGGATCATACAGACAGAATCTACAGAACACAAATTTCCCCAAACCACAGCCGATGGAAGTAGATAGTTCCATACACAGCACATTAAGGAAACCAAACTTATTCAGGAATAAACCCCAACAAGAACAGCCCCAACGAATGAACAACGTGGAACAGGAGTCAACAATCGATTCCCTGAAAAATAACGTAAGTGAAACTAATACTACTAAAGAATCTTTGTTTAGCCTAAGTAATGGTTTACCTAGGTTAGAATTAAAAAATTGTGAAAATAACAGAACATATAACAATTTAATAGACTCGGGAGCAACCCAAAATTATTGTAAAAAAAATATAGATTTAAGCAGTCCAATTAAAATTTTGCCAATTCAGTCAAAAACAATCCATGGGAGTAGTGTCATAGAAAACAAAAGATATATACATATACTAGGAAAAAAATTACAGTTTTTCGAATTACAAGAATTAAGAGAGACCTCTTAATCGGTTTAGAAGGATTAAGGGAATTAAATGCAGAAATAAACTTCAATACAATGATATTAAAAACATCAGGAGAAGCTAACACTTCAAAAACCATCAGCATGACATGGCAGCGAATAGCCTCAAAAGGGGAGGAGCGAAACGATCAACCAGAGGCAGTCAATCGTGATTGGGTCAGATGACATGGAGTGGATTTTCCATGTATAGGTATCCGCTACTGAAAGCCAGCAACGAACAAACATTAAAGGATGCGGGCGTTGTTATTGTAACCCATCGTAATGATCATTAGGTGAACGAATAGGTCTCTGCGATCTTATGTCAACAGAAACGCTATTTCCATGATCGAACGATGGGATATGGATTGTTTGAGTTCGCCAACATTGCATGGGTCGGCAGCTGTGTACACAATTGAATTGTGTAACGCAGGCCGGCGGCAGACCCTTCTGGTGTGAAAAACACACCGAAGATCTGCTCGCACTAGGAGAAGCCATAAATCAACATTTAGTTGATGGACATGCTGTTTTCTAGGTCCGCGGACGGTTGGCGGCCGTTAATAGAAAATCTTGATGTAGGTAAACAATCCGGAAGACATGGATGCAACGTTTGGCTCTGCAAACGAATACAGGATACAACCGTTGCCAGTTGTTTTAAATAAACACTCGACTGCCACATGCAATTTGATGCATGGGGTGCATGTTGTTTTAGGGATATGTTAATCCCGTTGGTGGTACCGTCAGTCGAAAGTATCCGCTTGGGTGTTCACTTTATGTAAACGAAAACAGCTTCGATAGCCAGCGTGAGAATCGTGGCTACTCGTTGGGTAAGTAAATATTGGTGGTCATGACCGATGCTGGTGATCGTTCCAAGATACGGCAACGGATCATAAAATCGGTCGTGCTCATGGCCAAGCAAATATGCGCGCCTGCAAGGCCAATGTTTATTGTTGATCATCTCCTCCTTGGGAAAGATAGATCATAGAACATGCCGATGAAAATCGGCTGATGCTGGATTGATGTCATGGCAAGATGATAATCTTGCCATGAATTATGCTTCCAGGTATGACCGCTCGAAGAGGGCTTAGAACAGCCCTTTAAAGGTAAGCTGCCTATGGTGTATTTATGTCGCTTGATCGTGGGGATAACCGAATTGATTCCAGCGAATTGGTTGGCGGTTAATGTCATAGCAAGATTGTATAACCTTGCCGAAGATTCAACTTTAAGGTAAGTTGTATTTGCTGGTAATGGTGGGGATCGAGCGATGTGTGGCTCTTCGGGCCCTGAAAAGCCCCACAAGCTCCCCAACTTATAAAATAAAAAGTACATCTAAACCAGTAAATCATTTCAAAAACCAAATATACATTGAATTCTCGAATGAAGATAGGACAGAGAGTAAAAATATATTTGACGGATATAGGAGATCACATATTAAAATTAGCGATTTATCTGAACTTATTAACACCATAAAAAAAGTCATAAATCCAAATCATACTAACGCAATACACTGTGACGAAGTAACATTATATGAAATACGAGAAATCTTGGAATCAAATTAACGCGATCACAGACATTACAGACGACGATGAACAATTAAAAATAATTCAAGAAGTTCACCGAAGAGCTCACCGCAGCCACAGAAATAACGCCATCGAAATAGCCGACAAATACTTTTGGCCTAACTTTAGACAAATGTGTAAAAATGAAGGAAAATACTGCGAAATATGCCACACATGCAAATACGACAGACATCCCACGAAACAAATCATCAAACCCACACCTATACCTACAAACGCAGGAAAATATTCAAATGGACACATTTTATCTACAAAAGAAAACATACATCACAACAATAGACGCTTACAGCAAATATCTATATATACGCAATGTCCCAAATGAAATAGGAACTACCATAGTCATAGACGAAATCATATCACAAGTATTCCCACTAGCAGAAAGTTTAATGACTGATAACGCCCCCATATTTAAAGGAACCAAGACAGAATTCCTTCTAAAACAAAGAGGAATAACGCACTCATTTGCACCAGTAGCACACTCAACAACAAATGCAAACATATTATTATTATTATTATTATTATTTATTACAATGCAAGTAAATTACATGGTAACTTAATACTAATAGCACTAGCGACTAAGGCTTTCGGCTAGAATATAAATATTAAATATTGTTTACACTAGATTTTGTAACTTAACTAAGGTTAGTAGTTTGTAGAGCTTATCGATATTAGATGATGATGGTTGGGATATGATGTTGAGGATGTCGTCGTTGTAATGTTGGCGAACGAGGTCTTTTACCCCTGCACATTCAAATAGTATGTGTTTGGAGGATAGGTTGGAGTTGGATGTACAGATGTGGCAGGTAGGGGGATTACTCCTGCAAACATAGAACGTGCCCATTCTACACTTTTAGAAATTTGTAGAAGCTTGGCAGTTGAAAAGTCGAGCACGGTCACCAATGAAATATTCAACGCGGTGAAACAATACAACTGCACAGTGCATTCGGCAACGGGACAGAAACCTATCAACTTATTTTTCGGCATCATAAAAAAAGACCTCCAAACAGAACTAAAAAACGCACAAGACAAACAAAATAAGTACCAAAATAAGAATCGTAAAGAAAAAACATATACGCCGGGAGAAGTAATATACGTTAAAAAAGAACCGTCGCGGTAAAGAAACCACATGTTACACGAAACAAATAGTCAAAGAAGATCAAGGCACCCTAGTAATCACAGATGGAGGCGCGGAAATACATAAAGATCGTATACGCTCTAACACTAATTAAGTTTACCCTTGATATACACGAACGCAAAGAATTAATAAATCAAACAACAATAGAAATTCCCACAATCAATATTTTAGTTTACGCAGACATATCTGTTCACAGGAAGAATAACGTAAATTTTCAGTTTATAAATATCCAAAAATACTAAGATATAAAAATTTAGCGTTAGACACACTTCATGGATTGACAAAAATAACGACAGAAACTATAACATCCTATTTGTAAAAAGATAAACATTCATTCATAGACAATGTAACTATCGACACTACAGAATATGTAAATCTGCAAGAAAGAATACAAGAATATGTAATTAATGACAATAAAATAGAAATCGAAATTGACAATATATTATACTCGAACTCCGATAACACATTTAGAAACCTAGACACTTTAAGAACAATATGGAGAAAAAATCAATCCTCACTACATAACATATATAATTATAGGCATATTATTATCATGCGTAATGACCATAATTGTAATCAACAAAGAATGTAAGAGATACAACGAATACAAATTAACAAAAATAAATACCAAGTCCCAGAAACTGTTTAATAAAAACTAATAGAAGTACAAAAATTGAACAATAAGGACATTGTAGGTATAAGCAGGCGGGGAGGTAACACCCCTAAAATATAAGATAGGTAACAATCAAAACATAAAACACAGATACTTCAAAATCTGTTCAACTTAATGTCATTCCCAAAACACGAACAAAAGAAAACGTGAACCACTGTATTTTAATAATAGAAACACAGGTACTTCAAAACCTGTTTTACCTAACAGATTTAAGATATTAATAGATTCGAAACATATAAATAGAGTCAAGTTCGAAATGTAAGACAAGAGATCCTGTCTGACTACGACCTCGAATACACGAGCTGCTCAGAGGAGGTAAATAATAAAAGGAAACATAGTTTCTAAATAAACAAAGACAAAGGTCTTTTCGTTTGAAAATATTTTCTCCAGGAACAGCACAAAATAACTCGCGCAAGCGAACCTCATCGACATTATTCAATTTGTATCCAGTCCCACCTTTAATCCTAGTCGCAGAACTTAGTTTGTGTCATGACCTCCACAATTTAAATGTTACTCTTTCTAATTACGTAATTCCAATAAATCATTAATCCTTTAGTAATAAATTCAATTAATCAAACAATAACAAAAAAAGTGAATGAACGCAGCAAAGAATAATATTACCACGAGAATTGTATTCCAGCCGTCACAACTTTCACATTATAGCGCAATATTATGTCATGAGGTGAACATTTATAAATATATTATCAATATAAATTACTGACATACCCAGTAGTTGTTAGACAGTGCACTATAAGTACTCAGAGGTCGTGCGTGTTCCTAGCACTAAAAGGCTAACACAAAAGCTCTGGGAACTGAAGGAATGAATGGTATCAAAAAGTTATTAAGCCCCATCCAAACACCCATGGTAATGATTTTCATTGGCACCACACGCAAACCTGTGTGATGTCGATTTCTGATTGTTCCACTAATAACATATGTGGTTAGGATTATCCGAAAACCGTGGTAGATGGTGATAATTAAAGTATCAATGTGGCCATTTAAATATATTTGTGGATAATAAACTCACGCAGGGGGATTTGGAAGCCAATTGTGGGTGCGACTTTCAATGGAGAATGGGGAACTATTAGCGAACATACGAAGAATGTGAGGAACTAAAAATATCACGTATTGGCCGAAATTGATTATAAAGTTGGAAAACAAAAGGTTGTTGTTCCATTAAGATGACGGTTATTTCTGACCTTCAGATTTCGGTTCTATTCGTTTAGTATTTGGGTGTGTCGTGATTTCGTTTGGCAAGATATGTTTGGCGACCCTTCTTACTGGTCTGGCATCATGGTTATTCCCCCTTTTATTGTTATATAGGGCTGGTAAATACACCCCTTTGTGTTCTTAAATTATTTGTTGTATTTAGGCTACGATGTATAACCTGCAAGTAGTACTACACTCTTTTTTTTATTCGAATTCCGCATTTAATTAATTCAAAATCAAATTATACATTTTACTTTATGTAGGACTAAATGCATGTCCTATTTTACAATTATTATTCTAATCCTAACTTACTGGCTCTTTGCAAGCACTTTAAATTATACAATATCTTGTTTTTGTTTATGCCTTTCGGCGTGCAATTATTTATAATTTTGTTTACAGTGTAATTAGTCTGTGGGTTGTTTTTACGTTGGCATCTGCAAGGATGCGAGTTGATAAAAACCCCACCGACGAAAAGACCAATCACAAACATCGACGCCGTGAAATGAAATTGTTGGATTGTTTTTTTTTGTTAAATCTTTATTGATCACTGGTGAAATGGTTGGTTAGTTCACTAGTCACTGATGCTTGATTAGTTAGCGCATATCAGTTAAATTATTTGATGTAGATTTTACACTACTTCTTTTCTTAGCTGCTAGGTTGGAATACAATAGCTTAACAGTTATTAGTACGCGGACAAGAAATTGACATTTAAAGGAAAATAAAATCAACGCGTACAAATTATGTGTATTTTTGAATTAATGTTAACTCGCGACGACTTTCTCTCTACACGGTATTGCACTCTTGATAAAAACTCACGTTAAAAGGGTGCGACTGTCTTCTATAAAGACTGACATCTGACTCCCAGAAACCATTCATATCTGCCAGATTCACGGTGTGGATTACATTGGTGTGGGAGGATTCTATATGTGTCCGTATGGGACATGTACGTTGCCCTTCAGCCTGTATATCGACAACGACGAAAATGCACCTAAATAAACATGGGCTGGTGCAATGAATTGGTATTAAAGAGATATGCGATGGCGAAAAATCGCCGAAGGGAGAAATAGGTTTCTGTGTCTTAAATAAACAGAAACGCTATTTCGAGGGCCATAAATCTTTGATGACCTGCGCCTGAGAACGAAATAGGTTTTTGCTTCAAGGTACACAAAAACGCTATTTCAAGGGTCACGATGATATGCACATCGTGTTTACTTAGGCGTTCATGCTAATGCCATTGTAGGCTATAGAGTTTTCGTGGCGATAAGCAAACCGATGGTTTGCTCGCCTATGACCTAGGCTATGGTAGCTTTTGTTTGTTTTACAGGCCGGAGCATCGTTAGCATGATCTGGGTTATGATTGTCTAACGTCAATCATATTAGTGCCCAAATCCCATGATCGGTAGATAACCGACAAAGGAAATTGGTCGCAAGTGTTGCGAACCTTGGGACTGGGGCAATAAATGGATATGAACCGTAGCTAGAAACCATCGGCTTCGGCTATGTCAACAATTACGCTGGCCAGCTAGTATTTATCTATTATAATTGCTGGCAAGCCGAGCCGATGGAGATATGGTACGGTTCATAAACGGAAAAATTCAATGTGATGCATGCCTTAATGAGATTTAACTTTCAGGTGAAAGAGAATGAAGGGTAGCTTACGCTGCCCAAAATTGCAGGTAGCTATGGTGGGTTTGGAAGGTGGTTCATTTAAGAGGATGGGCGGTTCTTTGGGAATGTATTAAAGAACCGCTACAAGTCTATAAGAGGTTTTCCTCTTTTTCAATTTTGCTAACTGTAACGTTTTCCGCCACAAAAATTTATGTATATATCAAATTTTAGCCGAAAGCCCTAGCAGCTAGCGCTATTTAGAATTACGTTATTGTGTAATTAATTACATCGTAATAAATAATAATAATAATAATATATATCAAATTGGTTACCTGTCTCTATTCTCGCTCCTTGCATTGGGCATCTAATACTTCGTCTGCAGAGATTTCCCTTAGCGGCAGCTTGGACTCTTCTTCTCGATCAATCTCGCCTAGAAGCACTGAATCCTCTCTATGGTCCGGTGTAAACTAAGTTGGCAAATTGTTCCTCGATAATGTTCTTTCTTCCTTAATTCTTATTTCTCCATTTTGGCACACAAATTTGTTGCTGAATTTTTTCGCGATGAAAACAAACAACTCAATATGATTCAACCTTTTTTACTTTTATAATTTTTATTTCTTCCTTTTTACAACTTTAACTTAACTTTATACTTTTTCAATTTCTATTATTTTATCAAAAAACAAACGGGACGTTGCAGTTCTCTTCCTTCTAACTGTAGACACACTTCATGATCATCTCTTTCTTCAACGGAACAAAACTTCTTCCACGGAACAAACCTTCTGTTCTTATTTTCTGCTATGTACACCAAAAACTTTTCTCTCTCTCTCTATCTCCATCCACTCCGAAAAGGGATCCAGCTTACACACGATCCACAATCGAACAAAAGTATGTTCGTACATTCAACATGTGGATCGTGTGTTTTTTCACCACCTTACCATCTATTATTATCTCATATTTAAAACGAAACAAACGATGGGAATGGCGGAAGCCGCACGTAACATAACGCAATATACGGATTTCCGACCCGACCTCAACGTGAACATAGCAGCACTCGTCAATAAAAGCTAGTGAATTTAGTTGTGCATCTTTTGACGGTTACTCACCAACATTTCAGCCATTTTGGACGCGTTGTTTTTATATAACAGTCGTTTGAGTGAGTCGATGTGAGTGTTCTTGTGAAAATGGACAAAATTGAGTACCGAACTGTCATTAAATTTTTGTTTTTAAAAGGCAATACCACTCCGCAAAACAAAGATGTGTATGGGGACTCTGCACCATCATTTACCACAGTGAAATTTTGGGCAGCTGAAATGTGGCTTGGGAGACGATGAACGTTCGGGACGTATAAAAACGGCAACAACTTTTTTTTTATTAGACTTCTCTCGGGAGAGGCGATACTATAGCGCCGACACGACGCCCCGGGATGTCACCAAATAACTGTTGCAGTACTTTTTGAACAGTTGTAGGTTGTAACGCTCCGGGAACACTCGCGTGGGAAGGGAGTTCCACAGCTTCCCCGCTCTGTAACGGAACGAGTTTTGATGCAGGGATGTTCGCGCCGTCGGGAGATTAACCACGATCCGTCGGCTTATTTTGTGGAGCGCATATAAACCGAATTGCGCGGAACAATACCAAGAATCTCCGAAAAACAGTATCCGTCATAATATCTGTAAAGCAGACAGAGGTCGGCTACGCGCCTTCGATGTGAAAGCGACTGTAGTCCCGACGTCAGCGCCGTGTCCCCGATCAGGCGGATCGCTCGTCTCTGTATGCTCCCAAGTAGGTCGAGGGTATGATTAGGAGCCAAGCTCCAAACATGAGAGCAATATTCGAGCGCGGGTCTAATTTGGGATTTATATAAGAGAGGAAGTTGGGCCGGAGTAAAATATTTCTTGGCTCTAAAAAGATAACTCAGTTTTCCTGACGCTGACCTCGCGATACTCGACACGTGTTTAGGCCATGATACATTCCCACAGACCGTGACGCCGAGCAATTTCAACCTTTCCCCAGCCTCGAGGGACCGGCCATTCGTCATCAGCTGTGGAACCGATGATCCACTTTTCTTTGTGAATGTTGTATACTGGGTCTTCGTTGCATTGAAGTCTACGAGATTCACCCATCCCCACTGCCGGACCCTATCTAGATCCTGATTCAGAGAGTCAATCTGTCTACATCTCAGCTGATGCGACGCAGATGGACCAATCGGCAGAACACTCGAAAAGGAGGAAACAAGCGTACTATCATCCGCAAAACTGAACATCTTGTTATCCGTTGTTTCCAACAAATCATTTATGTGAAGCAAGAACAAGGTTGGAGCCAAAATAGAACCTTGTGGCACCCCAGAATTAACAGGATACAGATCCGAACACCCGCCGTCCACAACAACGCGGATCGATCGATTCTCGAGGAAGCTCCTCGTCCAGTCGCAAAGCTGTTGGGAAAGTCCATATGAACGAAGTTTGCTCAGCAGTTCCCCGTGCCAGACGCGGTCGAAAGCCTTGGAGATATCCAATGGGACCGCCCTTGACTCACCATGCCGTTCAATCGCAGATGTCCATATATCGGTTATAAGTGCCAAAAGGTCTCCCGCGGACCGCCTGCCACGGAATCCGTATTGACGGTCATTCAGAAGTCCGTTGCACTCCAAATACTTAACGAACTCTGTATTGATGACTTTTTCCATTACCTTAGATAAAATAGACAGTAATGCTATCGGACGGTAATTTTGTGGGAGACACTTTTTTCCCGTCTTTGGGATTGGCTGAACTCGAGCGATTTTCCAGCAGGCAGGAAAGGTCCTCCGTCCATAAGATAAGCGGAAGAGTCTGACAAGAACCGGCGATAGTTCTGGAGCACAGTTCTTAAGGACTATTGTTGGTATTCCGTCCGGGCCGGTTGCCTTCCTACAATCTACCTTACGTAGAATGCGTTGACTAGTGCGCGCACGAAATCTCACAATCCCCATCGAACACCATACCGGCGAGATCACAGGTGGTTCCAAAAGGGCCGGGATCGAGGTTTGAATTCGCCGAAAATAAATTCGCGAAGACATTAGCTTTATCCTTTGAATTCGTGACTAACGTCCCGCTGTCTGTCACCAACGGAGGAAAAGAGGAGGCTGTGAAGTTACTGCTGACAGCCTTTGCCATTGACCAGAAGGAGCGCGAACCAGTTGGGCACCGAAGGAGCTTATTGATCACCCTGTCGTTGTGAGCCTTCTTCGCGGTATCAATCGCCTGGTTGCACGCGTTTCTGATTCTAACAAAATTCGTTCTGTTAACATTGGTGGGATTGGAGCGCCATTGCTTAAAAACTCTATTTTTTGCCGCTGTAATCAGCTCGCATTTTTTATCAAACCAAGGTTTATCAGACGAACTTCGTTTGATAGAATGTGGAATATACATCTCCATCCCCAGAAGAATAATCTCTGATACCGACTCCACCCAAGCGTTAACATCGTAGTCTCCGATGCAAACCCCGGACCATGGAAAGAATGCGAAGAAATCTCGCAAATCGTCCCAGTTAGCAGCCCCATACTTCCATACATGGCGAAGCTGCATAGGCCGGTTATTCGCTTGATATGCAAGTGGTTGCGCGACAGATACCAAGCAGTGATCTGAGTTTCCCAGTGGCGGAGAAACCTCTACAGTATAAATACTCGCTTCGGATGTCAAAAACAGATCCAGGGTGTTCGCATAATCGCCTCGGGCATTCGGCCCTCGCGTAGGCTCCCCCGAGTTGAGTCAAGTTGTGGCTTACAGCAAACATCTCCGCCAGCCTCCCAGCCTCGACGGTTCTGCTAGAATATAACAACCAGCCGGAATTGTGCACATTAAAATCGCCAAGGATAACGATTTCAGAAGCTGGCTGGTTGATCTGAATCCAGTCGGCGGTATGTGAAAGATGTTCAAAAAATGTCGCCGCCGATCGTCATTCGGGGAGCAGTAAAGACAACAAAGAAATTTAACGGAATTCCTCAGCACGACCCTCAACAATTTGGTGCCCATGTTACTTGGTTTCAACGCCTCCATCCACTGGCAAGCCAAATCGGACAGCGCGAAGACGCAGACTCCGCCCTTAAAACGGAATCTCGAATGTAAGTCGTATCCTGAGCAACGAAAATATGTCGAATCAGTTGACGAATCGACCTGGGTCTCAGTTAGGGCAAGGATATCAGGTTTCGTTGTGTGCAGATATTGGTGGACGGCGTTTAGATTGGTATTGGTGAAACCGATGCCCCTGATGTTACAAAATGCCGTCACCAGTCGACCGTGGGCAGAGCCTCGAGAGCGAGCCCGGTTATACGAATGCGAATCTCTTAAAGTTCCATTATTTATCATGATATCTGCATGATGTTCCCCCTGACATAGTCCCCCCCGGAGATCCGAATGGGAGAGTAGTTTACCTCCGGAATTCTTTATATCAGAAGGTAACATCATGACTTATCTCCGTGTCGTCGAAGATTTCTCTGGCGATATCGTAGAATGTACAGCGTGACAGGGTGGTATCTCACCTTGGGACCGACTACCACCTAACCAACCTTTTCTCGAACCGGTCCATCAGCCAAGCCCCGAAAGATGGCCAGGGATTTCTCCCGACCATTTCACGGAGCCTATAGCTTGATGGGGTGGTATTTCATCGGGCGCACAGGGCGTTGGGACCCCGGCTACCACTCGGCCTTTAGTCGTCTCCTTCGACAAACTGGCCTAGCTGTGAGTATATTCTAACGCCCTACTCACAGGGTGACGATAACATCGCTAAAATTCGTCAAATGGTGCTAGACGACCACCCAATTAAAGTGAGAGAGATAGCAGAGGCTATGAAAATGTCCAAAGAAACTGTTTGTGCCGCGTTTGCTTACGTTAGACCAAAAACGTGTTCGAATGAACATTTCCAACGCTCTGTTGGCGCAGTTTAGGCGCAATAAATCCGAGTGGTGGCGCCTATTGATTACTGTCGATGAAGCTTGGATACACCATTATACACCCGAAACAAAAATTCAGTCAAA
Source organism: Microdon myrmicae (assembly GCA_963931805.1). NCBI lineage: Eukaryota > Metazoa > Arthropoda > Insecta > Diptera > Syrphidae > Microdon > Microdon myrmicae. The sequence goes on along the minus strand of OZ007500.1, from coordinate 57,888,541 downwards.
ACAGTGGACTACAAAGGGGGAATCGGCTCCAAAAAAGCAAAAAATGTTTTTTCGGCTGGAAAAGTGATGGCGACTGTTTTTTATCATAGTCATGGAGTTATCTTAATCGACTATCTTCAAAGAGGAAAAACCATTACGCATAATTACTTGACCAACTGAAGGCATGAATTGCGAAAAAACGGCCACATTTGCAGAAAAAGAAAATCCTGTTTCACCAAGACAATGTGCCGTCTCATAGCTCAGCGGTTTCCATGACGAAAATCCACGAATTACGTTTGTACTGCTTGACCATCCGCCTTACTCACCAGATCTAGCCCCAAGCGACTTCTTTTTACTCCCTAATTTAAAAATGGGACTCGGAGGCCAGAGATTTTCGTCAAATGAGGAGGCAATCACATTCGTGAACAGTTATTTTGCAGAGAAAAACGCCGAGTACTATTTGGGCGGGTTAGAGAGATGGGAGCATCGGTGGGAGAAGTGTGTAGAGTTACAAGGACCCGAGAAGTTGTTGCGGCCTGTTTACAGCAGTGCAGAATCAAGTGGTGACGCTATGACTTTATTGAACTTAGCGTATAGAGACAAGTAGGAATGCTTATCAATGTCATTAGTGGCTAGTACGAGGGTGAATCATATATAAAATGTAATTTAAATTTATACACCTAATGAATATTGTTACACACTAACTATACTATCAACATTTTTCAATATAGTCTCCTGCGTACGTGCGTGTTTGTAGTGTGTCAGCAGTAGACCCTATGGGATGGGTCCAGGAATCCTCTATTATAGAGGAGAATGTTGTTGGGAAGGGTGCTTTCTTCAGTTTTGTACTGAAGAAGAAATTGTGGTGGTCTGATCCGAAGAGATTGAGAGAGAGAAGGGTCAAGAACGCAAGATTCCCGTACAAGTGGGTTCTCGCTGTTCTGAATGCTTTCGAGGTACTTATATTCTCCTGGTGTTCTATCAATGCGCTCACGTTATATAGCCCCCCAGCTGTTCTTACATTCGCTCGTTTCTTATGCTGTTCTTCTCTTTCAATTGTTTTCTCCTGAGCTCGTTTCTTGAGTGCCTTTTTCCTCTCGAGTGGTTTTCCGAAATCGGTGTGCAGCTGCTCGTTGGGCTCCGCAGGAACTTGTTTGCTGGTGCTTGCCTTGTTTTCGCTGGGAAATCGCACCGCCAACAGTTTGTTTAAAATAAGTGTCAAAGAGACTGGCTATAATTAAAGGATCAGGTGGGATATGAGGGTTACGTACGGAGGCATACGGATTGTCTATTCACGATTAACGAGCCAGAAGACGACTAATTTCCTATTTACTTAAGATAGATGTCACCGTTTTTAATTATTAATTAACCAAGCTCCTAAAGATGGTCAACGATTCCTCCCAATCATTTCACGTAGCTTATAGTTTGCTGGGGTCCTGTTTCACTGAGCGAGGAGCTTTGGGACCCAAACTACGACTCAGTAATTGTGCCGAACTGTACAATAGCAAAAGTCGTCAGTTGAACCTCTGTTTGCACAATAAAACGCAAGACACAACCTCCTTACCAACACAGCCATTGAATCGCCAAACAATTCACGAAGTTCGAAGAGACTGATTTACTAGTGGGTATAAATAATCCTCCGATATACTTCACACACACGATCCTTTGTTCTTAACTAGATGATGGTTTCTTTATTCTCTTCTTATCAGATGAGAAGATCACTTGATCCTTTGTTCTACGTTATCTTAAGATAAGATCAGTTCTTTGTTCTGATCTGTGTTTTCATTTACATTTTTTCTTGTCACCTACCACCCGAAGTTGTTACCAACTGGCAAGTTTTTGGCGGTTTTCGATGTGTGGTACTACCGAACACACGTTACAATAAAAGTCAGTAGTTACTTGTTTTTACTTTAATCCTTTAAGACGCTTATGAATTGCTACGATTGGAATAGAATTAATCATTAGAAAACGTTAACATCACACATTGGTAAAAATAGTTAACGATGTTTACAACTGCAGTCTTCGTTTAGTACACTCGTTTTCCGCCTTCACATCTCGACGACTATTGCCTCTTCGGCTTCCTGTTTTAGACTAAAGACTCTCTTCCCGTAGGAAGAAACTCAACTCTGGGTTGTTATTTCTCGTTCTCCTTTCTCATTCCTGGAACCCTCTCTTCGAGGGCCTCCATCCTTTCCAATAGGTTGTGGGGGTATAAGTTGGTGTGTCTGGCACGACACGGATTCACTTAAATCCCCAACGATGTTTCGACGAATAGTTCACAAAAATATAAACGCACTGTGGTGGTTTGGTTGTCTAATGTTCTTTTTATTATTTGTTAGTTTTGAATCTGATTTTTTTACAATTCTCCAAATGGACGTGGATGTTTATTATTTAAAACCCAAATGTCAGAATGTTCTTATTGTTAACGTTAGAATATACACGACGATACTAATTGATTAATTAAAAGGCACTATCTATGGTGATGAACAGAAGGGTCACAAGGGAATAAGTGTCTGATTGGGACGGTAAATCCGCTGTACTCGCGAAGAGACAATATTCGACTTTTTGGGAATGAAATTTTAATAAGTTTTCTTGTAGTTTAACTAACTCGACATTACTAAGGTTGAGACTCGACTGTAAAACACGTGTGTGTACGTCAGTGGTTAATATTCGACTCTGAAGCAAGACTGAACACTGTGGTTGTTAAATCTTGACTCGGTGCGGCGTGACCAACACCGGTTATGGATGTGAAGCGACTGAACCCAATTAGGGAATAAAATTGTCTTTTCAGATTTACACAGTGATTAGCCAATCATCGTCGTGCTCTCTCATGCATCCATCAGATTTCCTGGCTCAGCGAGGTGAATAAACACTTGCGCATTCCTTCGACCGTCGCTGAGCATAGGAGAAATGAAGAGATCAAATTGGAGAGTGTGGGATGTATCTTCGTCTTTGTGCCTGCATTGGCCCTGGTTCTACGAAGCTTCCACTGATCCGTATAGTTCCGGTAAACACTTTACGAAAATGATGTATCGCCAACAGAAGTTCTCACCTAAAATCACTTCTCTCTAACTGTTGAATATCTCGATGCCGGACGAGGAATGTCATCGGTCGAGATCCTATTTGATGTTCCAACGAACGTGGAATGTCGTCGGGGAATAGCGAACGATGAGCACGTTGATGATGAAGAGGAATGACGCAATGGCGTCCGGGTCAACGATGCCTGAAACAAATAGGTTAACATGCAAAGGAACAGTAATACCTTTTTTTGTAGAACTTCGCCTAGGGTCGACAGGTTCTTCAATGATTATCACTTTGGCCTTTGCTCGATGCAGTGCAAAACTCCCGTCGGCCAAATTAGTCAGTTTGGAGGTGTTTCTGCACTATACACCGACTGCACCGTTGACATGAGTTGTATTAAGCGAAATTACAACAGGATAACAATAAAAACGTTCTTTGGTTTAGTTCATTATATAACTTTAATGAAACTATCATCCAAGTAACAACTATCACAGCATTAAAAATCCAAAACAAGTTTCTTTCAATTGATCGTGCACCAAAAGAGTATGCAACGATAATTGAGAATTACGATTAACTAACAAGTCTATGTTCAAGTTTTCCGAATATACAAAAGCCACATGGTGGCGCGCGAAAGCAAAACTCAATTCCTCAGTTCAGAAATTAAATCCAATTCTTTTGTTACAGCTTGACAGTTGATCGTTGATCCGCCTATCATGCACCAAAACGGTAAACATGTATTGACAGTTGTTTGTGCACTGTCATCGAGTTGTCGGCAGGTGTGGTGAATATTTGTCGGGGAGAGTACTAGACGATGTACTAGATTCTCCCCGAGCATATAATTGGGAGAAATCTTTGAACATCTTTCGTAGGTTAGCTGATGGACGAGAAAAAATAGCAACTCAGTTCGCTGAATCAGCGCTATAAGTTCGCCTTTCCTGGGAGAAGTAAAAATAAAAAATAAAAATTCGGGTGTGACTTATTACCCTTGGTAATTATGTGGCGGTTTCAATAACGCCACCGCTCGCCTTTTCCAGGTTCGACACCTAACTTCCCCCTAGGGCATGCAAAAAGCATAAAAACAAGTATTGTGGCAGTTCCATTGAACGCCACTACTTACCTTACAACCTATGATGAAGAAACAGTTTCCTAAAACACATAAATCCTGGAAAATATGTACTTACCTTCCTATAGTTGTACCAACTATCTTCTGAAATACCTTAAATCAATAATTCTCGCTGACGTAAAAGTCCATCAGCAGTAATAAGTATTTTCCACTAGGAAAAGCAATTTGGTTGCCCCATCAAGCGACCAACATTACCCGAACCAATATCGACGAAATATCTCCTAATGAGTCTGCCGCACAAGTGCAGGGGATATTTCGTCTTTTCCTTTCTTTTATCTATGCCCACATCGGTCGGTCATCCGATCGACAAATACATAATGGCATACGGCTGACCGCCCAAGGAAGTCGAGTTCTACTAAATGGAAAATTACCAGCGAGAATTCGACTGCTTGGAGATGCCGCCAAGATGTGCACGATCAACATAAATGCTGTACGCAGTTGCTGATCGTGTAAATATCTAAATATCTACTTCGAGATTGTTGCACCAGCTGCAACAATGCCATCTAATGTTCCCCTTAAGAATTTCGGTTGATCCACGGTCCACATACCTGTGGACACACACCATGCGCAGCAGAAGCGATCATCGTGTGTGTGTTTCGCGCCCTTTTGCTGGACCAATGCAAAGAAAATCATCCCTTGTTGGGCACCGAGGCGATGGATGAATTTCACTATGCTGTCGTCTTCGGTGACCTAACCAATCGCGATACGGATTCCGTGGAGGTAAGTCGGGCCTCCACGTTAAACAAATTAAATACCAGTCGAGATTCAGTGGTGAACGAGCGCGCATACCCAGCGAAAGCTTATCTAAAATAAATATGAACTAAGTTGTGTGTTAAATTGAAAGTCTATCTAAAATAAGTATGAACTAAGTTGTGTGTTATATTGAAAGTCAATCTAGAATAAATACGAACAAAGTTGTGTGTAATTATAAAAAAAGATATTCTAAGACTCGTAGCGTAAAAAGATAACAACACTATTGGGGTCAGATTAATAAATAGAAGTTTGGGTACTGAAATAAAGAACCTTTTTTGTTACCAGAGTAACCAAGGGTTTTCCTGAAGTGTACCTTCAATGGCAGCAGTCGGACTGGGTTGGCGTTCCGCTCCAACAACACATAAAACCCCACAATTACCTCAGCCAGAGTTGTTATCATCGGCTGCGATATTGTTTGCTTGATCTTCAATGGAGAGGTCTTGCATGGGTTATATATCATTGTATCACATTTAAGGGTACTCCAAAATCCCCTTTTATGCGCGTGTTTGTGTTAAAAAAAAATTCCCGGAACAGTGTTAGATGTTCATTTATTGCTTATATTTTAATTCCTACAATGACCCTGTGGTGGTTCCGCCAAATCCCACGGTTTACCTTTCTGAAAAACCCCCATAATCATCACCCAAGACGCTCAAGTCCTCGCCAATGCATTCGCATTCGGCACCTAAAAATGCTCCACGCATTTAAGAGATCAAATCTATGATCTTTAAGTCCCTGTAAAGAGAACTTACCTTCATGCATTCTCTTCGCATACCATTGCTCCTTAAGATTTCTTTATTAGCTTACCAGGAATTTCCAATCAATTTCGGCATCTACGTCGCCAGTCAAATTTCCTTAGATGAATTCCGGTAAACGAATAATTAGATTTACATACATTTGTAACCTTCATGACAGGGACCATAAATATTGCGCCGTCTATTTTCCCAGCCGCGTCATGTACCTTTTCATACACATTACCTGGCAACCTTTTTTGTTTATCTTATCAATAAACAACCCAAGCAGCTGCATATAATTAGCGCAATAGACGCTGAAACCAAATTCTCCAGCATTTCCTAATGCAAATATGAACCCGGTTTCAACTGCAGCCAGAGATAGCCATAAACATCGAATGTGCTTTTAGCACCTTTTTTCCCCAACGTCGATAATAGCGACGAGGCATCGCGTAAACAATCACCCGCATTACCAACGGCGCATTTGGTAATTTTTCTATTTTGTCTTTGCCGCCTGCCTGTTTCGTTGTTCCACTGCTGTCAGGCATGTGTGAATAGCATCGATCTGAACGACCCCACACATACCACCATGACCTTTATCACAAGATCTGGTTTCCTATACCACCAAGAGAGACTTTACGTGTCTCTGGTGTTAGGTAAAAACGATATCCTTATCGGAGAGGATACCGGTTGAGCCGTAATTCAATCTCCGTGGCGGTCGGGTCGCCTGCCATCCACCGTACCGGCACCGGTACGGTGGGTGATCTATGAGTCGTTGTGAAGTGCTGGTAGACTTGATAGTCCGATAAAGTGCGATGTCCATTTGGCGGAAGTTGGTCTATCTGGATCGTAAGTGTTCCGCCGAACACTGCTGCTACAAGGACTTACACGAAGGGAAAAACTGCGCACACGCAAAACACTGTGAAAATAGTCACGAATGAAACTCAAAAATATTAACTTTCCTTTATTCGCACAAGTTTTTGTAAGTTCGTGAGTATACAATTCCTGGTGTTGTAACTACAAGCTGTCGAAAGTCGGTAACAATATCACATTTATTGTGTAGTTGCTCGTGGCAAGACAAAATACTATATACATTTTTTTCTGGTCGCGACCGTTCTGTTGCACACTGACGTTACTTTCCGGTTGTATGGTTAATACGCGGATCAACTCCCTCGTTTGGTTCTCGTTGTTCGGCTCGTCGCGATGACTATGACTATCTGACTGTCTGTCTGCCCACACAGATATCCAGATTCCAAACTGGTATCTGTATCTACACGGAAAAATTTCCCTAATTGCTCTGCTAACAGAACTTCCGAATTTCTGTTAGCAGCATGTTATCACGTCCCAGGGGTGATTTTTCATTCCTGAAAGAAGAAACTCGCTCATCATCGAACATCATTATCACCAACAGTGGTGGTGGTCGAAATTCAGTTCGACGGTTGTCGATTGTATGCCGCCTTATTTACATAACACATCTGGCGCGAAGGCCGAAAGATATCCTGCAATTTGCATGGATGCATGGTTCATGGGTTTTGTTTGACTTTTGTCAATACACCCGAAATCCATTAGATCTTTCTAATGGGTGTGAAATACAAACAGACACCGTGGGATCGGAGTAGTTTCCTTGTAGGTTTTCAACCTCATACAATTTGAATTATCTCGTTGAGATAATTACGGTTGCCGTTTCTTTATGTTTGCCGATAGACTTGGTGGTCTTTATGGCAGCTACCCGCACGTGCCACGTTACTTTGCATTGCAAAGACGTTTGAAATTGCCGATTCAATGGAATGTTCCTGGGCGCGGGCAGATTGAATGTTTCTTTTTTGTTTCAGGTATGATGACTTACGAATGTTGAGCTTGGCATTAAAACCTTTGGGGACGTTCAGTTCCTTGCTTTTTGGTGTCGGTCTCAACGTTGGCTGCGAGTTGCAGGCCCTATGGTGGGACTTTGGGGGCACGCGTCTGTGGGCGCGTGCAACGCTCTCAGGTAAGTAAGTTCTTTGAAGGTAGGAACCTTACCTGCGCGGAATTGTGCGTTCGTAGAACGCTACATCCACACTAGCGGAGACATTAATAGTGTATTTTTTTTTTATTGTAAACTCACTTAATAAAGAAACATTATCATTAATAAGTTCACCAGTGCGTTTCAATTAATTTCTTCGGTGTGACTTTTGCTCTTGGCGAGCATTTTACTGCGGTGTTCGGTACGGATCGTCGTTTCTTGTTGGTGTTTTCTTTCGCCAAATCGATTAGTGATGGGGAGTGAAGTGAACCGGGTGCCCATGTCCGGCATAATACTTCACCTCCCCACAATCCCTTCTGAAAAGAAAGACCCAATCGGCGCTGGCTCTAAGGAAGATTGTAAACATTGTTTGTCTCTTGGCCGCATTGTAATCGCATGGGATTTTGGATGGCTGTCGGCATCTGGTGATACCGTGCCTGGCCACTTGTTTTTACCTAGCAAATGGGTTACCAAACAAATTCGTTTTATGATCCTGTGTCCTATATAGCCATACAGGCATGGTCGACAATGTTGTTATGTTATGCTGTCTTATGTAATCTATCTTTAATGTCATTTTAACGTTGATTTTTAAAAAGCTTATGCTATCCCAACCGTCTTACCATCTCTTAACGTCAACCCAGCTTTTATAATACAGTTCCGTCCATGCAATATAAACCTATTAACTCTCCTAGAGCGTAACCCCCACACCACTGGTTAGATTTGCAGGAACCATTCAAATACTCCTCGTGCTCTGCACCATCTTTATCCTCTTGCTATTTGTTACTCTTCCCTATAAACTTGCTTACCTCTGATTGGCCCTTGTAATAAATAGAAAAAGTAATGTCCGTTCAGAAAACTAATTTCGCAGGACCACCTCGGTTAACAATCGCTATATTGCAGTAGTAAGTAAGAAAGTATATAAGTGAGTTACAATAATTGTCCTGCATGAAGTCGAGCAGAAAGAAAACAACCAATAGAAGATATACATATAATATAAGAAGCCTAATATTTTCCACATGGAATAAAGGATTTCCTGAACTTGTGCGTGTCAATGTTTTAAAGGCGAAGACATCCGCTCTATCTGCAGTGATGACTACCTACGAAATCATGCAATATGTCGCTGAGACGACAGTAAACAAAAAAACTGCCGGCTTGTGGTGGTACCGAAAGGACATTACAACTAATTTCATTCTTCGTCCGAAATTGACAAATTGACGAAATTGCATGTCTTTCTACGATAAACGATATCATCGCCTCTCTCTTATGAAGGACATCAACCATGTCATGTGAGGAAGAGTTCCCCATTTACCTTAGTAAGTCTATGCCACTCAGTATAGTCAGGAAGGTGACATATGTGCTCGGCATCAACGTCAACATACTACCTACCATGTTTCCGGGAAGGATTTCACTGAACCCCTTTTCTTCTCGGTATCCTGCTTCTGAACATTATTTTGACTTACAACCGTAAGAGCCAGGTTAATACACACAACAAAAGGAAAGCAAATTGGCTGAGAGTTGTTTGTAGCCATTCGTAGTGTACTTCGGCATATCCTGCATACAGGACATCTGGCTAGAAAAATGTTCTCTATCAGCCAGAAAGTAGCTACAATTATTTTATTCCCTCGTAGATATGCATTGCTGAGTAGTTTGCAACCAATTTTGAAACATCGATTTATGATAAAATGGTTCCTTTCGTGTTTTCGGCACATTAGACCAGCGCGAAGATCCTTAGCTCTCTACAACAAAGATGACATATTGGTATCTTCTCATTCTTGCTGCTGTTTGGGGCCAAAAGACTCGACATTCTGAAAAGAATTGAAAATTGCAAATAAATAAATTGTGCCAGGTTGAAAGGACAAATTTCCTACTGCCCATATTGTTGCTGTCCTGTCGTTCACATCTACCCTTACACACCTTAGCTTGGAATTCAAGGTGTACCATCAGGAACGCAGTCACACCTGACCGAGGAAAAAAAACGTATATCTTTAGAATGGTACACATTTGACACTGTCACCCAAACACTGTGGAATGGGGAGGAGCATTCTGAGGAATGTTTCCGGTCCGCATAGGTTCTTAAGTATTTACAAAAACTTCTGACTAAATTTATTGCATTTTCACAGGTTTCTTGGATACGAAAAAGAGACCTTCACATTTTGACTGTTGGAATACTCACCTATACAAATGACCAACGCTTCCAGTCGCACCATACTGATGGCTCTGATGAGTGGATGTTACGGATATCATCTCCCCAGCCGAGGGATTCGGGAACTTATGAGTGCCAGGTTTCGACGGAGCCCAAGATAAGTCAAGGTTTTCGACTCAATGTTGTTGGTAAGTGACAGTTTGTTTTTTGTTATAATTATTTTTTATTTTTCTTGGTTTTCTTTTTCCCTGGGGCTGGAGAAGTTTCCTAAAGATACTGCTGGCGCTTTAACTTCACAATGTTCAGATGTTAGTTTATCAACCGTATTGGAGGTGGAGTTGACTTCAGTCTTGAGTTTTGTTACTTGAATTTACAGGTAATCCAAGAAAGAATGTCGAGTCTTTTGGGCTGTCACTGTTAGGAGCGTTGGGGATCACACATTTTCCAATATATGTTGTGTAAACATATCGGAGTTGTGTGTCAAGAGTAGATTACACCTTTCTGCTGATTCGAATGATGGACGAGCGAGAGCTGTAACTGCATAACTTCCTTCGTACAGGCGGCATTTGTTGAACATAAATCTAAGGTTTATGAATTATGACATAAATGTCATAAGTAAATGACCAAATTACGAACCCTACAACTGGAATTGAAGAAGTATTAGTTTGGGAAACAAGATATCCATTATCTTTACGTTTATTTCATTATTTTTCATGGTTGGGATTGCTTGATTTGGCTAAAGTACGCATAGTAATATTATTCATAATGTAAGCGATTTCTACCATCTTCTAATAATACGTAAAACTTGTGACCTCTGAAATGCTTCTCTGCGAGCGCGTGCCCCATTGATGCAAAGAGGTGATAGTCAGATGGCACTGTTATAGATTTGTATTTTCACTCACTTTGAATACCACACACACTTTAAATAAAACACTCATTTCTTTCTATTAAACGCCTAATCTTAATTCCTAATTATTGTTTCCTAATTCCCATCTATGGGCACAACCTGAACTTATTAATATTGTTCCGGACACTATTTCAACTTATTTCCATTTGTCAGCACAACTTGAATTTATTAATTTTGTTCCGGACACTGATTCAAATTATTTCCATTTGTCAGCGCAACTTCAGTTCATTAATTTTGTTCCGGACACTAACTCACCACCAACAACTGACACCTCTGCGCAAGCGAACTCACTCCACTCCCGATGACCGTCCCGGTCAATTTTCAAAAACCAACTCCCTCTCTATTTTTTTCTTTCATTTTTATTTTTCCATTGGATGGAAATCTTTTGTTTCCGCCTGCAGATAAAAGGATATCACCTTTTCTCCGCCTGCTGTTTTCTTTAGCCGAATGGGCAAGGATTCCTTCTGTGAGAAATCGATACAAAGGAAGGATCAAATAGAAAATTGTGCTAATGTACATTTATGATTCTCTATGTTGTTTATTTTAGCCGAATGGACAAGGATCTCTTCTGTGGGAAATCGATAGAAAACAAAAAGAAAAAATCAATAGCGCCTAGGCGAACTTGCAGTTCGTTTTATTGCCTGTTGGTTGTTTTAACTTGGTTTGGTTAAAACAGAAACCGACGCTGGCGGTGTTAATGGTTTTAGGTAAGGGATCATAAAATTGCTGACGCGCATTTTATGATTCTCAACGATTTCGTTTGAAGAAAGGCGTCTGGTCCGCACATTTGGCTCCTAGGGGATTTTTGTGATGAACCTTTGGTTCGATTATCCTCTCTAAGTTTTTTAATGTGAGCAAATTGGACGTTTAGTCCAATTTGTTTGAAATTGAATTGATTAGCGCACGTTTAGTTCGATTTGTTTGGTACCAATTTATGTTGCACCATTTGCTGTATGGGATAATGCTCTGGCTTGGGTAGTGTCTCATCCTTTAAGTGGATATTTTTGGCGTGTATCGCCATTAGTGGTGGAGACTGGCTCCAAAGGGGTAAGTTTTATGGGATGGGTGGTTGTGGCCGTAACAGCACCAAGTCGGGGGAGTACTGCCGGTGCAGAGAGATGTCCCACCCAAGCGATTTCGATGTGTTTTTCACTAGTTTTGCTGTGTGAGACGGCGCGTTGTCGTGTAACAAAATCACTTTGCCACATATTCTGACCCATTCCGGTCGTCTTTCGATTAATGCGTAGCTTAAATTAAGCATTTGTTAACGATAGCGTTGTATATTAACGGTTTCACCGGGCTTCAAGAGTTCATAATAAACAATAGTTTAGTTTTAGTTTAGTTTAGTGAGCGTATATATTCAGCTTAGTACAAGCGATAAAACTTAACAACTATCTTAAAACTATATATAAGAATATAAACTATGGTTAAAAAGAAGAAAAAAGAGGGGGGGTATGTTTGGCGCCCTGGTGCCACCAGACACAGAGCATGGTTTTCTTCCCGAAGCGATTTGGCCTTGGTGTTGAAGGACCGGCTTCACCAGGTGAAAGCCACGATTTTTTTCGCTTTGGGTTTACAAAATAAATCCATTTTTCGTTACCCGTCACAATTCGATGCAAAAATGATTTCCTTTCGTGGCGTTGAAACCGCATTTCACAAGTGATTGCGATTTTCCATTTGACGTTCATTCACATCGTGTGGTACCCATTTACTGAGTTTATTGATCTTCTCCATTGCTCGTAAATGTCTGTTGATTGTTTCTTGTGACACATCTACGGCTTCTGCTAATTGCCGTTGGGTTTGAGTTGGGTCATCATCCAAAAACTCCTGCAATTGCTCGTCTTCACATTTTTTGGCGTACCAGAGCGCTCACTGTCTTTCACATTGAAATCACCACTTTTAAATTGCCGAAACCCTATCTCACATGTTCTAATTGATGGAGCGTGTTCACCATATGTTTCTACCAGCAAACGATGACTTTCAACAGCGTTTTTCTTTTCATTAAATAAGAAAAGCAATGCGTGCCGCATATGTTCTTTTTCAGGCACAAAACTCGACATGATCACTGAACGATAATACAAAGACGCTAGTTTTTGGCGGACTCTACATGTGTGTGTTTGTGGTTAAATCTCAGGTGAACAAAATGACATATGTGTCGAATTAATAACGATGTAAATTCTTCGCTGGCGTCGTCTCTTGGTTAAACATCTCTTGAAAAAAACGTATGCATACACTTGCTATCTCTATTTATTGTACGATGCAACTAGTGATGATGAGGGTGCTTCATGATAACATGTTTTTGAAATAACTCTCCACACTCTGCACTCGAGGTGTTAGCTTATGCCATTTCGATTAGGGCGAGTTGTGACACAAGAAATAATGGGGCGAATTCAAGAGAACAATAAAACAGTTTTGCTCTGGATCGTAAACAGCAAAAAAGCTCTGGAGAGAAGGAGAGCGACGATAACGTTTTGGATCGAACAAAGATAAAGTGGTGTCGGTTCTTGAAGGCGAGGAAGTGGTTATGTTTGTTTTTGATGTATAAATTCTCATATTCGCAATAAATACAAAATGCCCACTCAATTTTCGAATACAGTCTAATATCAATCAACTTGTGATTAACTGGCACTAGGTGTTATATTTTGGTGCGTGCATACAGCGTAATATAATTCTCGGGAAACGATCTGGTCGCCCCTCCGGATTGGCAAGCATATCCAGAATTATTCAAAACAGATCCAGCCAACCACCGATTCTTTCCATCCACCGTCCTTGCGAACAGCACTGAGTCACAGGCATCCACACGACACAACAAAGCATCCACACGAAACAACAAGGCATCCACACTACACAATTGGAAACGCAATGGGTAGAAAAACGATTGAAATTTAAATAGACGATAAAGGAATATACGAAAACATAATTAATCATAACCAAGGAGAAAATCATGGTTAAAATAAAGTCAAGGTAAATCTTCAGAATTGTAACTACTGAATTGATTTAAGGCTTAGGCCGTGAAGTTGTTGCAGTCAAATGTGTGCATTATAACTAAACTAATATTGAGGCAACAAAGAAGAAATAAAAGAGTTGATATAAAACAAATAGAACATCTGCCTTTGATTTAAGACAACTGACTAACAGTCCACAAAAGCACTATCTCTTTCGTATCGCTCGTGATACCTCTCAGAAAATCACGTGAAATTTAGTGAACGCAACGTGATATTACCCCCTAAATTTAAAGATAAATGTGCGCGTACAACAGCAACATAATACATCTGCTAAATGCTTCCTAAAACAATTGTTGGATATTGGGAGTGGGGAAGTGACATACGATTGTGGCGGTTCCTCCAAACCGCACTGTTACTTACCTGAAGAAGCCCCATAACATAACTTCGACCCAACCTTATAAGTTTCACTAATGCTATCGCATTAGCACCTGCAAATGTTTCACGCATCAAATAGATCAAATTTATTTAACTAAAAGTCCATGTAAAATAATTCTTACCTTTCATGCATCTCTTCGCATACAAATTCCCTACAAGAATTCTTTCCATTAAAACATAAAACCAAAACCTATTCGGTACCTTCGGTTGCCAGGCAAATTCCAACCTTCTCACACCTGCACCGCAATCTCCCTGCAGCAAAAACATTTCCTTCCCAAGGATAATTAATGCTTTCAATGCATTGCGTGGAAATGCCTGTAAAGAATTTTTCCTACAAGGACATTCATACATGTCTCAAGGCGTCTCTGCATTAGCGACCAAGAACCGAATTCCCAATCAGTGTAAATATTCACACTAGAGTTCGACCCTGGCGTCGCCGTAGATGCCATACATAATTGATACAGATGGTATACAAATCGTCATTGTGTAACCATCTAAATTACTTTCCAAAGACTTGCAACTATTGATTCAGCTGTAAGCACTTCTCTCGGAAATACTTCTTTGTTTGAATCTTCAAACAATCACCAATGTCGCGCTTAGCCGCCGGATTGGGTTCAATAGCATAAACACATGCAAACAAAAGAATCCGATCCTCCCAGTCGGCAGAGATACGATATACGATCTCCATTATCGCAACCCCTTTTAGCATCTAATGTGTGGCTGCTATTTACTCAGCTGACCCTCATTAGCGGACGATGCATTCGGTCGCTACTTCCTTTGTTCGGCATCCCTTGTCTAGGTTTCGTTCGCTTTGACCTGCGAGCGTTAGCAAACAGTCTGATCTCAACGATCGACTTCACGCACAGCACTACAGGACCTCACTAGTGAGATCCTCTTTCCTCGTTTTCACCACGAGAGGAACACTTTCTCTCTCGGGGAAACTCACCCCATTAGCGAGTCGGCTCTGCACAAGCGGAATATCGCAGAGTCTTATTACACCCACCGTTCGCGACGGTCGGTTTGCCTCCCGCTCCTCGTCGCGCGCCGAGGATGCGTATATACCGGAGTTGTGAAAATTGAGTCAGATTAAGTTGATAGCAAACATTTTCAATAAAAGGTAATTTCTCTTGTGACCGCGGTCTAAATATCGGGATTTCCAATAGGGACTTGACAACTTAGAATTTAATTTGTGAACGCACCCTTTCACTAATCATCGAACTGTCACTGTGACTTTATTCAGTAAACCCAACATTTTCGTTGTGGTTAAGTACACGAACGAACAACGTCTGTATATTACAAAAATTTACTACCGAACTTTGGAGTCGGTGACCGCAACTTTAAGAGCGTTAACTCCAATTTTCGGTCGTAATTCTCGCCCTAGTAGACAGGCAATAAGAAGTCTAGTGCAAAAATTTTAGTCTACATGTTCGTTGTGTGGTGTTGCCGTGCCAGTGAGACAACGGATTGGTCGAAGTGTCGAAAATATCGCTGGCGTTCAGGTGTCCGTAGCAAGCGATCCAAATCAGTCAATTCCACGGTGTTCTGAAGAATTGGGCATCGCCCAGACCAATTTATGGCGAATTTTGCGTAATGATCTTGGTTTACACCCATACAAGATCAATCAATCAATCAACATCGGCACTACAACCGGGAACCAGTCTTGGCCTTATTTAGCACGTCCTGAGGCTTGTTAAATTTTCCATAATGATTCGTTTTTTCCGGGCAAGGTCATTAGTCTTGCGCCACATACAAGATCAAGCTGACTCAAAAATTGAAGCCGATGGACAATTTGAAGCGACGTACGGTCTCCGATTGAGCTCTGGAAAAGATGCGCCAAGATGATGAATTTCATCGCAAAATCGTCTTCAGTGACGAAGCTCATTTTTGGCTCAATGGGTTCGTTCATTTAATTATTACACAACCAACCCCAGGGGTTTTGAAAGAGATGTATTAAGTTCCAGCATTAATACCAGCGGGAAATCAAATGGTTGAGTAGGAAAACCAGTATAGCAAACTACGTAAACAGTAAAGTGCCATATTGTTCCAGCTGTTCATATCTGTACACCAATGGTTATGTTCCATGAAGCACATATGTTTATAAACTGTATAAAAACTTTGTAAATAATATATCTAAATATTATAAGAAATAAATATTAAGAAAACAGACATTGTAAATAATATATCTAAATATTAGTAAAAATAAAAATTAACAAAACAAAAAACATTGTAAATAATATATTTAAATAGTATTAAAAATAAATATTAAAAAAAATTGTAAATAATATATATAAATATTATTAAAAATAAATATTAACAAAACAAAAAACACTGTAAATAATATATTTAAATAGTATTGAAAATAAATATTAACAAAAAAAATCTGTAAATAATATATATAAATATTATTAAAAATAAATGTTAACAAAACCAAAAACATTGTACAAAACAAAAAACATTGTAAATAAAAACTAAGTTTAGACAAATTAAATAAGAATAATGTAAAGCCAACCGCCGCGCACACACCCACATGCTATAGAAGGTGTTTCATTCCTCTTCCAACCAAGAATGAAACTCCATTTTTGTAAGAGGGGAGGAATGTTATATAATTAAGTTCATTTAATTATCACGCCCACCCCCCTCCCCCCCCCACCACCACCACATATATATTGCAATCTCGTGTCTGGACATGAATATCCTTTACCAACATCACATATAAATTCAATAGAATATTCCCACATACAATAGTTAAATAATTAAGATAAATTAAAATCCCTATTTCAAAACCACAATTATACTGCACACAGCCATAGCCTCCCTAATAGTCTCCCTAATAGTCTTCCTAATTCCGTTTCCTCAAAATAACAATCGTGGAAGCGAAACAAAAAAGGATATTAAATGGAACGACACGAGATTTCCGCCTTGATCGTTAAGCATTCGACGCGTGCGGTTGTGCTACGGGAATAAATAAAGTTTAAAACCAATAGTTAATAGAAAGAAAAAAATATTGTTCAGAATAATTAGCGTGCAATAAATGTGAAAACGGTTTATGCAGAAGTGAAGCAATTGTGTTCAATAGTGCGACAATTATTGTTGCACAGTTTATTGTTCTAGATCACCTATTATACTTAGTCGGATTTTTCAATTAAATGTTACATAAAACAATAAATAAAACAAAGAAATAGTTTAAATGTTATATAATTTTACATTTGGCGAAACGCCCACGACATCAAACCCTAAAGGCAGCAGAAATCCAAATCGACCACGTCTCAACATTCAAGACTGGTTCGGGGTAAGTTTGGTGAAGAATACAAATAAAATATAATTGGTAAAATATCTTTAACATCATTTCATCCACAAAAAATAACTGTTTGGTGCGGTTTGCATACCGGCGGCGTCATTGGGCCATATTTTTTCGTCGACGATAACGATCGTCACGTTACTGTGAATGGCCATCGTTATCGCGCCATGATTACCGATTATTTTTGGCCCGAATTGGAAGATATGGACTTAGGCGACATGTGGTTTCAACAGGGCGGTGCCACAAGTCACACAGCACACGATACAATCGATTTATTGAAGAGTAAGTTTGATGAGCGTGTTATCTCAAGAAATGGGCCAGTCGGTTGGCCGCCCCGTTCGTGCGATTTAACGCCTCTAGGCTATTTTCTTTGGGGCTACGTCAAGTCATTGGTCTATGCTAACAGGCCGACGACGTTGGAAGAACGCGAAATAGCGGCCGTTTCGGCCGAAATGTGTGGCCGCGTCATCGAAAACTGGGTCCAACGCATCGACCGCTGCAAACGTGCCCGCGGTGGCCATATGAACGAAGTCGAGTTCCATTCATAAATGTTTTGATTGTACTTCAAGCCGATAATAAAGTTTTTGAAATATCTCAAATCGTTTGCGTTATATTTAAAAAAAATTTTAAGTCCCTATTTGAAAACCCGATACAATAGTGTAAAATGTGAAAAGAAACAAGCAATTAAAGTAATAAAAAAAAGCGGTGATCACCAATAGACAGTGCGTTTTATTTCTTATTCCCCTGAGCTGCAGTTTCCTGCATGTTATCGTTCATCCTTCCGCGTTGTGGAGAATTTTGGTGCTGCGATATTCGACGGAACGTTCTTGTCGACTTCAATGCAACGAAGACTCAGTATACAACATTCACAAAGAAAAGTGGATCATCGGTTCCACAGCTGATGATGAATGGCCGGGCTCTCAAGGCTGGGGAAGGTTTGAAATTGCTCGGCGTCACGGTCTGTGGGTATGTATCATGGCATAAACACGTGTCGAACATCGCCAGGTCAGCCTCAGGAAAACTGACTTATCTTTTTAGAGCCAAGAAATATTTTACTCCGGCCCAACTTCTTCTCCTATATAAATCCCAAATTAGACCCGCGCTCGAATATAGCTTTCATGTTTGGAGCTCGGCTCCTAAACATACCCTCGACCTACTTGAGAGCATACAGAGACGAACGATCCGCCTGATCGGGGAGTCGGCGCTGACGTCGGGACTACAGTCGCTATCACATCGAGGGCGCGTAGCCGACCTCTGTCTGTTTTACTGATATTATCACGGTGCTGTTCTTCGGAGATTCGTGGTATTGTTCCGCGCAATTTGGCTTATATGCGCTCCACAAGACAATCCGACGGATTGCACCCGTTTGTGGTTTCATCTCCCGACGGCGCGATTATCCCTACATCAGAACTCGTTCCGTTACAGAGCGGGGAAGCTGTGGAACTCCCTTCCCACGCGAGTGTTCCCGGAACGTTACAACCTGCAACTGTTCAAAAAGAACTGCAACAGTTATTTGATGGCATCTCGGTGCGCCCACTCGGCGCTATAGGTTCGCCTCTCCCGAGAGAAGTCTAATAAAAAAAAAAAAAAAAAGTGGATGATGGAGGAAGGAAGTGAATCGAGTGCCCGTGTCCGGTACATACTCCTTCCCCACACGATAAATTCGTAAGATGTATCGCATTGCTACTTTCGAAAAATCACAGCAACCACAAGTGAATTGATTCGCAAAGTTTTCCCAATAAAGCTCAAGAACAACCGCCGATGCCGATGCTACCAACTTCAGTAGTCAAAATGAAATACCAAGCGAATCGCAACGTATACGTAAACATAAATAATTGGTGTGTCTATTTTATTCTCTGCAACATCAATCCGCCACAACTTTGCCCATACCAGGCTTTCAGTAAAAAAATGAATCGAAGGCCCAATTTTGAATGGAAACTTTAATAAGAAGTTCTTTTGTAGCCACGTGTTCCAATGATTCCGACTGGAAAACTCTTTCGTTCAAAATTGCTGTAAAATAGCTTTCAAAGACTTTTTTCTTCTTTTTTTTAATTTAAAATAATTATTTTATAAATCAATACAAGGATTAAAGTTAACTGATAAAATAAATTAATTCTTTTTTCATTATCTCTTCATATTACTCTAGTGTCGCGGGCAAAAATATTGGGCAACTCAGAGTTATTCATAAAAAGTGGCAGCGATATAAATCTGACGTGTTTGGCGATGGAATCACCGATACCACCATCGTTTATTTATTGGTACAAAGGTAAACGTGTAATGAATTATTCACAACGTGGCGGCATCAACGTCATAACCGAACGGCAGACCCGAACGAGTAAATTATTGATAGCTCAAGCGACACCAACCGATTCTGGAAACTATACTTGCTCCCCCAGTAGTTCAGGTAAGCGTTAATCCATCCAGTGATGTCAATAAAAATATCCTTTTTTGTCTTGTAAAGAAAGCGATGCAGAATAAATGTCTGAAAAAAAAAAAAAAAAATAAATAAGCCGAAGCCGAAAATAAAAACGGACTTATACCACAAAGTGATTTATTATCTAGGCATTTTTTGGGTGTTGACCTTTAATTCAATAATTAACGCTCACTCGGAAGCAGTGAGAAAAGAGAAAGTAGTTGTTTCTCTTTGGTATTTGTTTTCATCAAATAACATCAGTTAAATGGTAGGACCTTTTTTGAATGAACCTTTAATGCAATGCGCTATCCGCAGTCTCGGTGCCATAATACCAGGATATGCTGATGCATTTCCTTTGCCGCGCTTCTCCAGCTATTTTAACTTTCATTTTATTCCTTCGTTTTGTTTGTACGTTTTTTTTTCTTCTTATTTTTACTTCTTGTTTTACCTCAACGATGGAACAGCTCATTGTGTGAAACAATAAATCACCTAGAATAACTAGGTCAGTAAGGTAAAGCGAGCTTGGATATAACACTGTCCATATGCAAGTACACATATATGTATATATATACATATATATATATATATATGTATATATATATATATATATACATATATACATATTTATTTATATACAAACATATATATATATATATATGTGTATATATATATATATATATGTATATATATATATATATGTATATATATATATATGTATATATATATATATATATATATATATATATATATATATATATATATATATATATATATATATATATATATATGTACGTATACATACCATTTATATATATGCACGATAGTACTACGAACAATAATAATCCCCTAACATTCAAATGAATGCACAGGAACCCGCTTGGGCTTGTCCTACTATTCGTGTATGTGCGCGGTTGTGGCTTGCATTTTACACTAGCCCCACAATAACATTCCTATTGTTAGGATATCATGAATTCTGTTTCTGCTCCTTTTACAATTTCACTCCGTACACCTACGTCATGTTCCATTAGACACTTTACCTACTTTCTGCCAAGCATGTGCGCCAAATAATTGTTCGAATATTCATGCCAAAAAGGTCTTTTAACATTTCCTATTTAAACGTAACTGATCATAAGTTCACCTACTATCATCCCAACCCCATCTTAAGGGGACTCTGTCATTGGTTTACTTTTCTTTAATAATATTCTGTTGCAAGAGAGCTAAAATAAACGTAAAAGGACGAATACATCCCCAGGTACATTAATTGCAATCAACTTACATCTCTACATCGACCTCATTATGAATTCCCTTTCTCGTCTATCCTACAGTTATGCTCTGTTGAATTCAATTAAATCCTTTGACCTTGTCGAAAAGTGAGCCGCCCAAACGTTGGCCATTCAGTTCGAATTTACTGAAACCACTGGTGGCACGCAAATATTAGATGTTCTATCACTGGCACCGCATCCAGGATCTAAAACTAAAAAAATTATATAAAGCTTCGGTGGTTATATGATACGTACAGGATGCATCCCTTTCCGAATATTTGTGCCGATTCAAATGTCGTTTTTGAACCTTCCGATTGACTTATGTGTTCCTTGTTGTTGATTTTCTGGGCCAGATTGAACTCACAACTAGGCAAAACGTATTGGGCGCATGTGACAACCGAATTATCGTATAGCCAACTGTACAACTGGAATATATATTATAGTTAAAATTGTTCGTTCATTGCACGAGTTGAAGTGAATATTGTTCATAAATATGATGATTACATATGTAGAAATAAATTGTTTGTATGAGGGCTTTTATGTTGAAGAAGCCAGAGATCCTTTTTATTATTGGCCTTAAGTATTTCGGTCCCCTTTTCCAAAGGTATGTGTCTTCGTTACAAAGGCACGAAGGTTTTGTGTTATTTAGTAAAAGAAGAGAATGAAACAATCGTTTATTTGTTCGTTTTGTTTGTTCCGTTTGCAGATTCAGCCAGCGTCGTGGTGCATGTTATAAACGGTGAACATCCTGCCGCAATGCAGCATGGTAATTCGAGTAGTACCGGCAGCTTTGCAACATCCTTGCACAGATATCGGATAAGAAAAGTGACCACAGCCTTCACCTCGAGCATTTCATTTCTACATCACACGGTGCTAATGACACTACAACCCCTGGCCGTAGTGAATAATTGTATAAGTTGCATAAGGATGCTAATGGCACCAACTTTCCTTCTTCTCGCTGGACCACTTTGGAGGAGTAGGTGATTAGAATTTTAAATCGTACATGATGTTTATTGAACTTCAAGGATCGTTGTAGATTGTATTTATTTATTCGTATGCATTTCATCGTTATGTATATCTCGGTCACACTCAAGATAAAAAGATAAAAAAAAGCAAAAAGAAAAGCGAAATAGAAATAGAGAGTAAGCTTGAGATATTATGAGTGCGAATACCTACTTGATAGTTGTTCGGATATGGTTTTGGTTAAAAGACGGAAGAGGTGGATCTGTATGAGTACCACTTCGAATGTTATGTGGATATAATTGCGGCTTAGAAAACTTAATGATAACTTGGGCCTTTTTGCCTCACTTTTAGTTGTTTTTGTGTTCTGCCTAGATGTAGTATATTGAAAATTCTTCATTCAGCTTGGAGATGGTTGAAGTGCTTTTCGGAATCAGTAGATACAGGTCGCAATGGTAGATAAATGTTGTTGATGTTTTCGATGTATTTTTTCTAACTTTTATTTTTAAATTGCCTTTTTAGCAGGTACAGTCAGAAGCAGGAACATATTATGGACTCGACTGAGTATTGACGGTGGCGGAACACATATTCATAACACTGGTTGACAAACAAAATATATATACAATGCCACTTTTTTTTTATTTATTTAGGTCTGTTCAACTAGAAAATCAGATTAAAAACATTTTTTGTGAATTGGTTTTATAGGCATTTTTCAATTTTAAATCGATTCTTTCAGAGGTAGACTCACTCGTTGGGTCATATCTTGAGTTAGAAATGTTCAATTGAATCGCACAATCAAATAAAATATATATGTTACATGTATATCGACTTAAAGGCAACAATAGATTCTAACATTGTTTTACGATCAGTTCGAGTTTAAGTTTGAGTTTGGATTCGTCAAATTTGAGTTGGAAGTTGACTTTAAGTTCGATTCGGATTCGAGTTCAAGTTCTAGTTCGGGTTTGAGCTATAGGTTGGGTTCGAGTTCTAGATCGGGTTTCGAGTCGAATTCGGGTTCGGGTTCGGCTTCGGTTTCGGTTTCGGGTTCAGTTTCAGATTCGAGTTTGGATTGGCTTGAATTTAAGTTCACGCTCATCAAATTTGAGTTCGTCAAGTTTAATTAGAGTTACTAGTTTGAATTCCAGTTAGAGTTCGAGATCGGGATCCGGTTTGAGTTTGAATTCGAACTAGAGTTCGAATTTGAATTTGAATTTCAGTCTGAGTTTGAAAACATATTTCATTCAAGTAGAGTCCATTAGATTCATGTAGAGATGGCATTGAGTTGGCATCAACAGTGACATGTGTAAGAATATTAAGAATGGTTTTCCCAGCAGTGGATAAGCAAAATAAAATGATTGTTGGATTAAGCTTGTCATTGCCATATATTTGGCTACGAAAGGCGGAAGCTATAGAAAATGTACGAAATAACTACCAATAACCACAATTTTCCAGATATAATGAACTAGTTGAGAGCCCTCTTAAACGGCTGAGTTGGTGAAGTCGCGACATTTGTGCCGCAGCATGTTCGACTGATGATATTGTCACGATCCGATAGTAAAATAGATATTTATGAGAATTGTAGCGCTATGGACATTATTTCAAGAGGCTTTGACCCTAGGCGCGTTATCCAGTGATATATCATTATCAGTATTTAACTACCAACAAGGGCACTGTAGTAGATTGAATTCGCCCATCGTGGTACAATATTTATGCCCGTTTTCCTTAACAAACGAAAAATGTATATCCGTTTTCCTTGATAAAGGTTTTCCTTATAAAATCTCCAGAAGTGTCAGATTAAGTGCTACTGCATTTCTAAACAAATAAAAATCGTTATAAAATGAATTATTGGAAGTTTAAAATTAATGAGAAATAAAATTAAAATTATATATATACATATATGTATGTATATATATATATATATATATATATATATATATATATATATATTATATATAATTTTTTTAATTTATTTATTTTTTTAATTATTAGTTTATATTTAATGATGTGAATCAGACAAATTATTTATCGAGATTTTCATCTTTTATCCATAGTTCAGACATTCTTCACAGCCGATCATTTTGTTCATTTAGAAAAACAAATAAAAATCATTATAAAATGAATTATTGGAAGTTTAAAATTAATGGGAAATAAATTTATATATATATATATATATATATATATATTTATATATATATATATTTTTTTTTTTTATATATATATATATATATATATACATATATATAATTTTTTTTTATTTATTTATTTATTTTTTTTAATTATTAGTTTCTATTTGATTTTTATTTTATTCATTTAAAAAAACAAATAAAAACCGTTATAAAATGAATTATTGGAAGTTTAAAATTAATGGGAAATAAATTTATATATATATATATATATATATATTTATATTTATATATATATATATATATAATTTTTTTTTATTTATTTATTTTTTTTTTATTATTAGTTTATATTTCCATTTTATTTTGTTCATTTAAAAAAAAAACAAATAAAATCGTTATAAAATGAATTATTGGAAGTTTAAAATTAATGGGAAATAAAATTATAAATATATATATATATATATATATATATATATATATATATATATATATATTTATTTTTTTTATTTTTAATTATTAGTTTATATTTCGTTTTTATTTAATGATGTGAATCAAGCAAATTAATTATCGAGATTTTTACCTTTTATCCATAGTTCTGACATTCTCCACAGCCGATCATTTTGTTCATATAAACATTCATATTGGTATTCAATTAATTTATGAAGTAAGACGTCATATTTATTAGAATAGTTGTGCTATGTAGTCCAGCACCTTTTCAGCGAAAGTTCTTTCAATGGGTGGGGAAAATAATTCGATGATGTAAACTATTGCGTTCTCAATTTGTTCTAACATGTTGCTGCCCATGAATAACCAGAATAGCCAAATGACCAGGAGTAGAACGGCAATGAATAGTATAAATAAGGTCTCTCTCGCAAAACTTTCCTTTTTTGTGTCTCTTAACACATTAACCATTCGATTTGATTGACGTTCAAGAAGCACTTGCAGTGTATTTTGAAAGGTTAGCTGTTCTCTGGGAATAGATATCATAGCGTCTATCAGCTGTGAAGTTGATATATAGTTAAACATGAGTCGTTTACTATTCCTACGTCTCCTTCTTCGTTTCACAATTTTCGCAGGATAAGTTTGGGAGAGGACATGTCGAACGGCCACCGACGATGTACTACTTGCCTCTCCTTCAGATCCGGTGGCCGTTTTAACATCTTCATTGGTGTCGACAAGCTGTACGGGAATGATCACTGCAGACGTTTTCAATCTAGGATCTATCTTTTCTGAATATTTTTTAGGTTTCTGCGGGGTGGCTTGTAACATGCCATCACTGGAATATTCACATAATGGTGCATTTCTGGCAGATATAATTTCCTTCCAGTCATCGGGCAACGACTCGTTAGTAATAGTACTAAAGTTATCAGACATTTTTCTCTTGTGGCGAGTTGTGGTAACTATAAAATGCTACAAATCAATACCAATCAATAATGCACAAAGAAATAAAAATATAAATAAATGTGTGAAAAGATTTCCTTACCTTGTAGTAATTATGCTATTTAAAAATATTAGATTAGTTAAACTATCGAAAACGATTATTAGATTATTTCGTAGCCAGAGGAGAAGAAAACGTGTTACAACCTTCGCACGAAATGAAAATTAATAGTTTCAAATACAAATGCCTTCTCGATTTAGTTTTTCTTTTTTCAAGGAAATCTGATATCGTGGATTGCTTTGTGTGTTATAATTCGCATGGACACAGTGTGTGCAAAATAAAAGGGCACATTGGTCTTAATAGCGTGAAGAGGAAACACCTTTTAAGGTAGAGCTCATTTAATTCGACTTCAGAATGATTCTCTGTGTTTATCTCTGCGTACAAAAATTACCTTTAGTCTACTCGTGTGTATGCTTTGGATGAAGGCTTTCTTCAGCAAATATTTGATGAAGAGGAACGCAATTTCCGAGCTCATTTGAGTAATGTTTGTGAATACACTCCTATCTGTAAAACAGGTGTAGACAGATTATGTCCCCCACATATTCTAAAGATGGAATAGCCTAGGTCTATGGGTTTCGTAGCTCGATTTCCTCTCCCGTGGAGCATGTGAAATGGTGTTCTTGATTCTCCTAACTAAATATGAGGAATAAATTCCAGCTTTGGACGATTATATACAAATTGTGGATCAATCCTGTGAGTACAGCGTTAGAATATACACACAGATAGGCCAGCGTGTCGTAAAAGACAACTAAAGGCCGAGCGATAGGTGGTGTTTCAATGCTCTATCGTCCGTTGAAATAACACCCTGTGAGGGTAAAGATGTAGGAATGCCAGACAGGGGCATGGGTTCACTTCACCCGCCAACACTTACGTCGTCAAAAATTGTTCACCAAAGAAGAGTAAGTAATGAAAAGGCACTGGGGTTGATCTTATGTTAATGTTTTTTTATTTTTATAACTATCTATATTTATTTACATAAAAACCGTGTAAATGTGATTTACAAAAGTTCACTTCACCGGCGTCTTCTTTAGTACTTGAGTTATATTTTCATTTGTTTTTTATTGATATGTCTTTTGTTTTTCTAATAGAAACAACTGGTGTTACAACACGCGCACTTTCAATTTCGATTATACAACAACGATTTTGTCCCTGTATACGACATGGGAATTTTTAATTTTGATTTATACGAAGTGATTTCGCGACTCTGGTATGTGCACCGGGGATGATATTCGACTTATTAAGCGGCTGCATGACCGACCGCGATGATTACTGAATAGCGACTGCTCTAATTAGGGGGGAAATTCCGTGCTCCATCTTTGCACACAGGACAACCAAAGAGATCACGCCCCTGGTCTCTCATTGTCACGCCCGTCGAAGTGTGCTGGATAATCCGTTAATTGATAATCGACGAACATGGGATAATGAGAGAACAGAAACACGATGTACGATGATCTCGGGGTGGGTTTGGTTGTGTGTGCTCGTATCAAATGCAGTTTCTGAGTATGACCTACTGCCCTAGTGTTACGGCTGTGGTGATCTCAGAGTGCATTGAACCGCATGGAAACAGAATTGTGGAGGAGAGGAAATGTAGCCGGTGCTATTCACCTGCGAAAAGAGATCATTGATCCCAAGCGAACGGATGATCTGAAGAAAAGCCCAAGTGACGCCAAATTGGCTAGGGTAATTTATCATGAAAACCAAACTTGAATAACTTGGAATTACCCCAGCCGTTGCATGGGTATGCTACAGCGTCGTTTGATTTGATTTGTTGCTAACCGACATGATGTGATTTCCGGTGGAAATCTCATTGGCTAGCAAAAATAGAGTTGCCGTATGGCAAAAGGTAGCTGAATTCAATTCTGCATTATCTGCATAGAATAATGAATTCATCTATGCTTTCTTTTACAGGTAAAATTGCCGAACGGTGGGATAGGGGATAATGTGACGCGCTGTAGGCGGTCGAAGTTAAGTTGGAATTGTGGGTTGGTTCTCCATGTAGTATAGAGAACCTCCACAACCCCATCAAGCTATAGGCACCGTGAAATGGTCGGGCGGAATCCTTAACCATCTTTCGTAGCTTGGCTGAAATATCGGTCCAAAAAAAAAAATTGGATGAAGGGATAAGTCGGTACCAAGGTGCGATGGCATCCCGTCAAGCTGTACATTCCGCTATATCGTCGGAGCCATGTTTGGGGAAACATCATGCAAATGTGTCAACACTCGTCACCTCGTAATCGGGTCCGTCCGCGAAATACAGTCGACGTTCAAACAGTAATATTGTTTTGTAACATCAGGGATATCGGTTCCACCAATACGAATGCCAACGCCGTCTGGATACAAATCAACCACCCGGCTTCTCAGATTGTCGTTCTTGGCGACTTTAACGTACAGAAATACGGCCAGTTGGTGCATTCTAACATAACCAATAAGGGTGGGAGGATTTCTGAGACGTTCGCTGTTAACCACAATTTGTATCAACTCGTGGAGGAACCAACGCGAATGCCGGATAACCGAATGACTCTGTAAACATCCTGGACTGGGTTTCTAAGATCCGATGCGAGCATTTATTCCGTGAAAACGACTGCGTAGTTGAGAAACTCAGATCACTGATTGATATCAGTTGGGCAACCACTTACATTTATAACGAATAACCAACCTAAGCAGCCTTGCCATATGCGGAGGTACGTGGCTTCTAAGTGGGGTGAATTGCGGGATTTTTTCGCATTCTCTCCGTGGTCAGATGTGTGCTTTGAAGACTCCGACATTAACGCATGGATGGAATCAATCAAGAATGTTGTTATTTCCGGGATAGCGCTTGATATTACGCATTCAATGGTTGAGTTGGTAAGGAGGTTATGGCATGCGTTTAATTGTGTAAACGTAGGTTCAATCGACGACTCTTTTTTTTTCACTTCTCTCGGGAGACGCGAATCTATAGCGCCCAATGGGCGCCCCAAGATGCCGCTAACTAACTGGTGCAGTTTTTTTTTTTTAACAGTAAAATAACAATAACGCACCGGATACACTCGCGCGGGGAGAGAGTTCCACAGCTTCTTGCTATTATGTGGTTCGGCAAAATTACTATGTGGTAGGTGGGGTCCCAAAGTGGCCAACAAACTTCTTGAGTGCCCAATTGGCTCGGCTTCTTTCTGGTTAATGGCAAAGCCTATCAGCTATAACTTCACACCCTCTTTTTTACCTCGATTAGTGACGGGCGGCGAGGCTGTGGGGGTTTTTTATACCACATGGAAAACCAACCCACAATTTCATACCTTATTTCGCTTTCAGCGCGTCTTTTCTACCCTTATTCCCCTTATAAGCTATTCCACCAACAAGGGTAACGACATAAAAGTCTACCACTTCAACACAAACATATACGGCAAACAACGCCATCACAGAACGTGTCCATCACCAGGGGATGGCACGGAATCGATATCACGTCGGGGTCACCAATGTGGGGTACGAATTGATGTGCCAACGTATGGCACGCGGTTCACTCGTATCCCCATCGAGTTGTTCCGACGAAATATTATCACCAAAACGGAGTAACAAGTGTCGGGGGTTCAAGTGAATTCGTGCCCCTGTCTGGCACACCTACTTGCACCCCACAAGGCATTAATCAGAAATTCAGAGAATAAAGCCGAATTTATTTTCCGCGTATTCAGCCTCGCCAGTCTTTTATGTCGGATATCAAGTTCTGAGTAAGTTCTGAGCACGAGCCATTTAACGCATTCTCCGTGGACTGGACTGTAAGAAAGCGATCGGGGCGGATGTAATATCAGTAACAGTTCTTAAAAACTGTGATTCAGGATAAAAGCAAGGAAGCCTGAAGTACCACGGCCCCATCAAGGGGGTGGAGGTGACTACCATAGTGATTCGCCTAACCAAGGCCGGGACACACGTGCACCACACCCATTTACTGCACGCATGACATGCAGAGCCTACAGCGCCGGAACACACCCATGTGTATGAAGTGCAACCAGTATGAACACGATGTCAAGGACTGCCGTGCACAAAATAGACAATCGTATACAAAATAATCCCGAGCCTTCGTGTCCAAGGTCGCAGAACCAGCAGAGGGCAGCCCTGAATACCTCGACCCAGGGACAACCTCAACCCTCTACTTCAAAACAAGCAACAGCATCGAATCATAGAGTGTACAGCATTCGATGTTGTTGTGAGTTTTGTGATCGAAAGGGCCACACGTGGGACGACAATTCCAAAAGCTACCAACAGATGCACCCAATAAAGTGGTTAAGCGACAACACCCCGCCGACATGCACGGTCAACACAGAATGGAAGACAATCCAAACAAGAAAAAATTCGAAGGACCATAGGCATTCACGCGATGACGGCGGTCAGCAGGGACGGGCCAATACAGCTCAGAGCAGTACTAGTTCCAGCAGTACTGAACATTCTGAGGCTCGAAAACAGAAACAACGGCAGCACCGAGTGCAACGCCGGCGAGCCGAGTCGAATCGTAGCCAATCAAACTCTACCACTACGGACTCTTCCGAGACTCCAAAGCAGAGACATCGGTGACAGAAGAATGGTCAGTGGTGGAAATTTCGCAAACTGAACAACCACACGGCGGCATTGTGTCGACAAAAATCAAAGTGGGAGAAGTCGGTAAACTCCCAAAGGTCGGTCCGGAATTCCCCAACCCGACCGAACTAAATTCGCAAAATTATAAAACCTGTTGCCAGCTTCCCCCAACCCAGCGATCCACTTGTCCAACTCCCTTTAGACATCGGTCGTAGAAACACTACACGTCTAATAGTGGACACAGGTGCAGAGATCAGCCTTATTAAACTGAAGGCAGTCCACCAAGGAAATACATTGAATAAAAAAGAAGCAACTACCCTTCAAACGCTTTTTGGCAAGGGCAAGTCTAGAGGCTATTGCAAAGGGATATTCAAATTACCCCAGGAAATCCTTTGTAGTTTTCAGGTAATAGACTTGCGGGGAGGAAGTAGGTGTGCCGGCATGGGCTCTGGTTCACTCATATCCCCCTCATATTACACGAACACTGTTCTTTTCTCTTTATTGTGTTATTGGTATCAACAAGGGAATTGTCATTATCCTTGCAGAAGTCTCTGTTGTCCTGTTGCTTGATGCAACTGTTCCAAACGAGAAAATAAAACACTTGTTCTCGGGGATTAGACTTTTATTTTTTTTTTGTATTTTGTTTTAATCTATTTTTTTGTAAGGAGCAATCTCTGGTGGTATTCACGACACTGTTTATTGATTATTTTTGTTACACAATGTTGTACTAAACGAATCATGCGTTTAGAGTTTATTAATATTTCTATTCGGCTCACGTTTAACAGAAAATTAATGTGACATAAACCAGTAAGGAATTGACAAACAAGGAGACTCGCGCGGCGACTTAATTTGTGATGAAAAACTCTCGTACGAACTCGACTACACTCGGGGGTGTGTGCACTAGCGTGCACACGTTACAAGGGATGCAAGACGAATGACTCAGACGAGGGATGAAAATTGTCTTCTGACTCTACCCACACGGTCAACCAATCTTGATCACCCTCTCATCTGCATTCTCTCATTTCCCCCCCATCGAGGTGACTAAGCACTTGTGAATTTACCCAGCAGTCAATTGACTTAGAGAAAATGGAGTACAGAAACGGAGAGCGTGATAATCTCTGGCTTGAATTTGCTTTGGCGTGCTACGAAAGCAAAAGCATGGTGACCGCATGACCCAGTTCCATATCTGATTGATCTCAGAGTGCAATGCTTTCCGAAAAGGAGAAATGGGGTAGGTTGAAAAGTATATTTCTTATATTCTTCACCTGACTCTGAGGCTATTGATCCCAGCGAATAGTGGTGTCTGGGGGAGGTCAAAAGGACGCTGTGATGGCTTGGGAAAATATCGGCGAGAGAACAAAACTAAAAGAATTTCATATTACCCAAACGGTTTCGCTATGTAGCAACAGCGTCGCGTGCACAGACTTTGCTGTTGCTAACCAAACATGAGATTTCTGATTTCCGGTAGAAATCTCATGTGATCTATGTATATTGATGCCATATGGCATAAAAGGGTTGAATTCAGTTATGCATTATCTCCATAGACGAATGAATTCAGTTATGCGTCCTTTGGGTAGATACCTTTTGCGTGTGAAATAGCCGACGGAAGGGATTGGGGTTGAGGTGATGCGCGGTTAGCGGGCGAAATTGGGTTGTAATTGTGGGTTGGTTCTCCGCGTAATATAGAGAACCCCCACAGACTCCCTATCGGGGTTTTCAGCAGAAGGGTTACTGGGGAACGACTTCCTGTCTGGAAATTGTCAGGTTAATGGACCAGGAGACTGTTTGGAATTTCCCCAAACACGAATAAATCCGGTAAGCTTTTCCATTAAGTTTACAAAGTACAATAAGGGGATGTCAGGACATAAGGCAGCCGATCGGGACTCGCACCAAAGGCATCCAAGGAGGTCCAGACCGCGGTCAGTAGTAAACCGAAAACCCTACCCACACAGGGGAAGGGCTGCAAAAAGTTATCGGGCCCCAGTTACCCCAACACCAACACAACATCCCACAAGTCGAAGAAGGAGAAACAAGAAGATGCATTGGTGGTACACCCACCATCAGACCCTTCGGAGGTAGACATTTTTCTGAACAAACCGGTTATAAT
Organism: Microdon myrmicae; assembly: GCA_963931805.1. Lineage (NCBI taxonomy): Eukaryota > Metazoa > Arthropoda > Insecta > Diptera > Syrphidae > Microdon > Microdon myrmicae. The sequence goes on along the minus strand of OZ007500.1, from coordinate 57,856,359 downwards.
ACCCGGACGTTCATGAAATATGCTTAAACTTCCCATATTAATCCGGGAAGAGGTGATTCTAGTACATAAAGCAGTACAATCAGGGTTCTTCCTATCCAATTCATCTGTGAAGAGGATGAGAGGCGAACTCTTTTGCTTATCTTATCTACAGAGGACTACCTACTGGCAAATCATTAGAGTTAAACCAATCCCAAAAAAGAGGGAAAGGTGTCTCCCATAAAATTACCGTCCGATAGCGTTAATCTACATTATCCAGGGTGATGGAAAAGGTCATCAATGCCGAGTTAATTAAATACTTGAAGTGCATCAGATTTCTAAATGATCGTCAATAGGGTTTCCTAAGCAGGTGGTCCACCGAAGACCTTTTGATCCTAGTAACTGATATCTGGAAACTGAGATTGGAAAACATGGTGAATCAAGGGTGGTCGCCTGGGACATCTCCAGGGACTTTGTTGGCGGCTGGCACGGGGCGTTACTAAATAAGCCTCGTTCATACGGGCTTTCACCACAACTTTGCGACTGAAAAAAGAGCTTCCTCGAAAGTCGATCGAGCCGGGTTGTTGTAGAGGCGCTGTCTTCGGATATGTATTCTATTAATTCCGGGGTGCCTCTGGGTTCTATTTTGAGTCCAACCTTGTTTTTGCTTCACATTAATAATTTGTTAGAATCAACGTCTAACAATATATTCAGTTTTGCGGATGATAATGCACTTGGTTCCTCACTTTCGAATGCGCGGCCAATGAATGCATCAAGGTTGCATCAGCTGAGGTGTAGTTAGATTGATTCTCTGAATCAGGATCTCAATAAAATCCCACAGTGGGGAAAGGCTCGTTGACTTCAATGAAACGAAGACGCAATTATCAATATTCACAAGGAAAAACGTGTCGTCGATGGCTCATGATGAATGGCCAAGCCCTTGAATCTAAGGAAAGTATAAATTTGATGTCATGCTGTGTGGAAATGTATTGTGGCATTACATGTATCGAAAGTCGCCGGGTCCGCCTCTAGAAAAATTAGTTACCTTTTTAGAGCAAAACATATTTTAATTCGGCCTAACTTCTTCTGCTTTGCAAATCTCAAATTAGACCCGCGCTCGAGTATTGGTCCCATGTTTTGAGCTCTGCTGCTAGCATACCCTCGATCTCCTTGATAGCATACAAATACGGGCGATCCGCATGATAAAGGACGCAGCGCTGAGATCGGGACGGCAATTGCTATCACATCGAAAGCGCGTAGCGGACCATTGTTTGTTTTATATACGAGGGTGAATCATACAAAAATGGTAATTTCTTTTTATATATTTATTGAATAATGTTACACACTAACTATGCTATCAACATTTTTCAATATAGTCTGCTGTGTGATATACGCACTTTTGCCACGGATCTGCAAGCTTTAATATCCCTTGTTCGTAGAAAGATTTCGGGCGAGTTGTCAGCCAATTGCCTACGTGCTCCCCGACTTCTTCATTACTTTCGAGGTTTTTCCTTGAAGTGATTCCTTCAAGGGTGCGAACAAAAAATAGTCACAAGGAGACAAGTCTGGTCTATACGGAGGGTGTTTTCCAGCCCATTTCTTCCAATGTATCTCTTGTAAAGGACGCGGTGTGCGGCCTGTCGTTGTCATGACGAAGGATGACATTTCGAATGGGTATACCTCGTCTTTTGTTTCGATATGTGTCTTTTGCAGACTACAACAACTGACAGTATTAAGCTACATTCACTGGTCGTTGTTCGTGAAGAAAATCAATCATTAAAACTTGCTTGGAGTCGGAAAAATCGTTGCAGGAACTTTTCCGGCTGAGGGGCGAATTTTAGTCTTCACTGGCCAGCCTTCATCCTTCCTTCGCCACTTCTTACTTGCCATTTTCGTGTCGGCAGTATAATGATGTACCCACATCTTATCGCATGTTAAGACGATACGTTTAAAAAATCCTCCCCCTCTTGTCGAAATCGATCCAAAAGTCTTCCACTGATATCCGTCCTAATCTACTTTTAATTTACAGCCAATAACCCCGTAACCCATCGATCAGTTATTTTTTTTTTAACCCTAGACCATCAGAGATAATGGATTGAACACTTTCATAGCTGAAACCAACTTTTGATGAGATTTCTCTAGTAGTTAAGCGGCGATCACTGTCAATAACCTCTCGAACGGCACGGATGTTGTCATCTGTACGACTTGTCCTTGGGCGTCGATCATGACTTTCGTTTTCGATACGTTCTCGGCCGCTTTTAAATTCTCTGTCCCAGGTATACACGCAATTTTGAGACAGTTTCAATGGAGAAAATATTTCCGAGGGCATAACGCCTTCATTTGTTAAAAATGTTATAATAATCCATTGCGCAATAGACGTATGCGGCTCTTGCTTGATCATAGCTGTATTGACTGCAAAGTCGAGCCCGACCGCTAGCCAACCTGGTTCCCCTACTCTTCATAAACCAAACAACAGCCACACACACGATTATTTAGTTCGCAACAGCAAAAAAGTAAAATTACCGTATATAATTGTTTCACCTCCGGATAATATTTAGGGGGACTGTTCTTCGGAGATTAGTGATATTATTCAGCGAAACTCGATTTATTTGTGCTCTACAACATACTTCCACGGATTGTACAAATTTGCAGTTTTATCTCACGACGGCATACATGTCTCGGCCAAGACACGTCCCTCTACGGAACAGGCAAGCTGAGAAGCTTGTGGGGGTTCTCTATACCACATGGAGAACCAACCTACAATTCCATACCTTATTTCGACCGCTTTCAGCGCGTCATTTCTACCCATTCCCCTATTAAGCTATTCCACCTGTAAATCATGTTAAACGGACGCATAGCTAAGCTCATTATCCTATGCAGATAATGCATAGTTGACTTTAGCTACCTTTATGCCATACGGCAAACCCATTTCGCTAACCCATGAGATTTCCACAGGAAATCGCATCATGTCGGTTAGCAACGGCATAGTCTGATCAGAGGACGCGGTTGCTTAATCACGCGACCGCTGGGGAAATTATCAAAGCATTTAAGTTAGTTCACATGATCAGATTTCCCTAGCCAAGTCGGTGTCCTTTTCACTTTTCAGACACTCCATTCGCTGGGGATAAATGCTCTGTTTTCGCAGGTGAATAGCACCAGCTTAATTTTCCTCTCCTTCACAGTTCTGTCTTCGCACACGTCAATGTACTCTGAGATTACCATATTCACCGAATTAGGTCAAGGGGTTATCCTAAGAACTGCATTGATTCATGCACACACAACCAAACCCACCCCGAGATCATAGACTTTGTGTGTATGTTCGCTCATTCGCCCATGTTCGTCGATTATCGAATTAACCGATGTAATTCATCACACATCGACGGGCGTGGCAATGAGAGACCAGAAGTATGTTCTCTATTATTTGTCTGGTGCAAAAATAAAATTACCCATCTTCATCCCTACTTCAAGTCAGTCGTTATTCAACTACCGCAGCGTGTGCACGCTGTTGCACACGCTCGCGCGCCAAGCAAAAGGAAAGACGTGTCTGTCGGCACTTTGAGTATCAACAACCATTACCATTAAAGAGTTCAAACGAGTTTGATTTTAAATTAAATCCATTCCAATTCCGTTCGTTCAGCAAGTTTTTATTGTTCGATTTTATAATGCACACAGTTTTAACTCGTGGAAATGCCACCGTAGCATACTCACTTAGTGTGTTGGCGTGCCTTACATTCTGCTGCTTCATCTCAACTGTATTCTTGGATTATCGCACGCACATACGGTTTAACCTCACCAAACCAGAAGTGTTGTCAGACGAAGTTGTGTCCCGTTAATCAATTTAATAATATTTAATAATAAGTTATCAGTTAAGTAAAAAAAAAAAAAACAATACCAATAAAAAAAGAGCATTAACATCAAATCAACATTCAGTGCGTTTATTTATTCCATCTTCTCGCAGCAGAACACGATGGGGATACGAACGAACAGCGTGCCATACGTTGGCACATCAATACGTACCCCACAAACTCTTTCCCCGTGCGAATATTTCCGATGCGTTACAATCTGCAACTGTTCAAAGGGAACTCCAACGGGCATTTAATGGCATTTCGCCGCGCCGTCTTGACACTATAATCGAGAGAGACAAGTATATTAAAAAAAATTAGAAAGGGTAAAGATGTCATCCTCCAATAAGGACGATATGTTTTTAAAAGCCACACTAAAATGCTATACATTTCACTAGCTGTCATTTGCATTGATATAGTCTTACTTTAAAATTAAAAAAAAATTCTTTTATCTCCAAAAATGTGTATTTTATTTAATTAAAAAAAAAATCATGCTTATTGGAAAACATATCGTTCCTATTAAGAAACGCTATACTACTCGCATCTCTAAAGAGTAGTAAAACTTATTCGGTTCCCAGCCGTAAGTCGCAACGTATCACGCCTATCTCGTTTCTATAGTTATTAGGACCTTGCTCAACTGAACTTGCTGAATGTGCTCCGCCCCTTCAAACATTTTCCCGCGTTACCCCTCAACTTGTGAATGTGTGGCGATTCCGCCAAACCCCACGGTTCATCATCATCATCGGCACTACAACCGCGAACCGGCCTTATTTAGCAAGTCCTGAGGCTTGTTAAATTTTCCATAATGATTTCTTTTTTCCGGGCAAGGTAATTAGTCTTGCGCTAGAGGCTCCTCGACGGGTAATCGAACCCTGGTCTCCCACTTGACAGGCGGGTATATTAACCACTATACTATGGAGAAGCCCTAAAACCCCACGGTTCACTTACCTAAAAAAAAAACCGATAACTTCTATCCAATCACATAATTTCGCTAATGCAATCGCATTAGCACCTTAAATGCTTTACGTATCTGGGATTATCTAAGGTATAATCTAAAAAGCTTCAGTAAAGAACTTCTTTGCATTTCTTGCATCTTTTCGCATACAATTCCTGTAAGAGTTCTTTCTCCCCCTTTCCATATCACACATTCCCTGTAATAAAATTTATCGGTTCGCATATCATACGACCGCATATCAGGGAATCTTACCCGTGAGTTGGCTAATCCCAGCTTCAATATGTGTACATAAAAACTATCTATGCACACATCGGCTGTCGACCCTTGTAGCCAGCGATAAATAGTCCAACACTAGCTGCATGTAATTAGCACCATCCACGTTGAGACTATTTCACAAACTCGCACCATGAGTAAACAAAATACCGCTGTCCTTCATCGGGCATTCTGGCGATACGCAAACAATTCAATCATTCTAGTATCCCAAATGTACCTACCATCTAATGAGTTCCAACTTGTTTACTCAGTTGAACTCTCAAGTCATAAATTACTTTTATCCTACATAGCTCTGGATTCGATTCCCAGTAACCTTCTCACATAAACTAAGATCTTGTGGGGCTTTTCAGGGCCCGAAGAGCCATGCATCGCTCGATCCCCACTATTCCAGGCGAACGACTTACCTCTCGGTCGAACTTCAGCAAGGTTGCGTAACCTTGCTACGGCATTTACCCCCAGCCAAATCGCCGGAATTAATACGGTTACCCAATCGGATAACTGTTTTGAATTTCTGTTAGGCAGCTTACCTGTTCTGTGGGGGGTTTTTCCTTCCAAACCCCTTTTTTTCTCCAACACCACCCCTGAAAAACATTAAATCCACGGCAAAGCTTATCACCTTGCCGTGGCATCGAAAATTCACCCCCGAGGCGTATATTATCTCCTAAATAAAAAGCATAAGTCCACGGCAAAATCATCACATTGCCGTGGCATTTGAAATCCTATCTTTAGGCATACGTTCTGCCAGGGCAGCTTGTTTCCATAGCCTTATGCTATGGAAACAACATCAACAAAGAGTTCCTTGTTGACTCGTTTTATTTGTTTGCCCATGGCACTTCTCGCATGCGGCTATTTGCTCCTATTGGTTTGCTACCGCCGACAAGGTTTCTGCTGACGCAAACCAAACATTTCCCTGATTACCAGCAATCGCTGGCTTCCAATTATCGGTCCCCACGTTCAGGGATCGCAACCAAGCAACGAACATGATGCAGCCAGAAAATGTTTACTTTCAACATCTGGCAATGGCTGCACCCTATGTTCGTTGCAATGTTTAATCATCGGCAACCGAAATGATGATTTATGGCCTCCCATTAGGATGACCAAATCTTCGGTTTGGGTCTTTCACACCCCAGATGCTAGTGTTTGCATTCTTGGAAAATGCACTAGCGATGTTGCCCTCCATCCACGGTCGCCGAACGATCGTATGCATGGCATACGCACACATGCGTAATGTATGCCTATTCTGTCCGGTCCAATCACGATTAACTCCCTCGAGTTAATCGTGTGGCCCCTCCTCCTTTTGCAGTTCTTGTGAGGTTTTCCGTTTCCTTGGTGAGCTCTAGCCACCAGTCGAGTTTCATCCCTGAGGTCGAGTGTGTCACCACGGTGGTAGAGTGTTGTTGTTTGTTGTCGCGCGACTAAAGAAAATTTTATACAACACAATTCGGTGAATAAAGGACTAAAGTAAACTTTATACAACACAGTTCGGTGAATAAATGAAATAAAGTAAATTTTATACAACACAGTTCGGTGAATAAATGAAATAAAGAAAATTTTATACAACACAGTTCGGTAAATAAACGAAATAAAGAAACCTTTATACAACATAGTTTGGAGAATAAGTGAAATCAAGAAAACTTTATACAACATAGTTTGGAGAAAAAGTGAAATCAAGAAAACTTTATACAACATAGTTTGGAGAATAAGTGAAATAGAGAAAACTTTATACAACAAAGTTCCCCAGTGCCTTTTATTTATCTTTCCTCTTGGTGCTTGTTTTTTTTTTGGTGACAATTTTTTGAAGAAATCGTTGGTGAATGATGGGGATGTGAAGTGAACCAGTGCAGTACGCCCGCACCACATACTTCTACCCCACAATCTCAACGGTCCCTTTTTCCTTTCTTTGTTTCAGGTTCATTCCCATGGCCTTGTGTATGAAAAAAAAACGAATGTGTTCTTCACTCACACATACACATACATTGCTAAGTCTTTCTTCCTTGTTTTCACCACCAGAGAAGCAGTTTCTCTCTCGGGAAAACTCACCCCAAACGATTGAATATCGTGGAGTCGAAATCTATCCGCTGACCACAATGGTCATGCCGCTCACGCTCACCGGTGCGCACGGTGACGCGAATATAGTCGAGTCGCGAATTAACATCCCCTAGTAGTTATGGGCTCCTCGATAGTATAGTGGTTAGTATACCCGCCTGTCACACGGGCGACCGGGGTTCAATTCCCCGTCGGGGAACCTTGCCCGGAAAAAAAAAAACAAAATCATTATGGAAAAATTTAACAAGCCTCAGGACTTGCTAAATAAGGCTAAGACCGGATCCCGGTTGTAGTGCCGATGATCATGATGATGCTGATGAGTAGTTTTTTAACTTTCTAAATGATCATTCTAAGGATTTTAATTGAGAATCAAGTTATGTTACTTTGCTGTTTGATTTGTTGTATTGTTTTTATTTAGTTTTATTATATTTGAACTATATAAATTCAGTGCTTAAAGAGAATAATAATTGGTTCGAATAAAGAGAAGTTAACGTCAAAAATCATTCAGTGTTTTCCCTTTTCCCGTTGTGGACGTTGGATTGTGGAGTTTCGTTTGTGTTTTTCCTCCGGCGGCAGACACTTTAGAACTGGTGGAGACGAGGTGGAACCCCGTGTCGTGCGGCGACACAATGACCTCGTACCCCACGAATGCACCTCAGTTCACGTTGAAAATCAACCTCAGGTGGACAAATAAACATTGAGAGTCATTCTTTAGCCGAACCACACGAATGTGGAATGCTCTTTCCTCGTCGTTGTAATGTCCAGTCATGCAAGACCAATATACATCGATACCTCCTTTCCTTATCCACTTCCTTTACGTCCGCTCGCGCTGTGATTTGACATTTAAGCGTATCTCATAACCCCCTTTTGTGCGCGCGTTAGTGTAAAAAAAAAGTACCTACTTAAGCTGTGGACTGTTTCGTTTAATGCTCTGATATACACCACTAATGATTTATTATTCGATTATCTTTTGTGATATGTATGGTACATTATTGTTGATGATTGGTGAGTGTGTGTTGGATTCGCCATGGCCCTTTACGACAAACTGACCTTCTTGTGAGTATGTTCCAGGGTCAAGTATTTTGCGAAAAAAACCTCCAAGAAGCTCAGGGCTGTCGTGTTTATTTCTTAGTTTTGTAACCGAACTAAATTAATTTTGTGGTTATAGAAGTTCCTATATGGAAGCCATGCTGCACAGGCAAGCATACGGACTTGCAGTGGGGGAAGTTGGTGTTGTGGTTGATACTCTCGAATACCTTGAGTACGTCAAATACGTTGGAGACGAGGCAACAATTAGTTCCTTCCTTGTTCCTGGATTTTTTATGAATGAAAGTTGTGTGGCAAGTTTTTAACATGTTCGGAAAAATTCCTTCATCTAACGAAAGTCGACAGACAATCATAAGTGCTTGGGCCAGGTGTGGGGTACACTTTTAAGAACAATTGTTGGGAGGTGGTCAAGCCATGAGGTGTAGTCATCCTTCAGATGATTTTGGTTCAAATTATATGACATAATTGATAACAATTGTGGAGCGGTCGTCAAGTCATGAGATGCAGTCATCCTTTAGATGATTTGGTGTTAAATTACATAATATCCAGTACTAGAAGAGTGTTCGACGAAAAGCAGAAATGTCGCCAACCGGGGAGGCGTTGACTAGATAGTAAAATATGCACCAAGCATTTCCGCCTTCCAACTCTTGATGTAAATGATAAAAATGTCGGTTGGCTTATGATCGATTTTATCGTTGTGCTAGGCGCTCAATGTGGAACATAGTCAATTAGAATTGAACTTTGGAAATTCTGAGGACAGTGGACATCCCGCGTGTCCTGTGAAAGTATAGCAATTCATCCAACAAACTACTCACACAACCAACACTAACAGAGAATCGAAACCAAAATAATCATTACAGCCCTATACCAGAGAATTAGTGTGGACTTCATATACACGCGGCCGTGATCTGATGCAATGATGTTTTGGTTTTAATATTTCTACACCATGGGGTCAAATTATTTTCTTCACTTCGTATTTAAATTTTGTACAATTGGTAAGAAAATCGATGTGAGATCTGAATTTTGGGTTTCTTAATTCTAAATAATATTTGTAGCAAGACAATGAGTTGAAGACTTAGCAAATGTGATTTAAAAAAGGAAGTTGGTGGACAATTTAAATTGACTCTCCTATATTCCCTTCTCTTGTTTTTCTTTGGTTAATATATTTACGAGGGTTGCCTTTTATATTTCGGGATTAGAGAACAAAAACAAATATTGGTCATCGAAAATCACTTTATTGTTTTTCTAAATATTCCCCATGAAGATCTATACACTTTTGCATGCGTTTGGATCAGTTGTCGAAGCACTTTTGCCACTCTGATTGAGGTATCTCCAACACATGCATTTTGAATGCAGCAACCGCTTCTTCAGGTGTCGAAAAACGTTGACCTCTCAGTTTGTTTTTTACGTACCGGAATAAAAAGAAGTCATTCGGTGCCAAGTCAGGACTATACGGCGGATGACCCATCAAATCGATGTTTTGGGTGCTCAAAAATGCAGTTGTCGCAGCCGATGTGTGAGAGCCCGCATTGTCGTGGTGAAGAGTGATCCGTCTTCGGCGGTTGGTTTTCCTGATTTCTTGGAAGACAACTGGCAAACAAATGGTTGTGTACCACTCAGAATTGACTCTTCTGCGTTGTTCCAGTGGTACGGTTGCGACATGTCCAGTTTTTCCGAAAAAACAGGAGACCATTTGCTTGGAAGTGCTTCGTGCGCGAACAACTTTTGTTGGATTTGGCTCATCTTGAAACACCCAGACAGTCGACTGCTGTTTACTTTCGGGCTCATACGCGTAAATCCACGATTCATCACCTGTCACGATGTCATAGACGTGTTTCGAAGCACCGCGACCGTATTTTTTGAGCATTTCTTTCGACGAATTGACACGAGCCTTTTTTTGGGCGATTGACAAATTGTGTGGGATCCAACGCGAACAAATTTTTTTGACAGTCAAATGTTTATGCAATATTGAATGTATGTTGGTCCCACTAACGCCTAAGGTTGTCTCAATCTCACGATAGGTCACATGACGATCTTCCAATATCACAGCATCAATGGTTTTCGGAACAACAACTGATTTTGGACGACCTTCACGAAATTCATCTTGGAGTGAACTACGACCACGATTGAATTCACCATACCATCGATAAACACTGATCCTTGATGGAGCTTCATCGCCAAAAATTGAATTAAGTTCATCCATGCACTGTTGCTGAGTTAATCCACGCCGAAAGTTGTAAAAAATAATCGCACGAAAATGTTGACGATTTAGTTCCATTTAGCTGCCGAGATGAATCTTTTAAGTTACTGTAAACAACACAAATAGCGCTCGTGTGTCAAAACGTTCTGAGTGCGTATAACCTCAAAAATGTCCAACTTTACGACAGAGCTGTCAATTGCCGGATTGCAACACTAGGGTTGCCAAATCCCGAAACATAAGAGGCAACCCTCGTATTAGGTAGTGTAGGCACTATAATGATAAATAGGTACATTTGAAAATGAATAAACAAACACAAACTAAGAAAGAAGAGCTTACAAAACGGACCAACACACATGATGTTAGTGTCAAGTCCCAGTTTCCTTGCTGCAATAAACGGTGGCAGAAAATAAAATATATGGTGGTTAATGTAAAATGTGGTTCATGTAAAAGCGTAATTTATAAACAGGCAAACGTATACTGAGTTATTAGGATATTCATTATGTATCCGAAATCTCAAGAAGTAAAGACGTAGAGTAGCATTTAGTACTACAGAAGTTCCAATTAAAATCTGACATATACTGAACGACTTGGCGGCATGACATGCCGTGCTACCTGAAAGAATTTCCATTTAGTATGACTGTTTAAAACAAAGCCTAAATAGCTACAATTTTTCTTATTTCCTTTCCGTTCATTGTGTTCACAGGGATTCCAATCCTCGTTTAGATAGAAATTTAAAATGTTACTACAAATCATTGGACTTTTAATAGACGGCAGATTAATTAGCTTAAATAGGGTTAATCGAAAATAAAACCAACAACATATAAGAATCAAAGAACAATAAAGTGAGACAAAATAATACCCAAACAAACGAATGATATATATGTTAAACTAAAATAATGCGTATGTTAATATTTTCAGATTCCTCGGCTAAATAAAGCCATATATCTAAGATATGTTGTGTCAAAAATTTTAAATGCACTTAGTGAAGTTGTTGATTAAATCGTAAGATAGTCTATCTGTGTACCACAAAACCTATTTTATATATGCATATGTAATGACTAAATGTTTAAACATTCGACAACGCGGAAAACGAATTACATTAAGTACTCTTATTTGAAAAAAACTATTTTTTAAATCTCTAAATACAAGAAAGAGAAAAAAAAAAACAACATAAAAGAACTACAATAATTATATAAATGTTGAAAGTAGAAATTACTTTTTAAAATATTATAATAATATAACCGGATATTATATATTAAGAGTCAAAGCAGAAATTGATTAATACATTTATTTAGATTTATTTTTGGAAATATTTACTTTTTCCGTTTTTAAACTTTACTACAAACAACTACAATATTTGTGAGGGGGGTAAATAAATAAAAATTGAAAATTATATGTATATGTACTATTTCTACTTATGACGATAACATAAGAAAATCGAGAAATTTAAGACATCAATTGATGAGTGCTTTGAACATAAAAATAATAATAATAATGGCATGTGCTATTGCAAGTCATTGACATGTTCTGAAATCGATGTGTATTTAACTTCATTTCCGTATATGTAAGGGGAGTAAATTCTCCAGTGGGTAAATGAGGGCAAATAAATAAAGACGAATAAGTGTACTAAGTAAAGAATGAAGCGTTTTGTTTTTGTGCTCTACTGGTTTTTTCTTTTTCTTCCAGCTGCCGGTTACGGAAATTGCCGTGGGCGAGGGTCAGCAAAGAAAGTTGACGGAAGAGATTCATTTTTGTACCTTCCAATATTCAATAGTTCTACAAACTTGTAAGGATCCTAAATACCTGACTAAATTTCAAACCGACTACTTGTCTCTCAGTTTTGCTCGTGCTATTTTTCTTAATTACATTTCATTTTCATTTTTAAAACATTTTTTTATTTTTCTTTTTATATTCTTAATTTCTAAATTAAAGGCTAGACAAAAAATGCTTAAATTCTAGCTTAATTATCTTATATAATAACTTACTGGTCCTTCGCAGACGCTCTAAGCTAAACATTACTTAACATTTGTTTAATTTGCCTTTCGGCGACCGAACTTTGTGGCAATACTGATAATTAGTTGAAATACAAAGAAAAATTTGAAAAACTTTGTCAATTTTTTTTTTGTTTTTTTTTTTTTTTTTCTTAAAATTTAACTTACTTAACTTACCTACTTTTTTTTTTGTTTTTTTTTTTATGTAAAAGCAACCTAACTTAACTTAAATCTTATACTACCCTAATTATAGAAAAGCTAAGTCTATGTAAGCTAGCTGATGATACTATGATTCTATACCGACTTTGGTATCCAGGTCTTTATATGCCATTCAACCACCAGAACTGTTGACGCTGTCTAATACTATCGTCCCGTTCTCTGTGGGAGTTAGCCCTACTGAAGCGCAAGAGCTCTTCTTCGGTGCGCGTTACTTCCCGGTCGTAGCACAATCGCCCATCTACAGATGATTTTTCTTAATTACATCAACCGTTATATTCACAATAATTGTCACAACCCATTATCTTGTTATCTTGTTTTCTTTGCCTCGTTACCGCAAACATATGACTTGATCAACTCATAAATCCATTAAGTTATGGCCCCTGGGCCACGTGAGTTAAGTAAAATAAAACGTAAACGGTTGAGTTATGACCCCTGTATTGGAGGCCAAACCCCTCCCAATAAACTTGTGGGGGTACGTGGTCGCGACGCCGCCCGGGCGAGAGTTCTACCTCGTCTCCACAACTTCCTCTAAATGTTCCGGCCAGTACAACCGAGGAAAAAGCACAAACACCGGACCAAAAGAACGATTAGGTAAACACATCTAGGAACGCCGAAGGCACTGCCACACAAAAAATTAAACACACGAATTGAAAGGCGGTCACCGACTTTTTATTGCTTTACATTGAACTTAATATTAAATTGACTTGATTTTTTTAAATTGTTAACAAGGTGACAACACTACTTCTTCACACGACTTCAAGTATTTTCGCGTCCTCGGCGCGCGACGAGGAGCGCAAGCGGCAACGACCATGGCTGTCGGCTGATGGAATTTGACTCACCGAGCATGGGACTCTGACATGAATTCCATCCTAGGTTACGGCTAAGAAAACAAGTGGAGAGAGAGAAAAACGTTACTCTTAAGGGTGCGGCCGCTGTAGTTAATGCACTCTTTCAGTGCAATGGTGTGTGTGCATGGTTCTTAAATGGGTGAGAATGGACCTAAAGCAAATAAAACCGAAATCGTCGGATGCTAATGGGATCTTTGTTGGAACATGTGCGTCACGGCTAAACAAAGAAACGACGATACGATGTGGAAATGTGCTAATTGGTTTTAGCTAGGTTACTGGGAAATTATGTTTATGGCATCGCTAGTAAGGGTAGGTATTGAATTATTTGCGTATCGCCAGAATGCCTGATGAAGGACAGCGGTCTTTTGTTTACTCATGGTGCGAATTGGGAAAATAGGCTTCAGCGTCGATTGCGCTAATTATATGCAGCTGCTTGGATTGTTTATTGTGGTGAGAAAAGGCCGCCAGCCAATTTGTATGAAAGGGATTTGTTGTACACATGAATGAAGCTGGGAATAGGCGACGCAGGGGTAATATTTCCTGATGAGCGGTTGTATTATATATGAACCGATGTATTTTCTTTCAGGTAATTTATGATAGCTGCACAGCAGCTAGCCGATACCCTGTCCGAATATAAGGCTGACATAACAGCATTGCAAGAAATAAGATGGACGGGAAGTGGTGTTTTTCAAAGAAAAGAGTATGACATTTATTACAGCTGTCACGCAAAACACCATGTGCTCGGGGTAGGCTTTCTAGTCAGCCAATGGGTGATCTGAGGGAAAGTCAATAGGACGGCGCTGATGCTTGGGAAATAATCAGCGTGAGAACCAGACTCTAAGACGCTGAAATAACCCCAGCGATTTTGCTATGATGCAACAGCGTCGTTCGTTTAGACGTGTTGTTGCTAACGACATTATGAGATTTCCGATGGGAATCTCATGGTTAGCAAGAATGGAGTTGCCAGATGACAAGAATGTAGTTAAACTCAATTATGCATTATCTGCATGGGATAATGAGTTTATCTATGCGTCCGTTTGACATGTTTTACAGGGGAATAACATATAAAGGAAATAGGTAGGTATGACGCGCTGAAAGCAGTCGAAATTAGGTAGGAATTGTGGTTGGAATTGTGGGTTGGTTCTCATGTGGAATAGGGAAACCCCCACACACATACCCCAATCGAATTTACAGCACACAACCAGGAGATAGTCTTGCTTTACTTCAATGCTGCAATCACATCGGTCGCTAAACCGATCGACACAAAATGGTTAACTCGCACCTGGCCGCAAAAAGGGATCGAGTTCTCGTTAGTGTAAATACACACACGACGGTTCGACCCTCTGTTGACGCCAACAACGTGCGGCCGATAAGCATGGATCTCTTACGCGGTACCAATCGGATAAACATTTCCTTTTATGGAAATGTAATATCCACGGTCCGCTTGATCGTGCAAACATTTAAATCCCTGTGCAGGGATATTGGCACCAGCTGCAACCATGTCGGCTTATGTTCCCCTTAGGAAATCCTAATACCCACGCGTCGATTGCTCATGCACAGCATGAGGGTGCGATGGAACCTCATCTGTGTGTGTGTGCACATCCTTTCGGTGATCAGCAGCAAAGACACCTGTTACGTCTCCAGCGCCGTGCTTCCTCTTTCGAGGGAAGAGCGTGGGGGTTATAATATCTCCTCTTTATAATTATTCCTCTTTAAAATAATTATTGTTTTATTTTTTTATTTTATTTATTCAAACTCAACTCTTAAAACTAAACTAAACTCTCAACTCACTGAAGCTCAACTGAACTTCTAACTTGAACTTGAACTCAACTATCTCAAGCTGAGCTCTAACGTGAACTGATTTTACAATATAAATTTTCCTGTTATTACAGAACATTTTGTTCCAACTAACTGTGTCGTATTAAATGAACAAAACAAATTTCATCAAGTTATTCCAGAAGTCTCTGTGACTTAAAATATTGATTGAATAAACTTTGAACGAAAATCAAAGTGCTATGTTTTGAAATGAACAATGTGCTTGTTATGAAAAGGGGCATGTTTTTAAATGTGCTGTAAGTGACTGGATATAGAATATTGTGTCTGTTTATTTATGAATTTTATTAAATGAGAATGTAAGATATGTGAGGATGTAGCTTTAAAGGTTGTGTTAGAAAGGGCATGAGATTAGTGTTAAAGCGAATAAGGGTAGTATTCTGGAATACAACACACCCAAAACCCACAATACTTCACTCCATCCAACCTGGCCACTATTTACAAAGCGTATATTCGTCCAAAAATGGGGTTGAACTCCCATATTTGGTCAGGCGCATCCAAAACTGCACTACACGTGCTCGACAGGATGCAAAAGCGAGCAGTGAAACTTATTGGGGACTCAGCCGTAAGTCGATCAATTCCGTCGTTAGAACACAGGCGCAACGTATCATGCCCATCTCTAGTCTATATGTATTACCACAGTCGTTGCTCAACTGAACTGGCTCAATGTGTCCCACCCCGTTTAGACATTTTCCCCCGATAACCGTGAATCTGTGAATGCGCATCAGTTTGTGGTGGTTTCATCGAACGCCACTACTTACCTTCCCAGCAATGGGTAATAAAGTGCTTCCTAGAGCACTTAAATACTATCGAAACAAGTACTATGGCGTCTCCATTCGAACGCCATTACTTACCTTGCAATTAAACATTTACTTACCTTGTTGTCATCCACCTAAAATGTCTCGTAACCACCTAAGCCATAGTTCGGCGCTAAGACAAAATACATTGCACCCAACAGACATTTTACACAAGGGCATAATCATATCAAACGCGCCATGTTCCTTAAAAGCAATTTGGTTGCACCATTAAGCAACCAACATTACCCGAACCATATCGATGAAATATCTCTTAATGAGTCCGCCACACAAGCGCGGGAGATATTTCTTCTTTTCCTTTTTTACCTATGCCCACATCGGTCGGTCACCCGATCGACAAGCAATGGTTTAACTCGCACCTGGCAGCAAAAGGGAATCGAGTTCTCGTTAGTGTAAATACACACACGAGAGTTCGACCCTCTGAAGACGCCAGCATCGTGCGGCTGATCAGCATATACGAGTATGCCATACGCAGTGCCGATCGGGTAAACATTCTCATGTTCCTATGTCACGATGGCTTGCACCAGTTGCAAACTTATCGTGTAACATTTCCGTTTATGGAATTATTATATCCACGGTTCGCATGGTCATGGGCACCAGCATTAACGTTCGAAGTAACCACATCTGTGTGCACGCACATCCTTACCGTGACCAGGGTATGAAAGATTATCCCCCGTTGGTCATCGAAACGATGGACGGAATTTGGTATTCTGTCGTTTCGGTGGCATTCATTAGTTGTAACTCAGATTCCGTGGAGGCAAGTAGTGCCTACACGTAAAACATAAAAAGGAGATTTGGGAATTAAATCTCAGTGGAGTCAGTCAGTTTTACCACCATACGCGACGTACCCGAGTTGATATTCAAATTAATATTAATACTTATGTTTCAATTCAAGTTAATATCTAAGTGGATGCAACTTCAATGTATTCAAATTAATATTAATACTTATATTTCAAGTTAATATCATAGTGGATGCCGTTACGAACTATTTATTTAATACTTATGTTTCACATCAATTTCAAGGAAAACCACTTTCGGTTACATTTTGTGTTTCGAAATTCGTTTGTAAATTAAAATAGTAAATTGAAGAACCGAGTTTTATTTTCTTTCCATCATATGAAATAAAGACAGACAGCTACTGAGAAAAGTGAAGAAACACCAGTTTGGCCCCGGGTAGTAAGGCCCGTAAGCAAGTGTCGATTCCGTGCCAATTTTCCAAGTGCGAGTGGTTGTGAGCCTGTGCCCGTGACGGAACCCCAACAACCACAATATAAGACACTAAAAAGGTACCCAGAAGTTCACGTTGAAAGTCAACCTCAGGTGGACAAATAAACATAGAGAGTCATTCTTTAGCCGAACCACACGAATGTGGAATGTTCTGCCTGATCATGTGTTTCCTGGTCGTTGTGATGTAGAGACATTCAAGACCAATATACATTGTCATCTCCTTTCCTTATCCACTTCCTCGCCATCCGCTTGCACTGTGCTCTGACATTTAAGGGTACTTCAAAATCACCTTTTGTGCGCGGGTTAGTGTAAAAAAAAAATTAAACTGGCGCATCCTATTTCTATTTTTTTCACCTACGAAACGAATCTTGAAGATAGTTGAGGCCCACCGTTCTGTTATTTTTTTTTTTTTTCCAATAAAAACTAATTACGTTTATTGTGGAGCAACAATGATTAACTACAAATATGTTTTTAAAAATGTTTATCATGTGCTCGGAATATAAATAAATTACGCAACAACAAACTCTGTTTCGTTCTTATACTACAAAACTCATGGTAATTATTGAATTGACGAGATACAAGGACGAAACTGATTTTAAATCCAATATAAAGAACCAAAAAAAAAAAAGGCCTCCGGTGAGCAGCTTAAACAGAATCAATAAAACATGGCGTAATCATTTAGTAATCCCAGAGAAATGAAAATGAAAACAAGTATCGTGATTTAATAAATGTTTCAGATGTTATTACGGAATTACCATCAGTTAATTAGGTAGGGGCATCAACCCGTCTGACCTTATTCATCCCCACTCCGTTTACATAAACTATAAATATTTGCTCTCGAACATGGGCCGGAGTTGCCCGGACAAATCATATTATTGTTGAGTATGCTATTTCAGCATAACAGGTTCGTACACTATTTACATAGTACGGTTAGATAAAGCCTACACTATTGTACATTACACATGTTATCCTTGGATTCAAATAGCATGTACTGCGAGCCGGATTAAGAGCAGTGTCAATGTCAGAATATTATGGATTGTACTCTCCATAAAAGGCAGCACACATTTCCATGACTAAGGATTGTGTGAATGCTCTAATCCTTTGGCTACTCAACAACAACCCCATAATAAAATCGTATAAAACGTTCGTCATCCTCTTGACGCCTCGGGTTTTCAAACTTTTCTTCTGCCATCCTCCGCCTTATTTTTGAAAATCCACCTATACAATGTCTTCTTTACACCACAAACTACGATTTAAGTCCTTTTCATCTTATTTTATTTTCGGTTTGCTTTTTTTTTCTTGTACGTTTTTCTTTTCTTTACCAAAAATTATGTCAACGATATCAAAACTCAAAATGACAACAACAACAGAAAACTAAAAAAAAAAAAGAAATAAAACAGAAGTCAAAACAGACAAAATCTGAATCAAAAAAAGAACGCAATCTAATATTCCTTTCTTGACGTCCCTTCGTCCTTGTGTGGTTATCCCGTTTTGCATACGAAATGTACCCCAGGACATAACTTGTGGTATTATCATTTTATTGGGCCATAAGGACTCAACCCAATGTGTGTCTGCGTTTATAGGTCTACAGTTGTGTTACAAAACCGTACGTATCCAAACGAGTCAGCAATCTAACACAAATATAAATACTGATGCGAATACGGATACAGTTACTGTGTACAGAAGTAAAACCTTAATGGTGTGTATGATTCTAACCTTCCTTGTCAGTGGATCATATCAAAGGGAAATTTTCTCAAAACGTGTATCCTTTTCTGAATATACTATACAACAACATTCATCCGGTTTGCTCGCCAAAGGTTCACAACATAATAACTCGAGACCTAAACTCGTCTTCAAAAAACCATTGTGTGCGGATTGGAATAACAACGACTTAGAGACTTGTAAATTCATTTCACCCATCTCGACCTACTTTAGTTAGTTCGACGATGAATGCGGGTTAGTATGAAAGCACTTCAGGACACACACTCAACATTTAGTCACGTTCAATATGGATGGCGTTTTAAATTGTTGCCATCGCTATGAATATCGAGTACGTAGGATCAACTATCACAAAACCTTCCGACTGACATCCACTCGGCTCCGAATCTTTGAATTAGTGAGTTGAATTAATCAAGTACACCATATACGACTAGTAATCTTGGTCTAACAACCTTCCCTTACTGGCAATACAACCGTACACTTCAATCCTCCACTTGGAGTCTTGGTTCTATTTCATGAATCCCTTATACCCACGACAACAAGAGAATCCACTTACAGGTAGATCCGTGAACTAGTCAAAGAAATGAATATCGGAAACTTTTGGGATAAACGGAGCCAATATTACAGACCCATTCAACTATAAGGCAGTCGATAGTGTTTGACTTCCGCAGAGCTTACATTTTTCCTTTTCCCCCATTTCAGCATTCGATTCTCGTTGGTTTGTATTTTAGTCCATACCTCTCCAAAGTTGTTACCATTCCAATAGTCCGACCCACCGCCATGGAACGGCTGAGAACAGAAGGAGGTATTCGAGTCCATACTCGTATACACGTATCCCTCATCCAATACCTTCGCCACATGCGGGTGTTGGTACTATAATTAAAATCACGTACGCGTTGCTCTGCTCAAATTAAACCTTCATACCCGGGTATTGAACATTTTTGATTAATATTTAGTCCATGGTTGCTCGTTTTTGTTCGTTTCATTTTTTGGTTCATTCACTTAAAGGCCGATATCTTTCAAAAATACCACGGAGGAAAGTTAGCAGTAAATTGGGTTTTAACCGATTAAAAATACCGCCTCACTCATATGCCTGCCACCACATAGAGTCTGAATTCGATAGCATCGGCGAGAGCTACAGCGCATTTCACCGGCTCGATGAATTTGGTTCTTTCATGAGAATGAGAATGATTTGGAAAACAGCAGAGAACTTAAATAAATAAAATAAAATAAAAATTACAATGTAGCACTATCGGATAAAGTTTTTGATGATCTTTTATTTCGTAATAATATTTTCAAAAAAAAAGTCTGTGACCGCACATTTTACAATTCAGATATTTGATAAGTTATATCTTACAACTGAAACATTATCTTGGATAAAGAAAAGAAAAATATGTATAATTAATAATTAAAAGAATAAATCGAAGGAAAATACGAAAAATAAAAACCTTCATTTAAAAAAAAAAAAAAAAAAAAAATACATAACAATTAAAATAATATAAAATGTAAATATTTATATGGAATGATGATAAATTAAGCAGGAAGCTGGGTTATGAGAGAATTTTCAGAACTTTCACAGCTGATGTTAAAGTTATACACTAGTTTTCGAATTCTTTCAGAAATCAATTCAACATCCGCCCTTCCGTGGAGACTTAAGGTTGAATAGTGCCAAGGGAATCCGGCTATCATTCAGCCCATCGCAAAAAAGGGCAAAGACTGCACAAACCCAATGAACATGCGTTCGATAAGTTTACTCCCAAGCATCAGTAAAGTATTTGAAAAAACCATTAACAAAGCTTTGGTAAAATGGGTAGACGACAACAGCATTATTCCAGATAACCAGTTTGGCTTTAAGGCGGGTCATGAAACCACACATGCCGCAGCTAAACTGGTCGCCGACATACAATGGAATAAATGTAGGAACCAATGCACAGGTGCCTGTCTGATCGACTTGGAGAAAGCCTTTGATACCGTCTGGATCGAAGGGTTGTATTACAAACTGGTCAGACATGGCATACATAAGCCTTTACTATATGTACTTTACGATATGTTAAAGGACAGGAGGTTCGTGGTAAAAAGTGGTAATGTGACCTCTAATAAAACGTATAATATCAAGAATGGCTTGCAACAGGGTGCGGTACTCTCTCCGATTCTTTTTAACATTTATATTAGCGACTTATTAGATGCACTCCCGCAGGCTATTGCGTACGCAGACGATCTCATAATTTACAGAACAGCTCCGAAAGTTGAGATCATAAATAGTTTAATACAGCGAGATTTCAACAGCGTGCAGCGCTATTGCGACAACTGGAAACTTAAGATCAACTTCCAGAAATGTGAAGCCATCCTATTTAGAACCCCATTATATAAAGCCACGTACGACACAAGGAAAAACTGGCGAAAGCTAGTTATCGTGGGACCGCATGGAGATAAACTGGAAACCAAGAGTTTAGTTAAATACCTGGGCATCTGGCTAGACCAATATCTGTATTTCAACAGACATGTAGAGGCTGCTCTGGTCAAGGCTAGAAAAACGTTTGCTATGACAAGGAGGCTATTTCACAGTAGCCAACTTGACAGCAGGGTAAAAGTCATATGCTACATGACGCTAATCAGGCCAATGCTCATATATGGTTATCCAGTATGACTTCACATAGGTCCAAATTTGATGGAAAAGAATCGGGTGTTCGAAAGGAAGTGTCTCAGAAGTTGTCTTAGATTATATCGAACACCGGAATCGGACAACAAAAAGTACTACTCAAACTTTATATAACGAAGCCTGCATAAATAGGGTGGATAATTTATGATTAAATTAATCAGAGGACATATTGCGAGAGCAATAAGCTCGTCCAATGACCTAGTTTTCGGGGCCTATTATCCAAACACTCTGTACTATGAGAGCGTGCGTCGCAACGGTTTTGTTCCACCAGAGGCGTTCCTTGACTTGGACATGAAAGGGCTTATACAGGATAGATCCGGAATTCCGCTGATCTATCATGTAAATAGATCAACCCTAGACGGGCGATTGTGCTACGACCGGGAAGTCACGCGCAGGGAAGAAGAGCTCTTGCGCTTCAGTAGGGCTATCTCCCACAGAGACCGGGACGATAGTATTGGACAGCGTCAACAGTTCTGGTGGTTGGATGGCATATAAAGACCTGGAAACCAAAGTCGGTATAGAATCACACTATCATCAGCTAGCTTACATAGACTTAGCTTTTCTAGAATTAGGGTAGTATAAGTTAAGCTAAGCTAAGTGATTTTAATCACTTAGCTTAACTTACGGGAATAAAAAGAAGTCATTCGGTGCCAAGTCAGGACTATACGGGGGATGACCCATCAAATCGATGTTTTGGGTGCTCAAAAATGCAGTTGTCGCAGCCGATGTGTGAGAGCTCGCATTGTCGTGGTGAAGAGTGATCCGTCTTCGGCGGTTGGTTTTCCTGATTTCTTGGAAGACAACTGGCAAACAAATGGTTGTGTACCACTCAGAATTGACTGTTCTGCGTTGTTCTATTGCTACGGTTGTGACATGTCCAGTTTTTCCGAAAAAACAGGCGACCATTTGCTTGGAAGTGCTTCGTGCGCGAACAACTTTTGTTGGATTTGGCTCATCTAGAAACACCCAGACAGTCGACTGCTGTTTACTTTCGGGCTCATACGCGTAAATCCACGATTCATCACCTGTCACGATGTCATAGACGTGTTTCGAAGCACCGCGACCGTATTTTTTGAGAATTTCTTTCGACCAATTGACACGAGCCTTTTTTTGGGAGATTGAGAAATTGTGTGGGATCCAACGCGAACAAATTTTTTTGACAGTCAAATGTTTATGCAATATTGAATGTATGCTGGTCCCACTAACGCCCAAGGTTGTCTCAATCTCACGATAGGTCACATGACGATCTTCCAATGTCAGTTCGCGCACAGCATCAATGGTTTTCGGAACAACAACTGATTTTGGACGACCTTCACGAAATTCATCTTGGAGTGAACTACGACCACGATTGAATTCACCATACCATCGATAAACACTGGTCCTTGATGGAGCTTCATCGCCAAAAATTGAATTAAGTTCATCCATGCACTGTTGCTGAGTTAATCCACGCCGAAAGTTGTAAAAAATAATCGCACGAAAATGTTGACGATTTAATTCCATTTTTGGGCCGAGATGAATCTTTTAAGTTACTGTAAACAACACAAATAGCGCTCGTATGTCAAAACGTTCTGAGTGCGTATAACCTCAAAAATGTCCAACTTTACGACAGAGCTGTCAATTGCCGGATTGCAACACTAGGTTTGCCAAACCCCGAAACATAAGAGGCAACCCTCGTATTGGAGTGAGTGGATTCGTTCACTCTGTATACTGCTTCGAAACATGCACCAATTAAGTTCACTTTGTCTTGCGGGTCTTCGACTAATATTACTTCTTCGTTGGAGTTGATATGCTCCAGATTGAGTCCTGAGTTCAGCATTGCTTGACAATTCTCAGGAGTCCGTGGGACTCGCAAATATGGAATGTCATTGTGATCTTTCTTTCGAAAAGTTTTATTGATTTGTTGGAACATATTCGATCCGCTAGCTAGAATGGCTTGAATTTTGTACTTCCACTCTTTATTTATACTTGAACGGTAATTATCACGGATCAATTTTTGGAGATTTTTGATTAGGGACTTAAGTGTTCTTATTTCCTGACTATTTGGGTCGCTGAACTGTCTATAAAGTCTTTTCAGCTTTGAGAGCCTAATGCTCTTTTGCTTATACAAAGCGTCAATTGCTGATGTATAACTGTACTTATTAGTATAACCGTCGGTATGGGGCACTTTAGGTATAGAACGATTCATTGCATTGGTAATAATATCGTCCAAAGTTGTTAAGTAATGATCGATTTCGTCGTTATGGAGGTTTCTAATAGTTGGTGGGTCTATGGCACTGTTACGGAGTTCTTTTTTTATTAATCGATCAAAGCGTGACCAGTGAGCTTTTCGAAAATTGAAAGAGTGGATCTGGTCGAACTGCTCTAGTGAATATTGTTCATTTGGGACTTCAATTATGGCTCCAAATCCGTAGTGATCGCTATCGTAATCAATTGTGCGAAGACAGTTTCGCGTAGTTAGATCTGTGCCTGGCAAGTTTATACGATCGTCTATCATAAGTAAATCCAGAAATGAATTTCCTTTAGGATAAGACGGTGTACTTGTGGCGTACAATTCTAATCTGCGCTCGATAGCATTCATTTGCCACCAATCATATAAAGCATTGCCGCTTGTGTTCGTGGTTAAGTTATCCCAAGCACTATGCTTGGCGTTGAAATCACCCGCTATTAGGAAATAGTTGTTTTCCGAATCTAATTTCAGGTGTCGAAATAGCATATCAATTTCATTGATAAATTACTTACACTGGGTAGCTTGAGGGGCATAAATGGAGACCACATACAGGTGCTTTTGACTTCTCAACGGAATATCTATTATGCAGGCTTCCAGCACCTGAAATTTGTGTACTTCTGTACTATAAATTACCTTATGATAAAGACCTTTTTTAATTAAAACTGCAACCCCACCCCCTTGAGTAGAATGTGGCCTGTCACGTCTGATTATCTTATAGTTTTTATAGACAATTTTGTGCCTTTGGTTTAGTTTAGTTTCACTAGCCAAAAGTACATCAGGGGATTCGACTTCAAGCATGCTGCCTAGATTATCTCTTCTGTCTATGTGTATTAGTGAATTTACGTTCACCGAAATAATTTTTAGTTTTAGTTCAGTTAGAGGGTTGAAGATTTGGATAGAAGGAGTTATTTGAAAACACAGCCGAACAGAGCATATCTATTCGGGCCATTTGTTCCGTCAGTATTTTTTGAAAATTAGCAAATTGTGTTTGCATGGCCGATATCATATTTAATATCTCAGGTTGCGCATCTACTGCCGGTATTTGCCCATTGGTATGTGAGGATTCCACGGGGACTCGTTGCATAGAATTGCCCGTGATTTGTGCATGTGTTACACGCGGGGCAACGAAATTATTATAAGAACGAGTTTTAATTTTTTTCTCTTCTGCCACTTGCTTTTGTTTTGATTCCCATTTTAACTTCATATGTTGAAATTTGGGACAACCCCTAAAATTTGCCGTGTGTCCTGTATTTTTACATAGTACACATGACAGTGTTTCCCTATCCGGAAGCTGTTCCTTTCCCAGCGGACATTCGCCCATGTTATGGTCAGCGAGGCATTTTACGCATCTGAATTTCATATTGCAGTTTGATGCAACGGGTCCAAGTCGTTGACAGCGCATACATTACAGTACGCGCTCAGATTTTCTAATTTTTTCCCAACTTATAATTTGGAGGCTTAGACATTTTATATGTCTAAGCGCATCAACTTTACTATTAGGACTTAGAGATACAATGTAGAAAGGCAATTTGCGGTTGCACTTTCTAGAATTCGCAGTTGAAAACGGTTTTACACCTGTAAATTTTAAACTAGCTGTTTCAACCGTTTTTAATTCCTCGAGTATCACCTCTGGGGAGAACAAAGGATCAACTCCTTTTAAGAGTATGGAAATTGATTTTTCTGATTTTGGGGTGTACGTGTAGTACTCGGTTTTTGCCCTTCCCAACGCAGACTTTACTTTATTGTCACCTTCTAGGTCGTCGCACAAAATTCTAGTTTTTTCAGCACTAATTCTTTTTGTTTTAAAATCTTTACAAGTCAACTCACCCAACTTCATTAAATCTCTCGCTTGTATGTAACTGATGACAATTGGAGGTATTTTTTCCTTTTTTGGTCGCTGTTGTTGCTCGTCCTTGGCTGTCTTTGGCTGCTGCAATTGTTTGTGATGCTGGTGTTGAGCGTCCATTGTTTCGCTTATTTGTAGCGAATGTTGATGCTGCCGCTGGTGATTTGTTTTTTGCTCTCTTTTTGCTTCGGTTTCATTCCGTCTTTTGTTTCGCTCTTCCAGGGCTGCTCGTACTTGTTTGGAAAGTTCTTCGCATTTTTTGATGAGATCAGCAATTAAACTGTTTAGGTCATCGTCTCCTTCGGGAATGTTTGACTCCAGTATCTCCAATTCCTTAAATTTGTTCCCTGCTCCTGAGTAACAAGTATCCTTGGCAGGTATATTTTCTTCTGTGACGGTTTTTTTCGTCACATTTGATTTTTGTCGTTCCATTGACAAGTTTGAGCGGACTTTATTTGCCACTGGGCTGTCATCTATAATTGACACTTCGTTCTTCCTTTTGGTAATTTTTTTGATGGTTTTTGAATTAGCGACTACACATGAGTGTGCCATTTTTAATTCGTCGCTCTTCGTCTTGCCCATTTGGGTTTCGAAACACACACAAACTCGTTTTTTTTTTTTTTTCTTTTTTCGCCGTGCAACGCCGGTCGAACTGCGAAAAACACAGTTTATTCACGAATTCACGCACACACGCACTCGATATTCTTTGTTTTAAAACTGCTCACCGTCTTACGATGTTTGTCGCTTGACGAACGACGAGCGACTAAGAGCAAGAAAGGTTACAAAGAACAGGATTATGATCTGAACTGAGAGCACTTAACGAAACGGGTTCTGTTATAAGACCAGGGACATTTGACACAAACAAGTCAAGGACAGAGGGGGTGCCACGAGAACCTGCGGGAAAATAAGTTGGACAAGGTGGATAAAAAATATTAATTGGTAGTGCCAATGGAAGGGCAGCCAATATATTGCCCCAAGCATTTGCTTTTACACACCCCCAATCTCTATGCCGGCAGTTAAAATCACCACCTAATAGAAATTCACCATTCATTGTGAATAACTTTTTTAAATCTTGCTTGAGCCATTTTCTTTTAATATCCGACGAAGATCCACCAGGGAAATAAACAGAATAGATTTTTACTGTCTTATGGGTTCTTAAGTTAATCATTACACCTACATTCTCCACAAGCCCAGTTGGAATTACAGGTAAAAGGGAATGTTGAATTGACTTCCTGATAAGAATCGCCACTCCCCCACCTATTTGGTCTACTCTATCAATGCGATAGCAGTTAAAGTCAGATGATGGGAGTCTTATATCAAAATCAATGCGATAGCAGTTAAAGTCAGATGATGGGAGTCTTATATCAAAATTAAGCCAAGTTTCTGTTACTAGAGCAACATTAACTTTATAGCTATTTAAGAAGTTTAAAAAGTCATGAAATTTATTGCGTATGCCTTTAGCATTCCAAGTAATTATTTTTATTTGTGTATCTGCCATTTTACTTAACATTATTAGTGTATAAAAACTTAGTGGCTAAATGCGCGATCACATTAAATTGTTCTATTTTCGTTTTACAAACTGATAAATTTGAGATCATTTCCATGCACAAGGAATTTCGTCTCGATTGTGAAGAGTGGTGAATTGTTGTTGGGTAAATTATTGTTATTGTTTGATGAAGAAGCCCCGCGTGAGTCATTTTCCCATGCATTAATTGTTGGTGGTAAACTTCGAATTTGCGGGCTTGAATTTGGAAAGCATTGGCCAGTCCCAGTCGTCGCTGTGGCTGTGGGAGCGTAGGAAAATCACTCATAGAGGCAAACGAAATCGGTTTTTGTCAAGCCTGATGATTAGAAATTTGAGATGATGCAGCGAAATGAGTTCTTGGGTGAGGATGAGCTTTTCTTCCAGATGATCTTTCTTTTATTTCTAAGTATTTAGATCTCCTGGTGCATGTGACGTCAGTAGCTTTATGATTGCTGTTGCAGTTGGCACATTTATTTACAGAAGCGTTATTACATTCGCTTGTTTTGTGTGAACCAGCGCAAGTAGCACAATATGTTTTTATGTGGCAGTTTCTTTCACCATGTCCAAACATTTGACAATTAAAGCATTGTGTCACCTTACCTTTGATTTTCCTTTGGAAGTTCCTATTTACTTGGGTATGAAAAATTGAGCGATAATTTTTTTTAACTTCACTTAATTTAATTGTTCCATTTTCAAAGTGAATGAGATAAAAAAAAAAAAAATCAGTAAATTGATCATATTTTTTTTTCAATTTTTTTAACATCAGAACATTTTAAGCCAAGCGAAATGAGTTCAGCTTTGAGTTCATTAGTTTTTATATCATCCAGTCCATACAAAATAACTTTGAAAGTTTTAGCATTTTAATATCATGAGAAAAATATTGACAATTATCCTCTTATAGTTTTTCTAACACAATATTAAATGATTCAATAGTTCCGAACATTATTTTTATACCAATTGCTAATTTTTTTTTGAATAACATATAATATAATATATATCCAATATTAAGCTTTTTCATGAGGTTATGCACATATTCAGGTGATTTTTGCAGCACTTTGATTGGTGGCACATACACTTTTCTGATTATTGGCGAATCAGTTTCATCCATTTCAGTATTATCTGTATCTGGATGGCATTGTAGGGGAGTGAATTTATTAAAGTAGGGGTTTTTACCAAGCCCACTTGTTGGATACATAGTGGAACGAAGTTTTTTATCGGAGGACAAGTAATTGTCCCCGGTATCAGGCGATCTATCGCGTTTGGGAATGATTGTAATGAGAACTCGCGACCGAGATGAACACGTCAAACGCAGTCGAAAGCTCCGGGTAAACTGGATAAAGTTTTTGTTCTCACTTAAATGTACAGTGTTGCGTTTCATAATTTATTTTCCTGTTCCCAGAATGCTGACCAGATGTGGGGCATGTTTGTAAGCTGAGGTGATCCCGGCAAAGTCCCTAAAAGAGACTTATACTGCGTATAGGATAACACACTTTTCACCGTTTGCTTTATTAATATTACTATCTAAGCGATATACATTCTGTCAAATGTCTACCCGGAATTTCTCATTTAAAATTCCCGCATACGCCTGTTGTCAAATTTTTTTCTGCCACTAAATTGGCACCATTGTGAGACATATTGGCGTAATGTTTGAGTGCTATCTGTCAATTCGCTTGTTGACAGCTGCTGATTTTGTTGGTTTATCTTAAGTAGGTTTTTCGATTTTTATAATGGATGATTTGTTGAGCAAAGTGTTTGCTTTAAATTTTGTATTTCCAACGGAATTTCTTCTGCGGAATCGTTGAAAATGTTGATGAGGACCTTTGGCGACTCAGTTCTATCGAAAACACACTTGAGTGTATGAATGGTACAAAGCATTAAAAGTAGTCGTCAAGGCGTTAATGATTTGCTGTTGTATCCTTTCTCTCAGGCAGCGTGTCTGTGGCGATTCTTTGGAACGCCACTACTTACCTTCTCATTTACCACCAGGTAACCGTCCTCGCGCGCCCTACAACATGAAAAGCGTGTACTTACCCCATTAGAAAAACCTGTAAAACAGTAATTCTTGCTGACATAAAATGCCACCAGCAACAATTGCTAAAATTCCAAAAAACCAGTTTGGTCGCACCATCACGCGACCAACATGAACCCAAACAAATACATAGTACATGTCTCGGGTCGCATTCCTCTACACGTAACCGCAACTTGGTGTGCCTCCTGGCAACCAATATTGCCCGTGCAATATATACACGATATTCTTTTGCGCGCCAGCCGTACACCTGCAGGAATGTGTATCTTTCCTCAGCATAGCATGCCCACATCGATCGGTCACACGACCGACCAATACATGAGGGCATCCGGCTGACGCCCATGCAGTCGAGTTCGCAAATGGAAATTTACCATCAGAATTCGACTGCGAGGATATGCCAGCAAAATGTACACGATCAGCTATAATGCTTTACGCAGTCGTTGATCGTGTAAACATTTCAACCCCTTTGTGAAGCTGCAATCATGTAGATTGAGATGATCCTATGTCTGCATACCAGTGGATACACACGTTGAGCTGCAGAAGCAATCATCGTGTGTGTGTTTCACCCCTTTTTCTTGTTTGCTTGACCAAAAAGCTAATCTTACCTTATATGGTCACCGAAGCGATGAAAAGAATTTTTGGTATTCTGTCGCTTCGGATAGAATAATCAATCGCGATACAGATTCCGTGGAGGCGAGTCGTGCCTCCACGTTAAACAAATTAGAGTCAGTCGTTAATTGCGGTCGAGGGAGTTCTGTGAAAAACCATTTGGGCTAAGTCGGATATGGTGCGCCTAATCATCATCATCATCGGCACTACAACCGGGAACCAGTCTTGGCCTTATTTAGCAAGTCCTGAGGCTTGTTAAATTTTCCATAATAATTTGTTTTTTCCGGGCAAGGTAATTAGTGGTGCGCCTAATAGTTAACATTTAATTTGTACTTACACTTTGTGTCCGGAAATTACATATCAATACAGAATAGTGAACGTTTAATGTATACTTACAATTTGTGTCCTGAAGTTACATATCAATACAAATATGAACGTTTAATTTATACTTATACTTTGTGTCCTGAAATTACATATCAACACAAAAGTGAACGTTTAGTTTATACTCATACTTTGTGTCCTGAAATTACATATCAATACAAATACGAACGTTTAATTTATTCTTATACTTTGTGTCATGAAATTACTTAACAATACTTAAAGACTAATTTCACCAGACGAACGATAATTGTGTTATAACTCCAAAGGGAATAAATAAATTGAGAACAAAGATATACAAGACGGAGTTTTAATTCGTGGAGTAAGGGACAGAAGTAAACCGGTTGGGCAAACGTGGTGAACCTGTGCCCCCGTGGCACCCAAAACATTTCCATACCACGAAAACACCACATGTCTCCTTGTCCTTAAAAAGACGAGGGACCTCTTTATTAGACCCCTGCTGAGAAGGCCCGTTGCGGTTGCCACCGTGCTTCCTCAGACCTGAGGGAAGAGTGACGACCGTTTGTTGAGTTTTCCGTCTCCGAAAGGGGTCCTGTCAATCCGCTAGGCTCAATAAGACAATTAATTTAAAGACGGATTTTACTTATTTAACAAGTATTATATTTTAAATGATTGACCTCTTCACTATCTTGAATATGTATTTAAATTTGGTAATTTTAATTTGTTAATTTATTGGCGTCCTTACACCTCGCACGAATTAAGTAGTCCGATAGTATTTAAATTGAATCAAAAATATAACTTTATTTTTCGTTAACACTTAAGACTACTTATTTTTAATACTTAGGTTGCGGCTATGCCGATGGGTGTCTCCATTAAGAATGTGTGTCTTCGTGTAGATTTGATTGATTGAAGGCGGAAACCCAATTTTTATTTAGCTTAATGCGAGCTTAAATTAACTTAACATAAAACCTTACAGACTATCTTAAAATCTAGAGTAGTGGATAAGACATTATTCAATTATTCAATCGAAGAAAAAAGGAGAAGATAACCAGGAAGTTGAAGATTACTTGGCGATAGGGGCGGTAGGAGGCCAGGGAAGAGCGAGTGTATGTGGGGGTGGTAAACGCGGCCTTTTTGCGAAAGTAGAGGGCATGTGTACGGACTGATACAGGGGCGTGGATTAGGGACCAGGGCGGGGGGGGGGGGGGTGGGTGGGGTTTGAAAGGTGTAGGGGAGAACTAGTTTGACGGAGGGAGAGGAGAGGATTGCAGGGTAGGAGGGTTATTGAAAGGAGGGGGCGGATTTAGCACGGGTTTTTTCTGAGACGTCGTTTAAGAGCGGGAGTGGAGATGTTGAAATCGAAGGAGGTGGGGAAAGAGATGACCTGTCGTAGCATACGCGAGACGCGAGATGGGTTCGTTAGCGGCGTAAGAAGTGTGATAAGCGGGCACGTAAAACAGTCGAGGGTTACGTATGTTACGGGGGTTTGTATGAAATGTTAAAGTGGAGAGCAAGCTTGGGCAATTGATTAAGCCAGACAGAAGGCGATGGACAAATATGATGTCGGCATGGATTCTGCGCTCTTCAAGTGTGTTTAGATTGATTAGAGGGAGCCGGCTTGTGTATGGTGGTAGAGTCAGCGGATTTACCCAGTTTAGTGCAAGAAACGACGTTGAACACCATCAATCCTGCGAATGTGAGTCACTTCATACGAGGACCAGACCTGACTAGCGTATTCGAAT
The DNA here is from genome assembly GCA_963931805.1 of Microdon myrmicae. NCBI lineage: Eukaryota > Metazoa > Arthropoda > Insecta > Diptera > Syrphidae > Microdon > Microdon myrmicae. Next base: position 57,824,395 of record OZ007500.1, on the reverse strand, counting down.
AGTGGCCGAACAAAGGTTGTGTAGAGTGATCGGGTAACATAGGGGTTAAGAAATTCCTTCGACCAGCGTTTGATAAACCCAAGGGCGGCGTTGGCCTTGAGAATTATGTAATCAATATGTGCGGTAAATTTGAGCTTCTTGTCGCATGGGACGCCCAGATCGCGAATCAATTCAACCGATGGTTTTTATGAGAAATAGAGCCGAAAATTGCAACGTAAAATTATTAACACACAGATCGAGGTATTCCATAAAATTAAAGATATTCCTTTCTATATACAACAACGCAAGAAACATATTTTGAATGCAAATTTCAGAACGGGACAGAGACGGTAGGGCTTTTTGGTACGGACATTGTCGTGATTAACGGTTCCTGCAAATTGGACACATACGACATGACGATGAACACAATGGGAGTCGCCGCCGAGAAACACGTGCGAGACAAGCATTCGTATGGCGATTTGGAGGACTGCTGCGTCAACGCAAGGTTACACGAAATAGCAATCGAAAGGGAACCAATGTCCAAAATTACAACAAAAAGGATTCATGAGCTACAAAATCTATCCCTAGAAATACAGAATCAACAAACCTTCTGGTCAAAGGCCCTACAAAAGATACCAGAACGAACACAAGGGATCCTGATGTCTGTAATTGGAGTCTTAAATCTAATAGGGATTGCTTGTGTCATCTGGAAATGTAGCTGTGGACCTAGAAGAACAACCATAACCCTTTTTAACAAATGCTTTAACAGAAGGAACCGAGTTGCCCCAGACCTAAGGTTGGAAGTGGCAAGAACACCAGAGCCACCTAAATTGGCGGAGGTTTTTGAACCGAAAACACCTAAATTCAATCTAAGGATAAAATACCCTCAGATATGTCAAAAAGGGGATACGTGTTATGGATGCTTCTAATGTTCAAAATACCATTGTCAGTGAAGACACATAAAATCGTTTTACTATTGTCAGTAAAGACACATAAAATCGCTTAAATTGCAAAATACCATTGTCTGTGATCAGAAGTAATCCTCCATGAAAATCCAACTTATGAAGAGAAACTTTAGAATCTACAGTTCAAGAATGTCTGGAAATTGAAATCACACAACCACATCCTGCCCGAATCAAATGAAATGGAATCCGAAACCTATAGAAAACCCATAGGTGAATATTCTGAACAGAAACCCATGACGATCGAAAATCACCTGAGCCCGCATAACCCGAAACTTGCGAGACGCACGGAATTTGAGGGTTCCCACGCATCCGGATGCATTGGATGTCGAGTTGCAGTGGTATCAGGAATTTGAATCAGCCAGTTAGTCAGTCGTTGTCACGTCCAAGTTTGAAGAAGATCTCGTCCTTCCGTTCTTGTCAGAAAAATGAATAAAGCTAAATGAATAAAGTTAAATAAATAGAGTTTACTGAGTGAAGAGAAAGTAAATGTATAAAGTGTACAAAGCAAACAGAAATAAAAACTATAGAACAATATTATGTAAAATTAAAAGTTTACTGAGTGAACAGAAAGTAAATGTATAAAGTGTACAAAGCGAATAGAAAAAATATAGAAAAAAGAGTGTAATTAATTAATAATAAGATTGTAATCGATTAATAAATAAATAAGATTGTAATTAATAATATTAATAAGATTTCAATTAATTAATAATAAGATTGTAATTTTATAATATTGTAATTAATTAATAATAAAATTGTAATTAATAATATTAATAAGATTGTAATTAATTAATACCAAGCTTGTAATTAAATAGTGTTGTAATTAATTAATTATAAAATTGTAATTAGTTAATAAATAAATAAGATTGTAATTAATAATATTAATAAGATTGTAGTTAATTAATAAATAAATAAGATTGTAATTAATAATATTAATAAAATTGTAATTAATTAATAATAAGATTGTAATTTGATAAGATTGTAATCAATTAATAATAAGATTGTAATTGATTAATAAATAAATAAGATTGTAATTAATAATATTAATAAGATTGTAATTAAATAATAAATAAATAAGATTGCAATTAATAATATTAATAAGATTGTAATTAATAATAAAAATAATATTGTAATAATTAAAGTTAAGTTTAAGGTTAAAATAACCGTTTATAAAAAAAAGAGACTTCCCGCAGCAGCATTTCCTTGGTTCCAGTCTCCGTCCCTCCTTGTCCAACGGAAACGCCAGAGGCTCCACCCACGAACCGTATCTGGCCCGCGGACTTAGTTGGTGCAAAAATATATTACTTGGTGTGCAGCCCATTGAGGCATAACAATATATATATATATATATATATATATACATATACATATATATATATGTATATATATATATATATATATATATATATATATATATAGTTGGTGCGAAAATATATTACTTGGTGTGCAGCCCATTGAGGCATAACAAGATATATATATATATATATATATATATATATATATATATATATATATATATATATATATATATATATACATATATATATATATATATATATATATATATATATATGTATATATATATATATATATATATATATTTTTTTTTTTTTTATCAAGTTCCATTTATCGAAAAAAATTCCGTCGTCCACCCTCGAGTACATTTTTTTTAAAAGAAATGTGTAAAATTTAAAAAGATCACTGCGTATTATTTTGAGGTAAGCAAACTTGAAAATACTGTTTTGAGATAAATACGTTTAAAGTTTTCAATAAGGCCAGGAGCCGGTTGGACGGGGCTGGAAATGCTCCATTTCATTCAATTTCCTTGAAATCGGCTCAAAATTTTGAGACAACATTTCTGAGATGCTGTACTTTTATGAAAAAACGATGAATGTATGAAAATGATAATAAAGTATCCCCCTTAATCAAAAAGCGAGTAGTTACCATTCTATTATTTTTATGATATCGCGCCCAGGTACGCTTTTTGTGATATTCCACTGACCATACTTTTCAGTTGTATTAAAAGTTAAAAGAGTTGGATGGCGTATCGAGATTTGTGGGGTGTGACAGTTTGTGAGGTTGCCTTTCGCCAGAATTATTTGAATTTTGGGTGGTTTAGTAACAAACAACGATGCTCATCTCCAGAATGTTTATTCTTTTTTAACAAGAACAAACTAATAGGTTAGATGACGTCCAAATCAAATAGTAAAATCAAATGCATTACCTTAAGTGATGTCTGACAGAACCGATTTGGAAAGCGGCATAATACAAATAATAGAATATTAACTAATTGCTTTTCGACTAAATGACAGACTGTCGCTATTTATTAGCCATAATTTATTCGTGCATCGTATTTTGTGGGCTGTAAATCCCCCAACTGGCACCCTTTCACCATTCCAGTCGATGTACAATGATATCGAATTGCGCATTGCATGTGTGATTACTCGTCCGAACTGTTTAATGGTTCTTTAAGCGTAATCATAAACCAGTTAGAGACTCGCTTTGTCAGGAATGCAATTGATGTGGACGCCATCGAGTCGCTATGTCAATTGATGTGGGCTGTTAAATGCACTGGAGCAACAGAGTAATTTAACCTCATAACACACTAGTGAATCTAATCATGCAGGTGAGGGATATATTGTATATCACACGCCATAAATGTGAATTGATGCAGTATTCATGTAGCCAGTAGGTCTGTGAAAACGTGGAATTGGGTTAAACTATAACAGCCTTTGCATTTCCGATCGGCCGTTTCGCTATTACGTGCATAGAACCGAGCATAAACACCAATATGCTCTTAATTAGGAATACTAAAAACCCGGAACACTTTAATTGACTTTCACCTCAAAATTAACCGCCCTATTATAAAGGTGATTACGTTGATTGTTGCGTTATCAGATTGGGAGACTCATAACTGTGGCACGCGATATGTCAGCACGATATTAATTAAATAGCAGTGTACAAATTCACAAATCTAAATGCTGGAACTATGAGCTGAGCGCCTGCATGATGGTTTTTATTCAATCAACCGATGGAATAATTCGTGGATGGCTTCGGGAGAAAACTAGAAAATATTCATAATGTACTTCAATTCTTTTTATTTAATCCCATGAGCTCACCTAAATTGCCACTTCAGTGTAAATATTATTTTCCCTGCTTCTCAATTACATGGTATTTTTACCTCTCCGCTTACTGCTGAGGAATGGAAACATACGGTTTTGTCAGATAGAATGTGAACGGTATAGAATAGATGTTATCCCTTTGAGGGTTTTCGACAACCACATTGTTATGAATATCAACCAATACGAATTCATGGCAAAGAAAATGCATATTATTGCCATCGGTATCGAACAATATCATCCAATGGTCCTCTGTTCTGGTCGAGGACCCAAGTTATTTTTAATTAAAGTCTACAGTTTTAATCATGTTAGTTGATTTAAAATCCGAATTGATATTTGATCCTTTGTGGATTGGTTGATATTATAATTTGTCCTCTGTGAAGTGGATTTATTTAATTCGCTGACCATTCTGACTTCAAAGCTAAGCTGTGCCGGTGTCTACGAACCCCGGTGGTATCACGGCCGGGCAGGCTGTTGGTAGGTTGGCAAAACAAAGCGGGACGACCATCGAATACTGTAAAGATAATACTATCATTTCTTACAGCACTCAAATCCCATTCTACTAAAAATGACGGTATATGAGTTCAGATAGGAAATGCGCTGGAAATGGAAGAGAAGATGTTTTTTAAGCAATTTATTATTGTTAAGATAAATGATATTTATTATTATTAGAATTTATACATATCATGGTGAAAAACACCCACAAATCTCGCCCCAGTATACGTAAGTGGGGTAGGTGCAATATATAAGCATTTAAGATCAATTTACACCGATTCCTCCTTTTCTTGTTGGTTTTACGTCTTCTTCCGCCCACATTGTGCTCTGACAATTAAGGATACTGTGGGGGTTCTTTAAGGCGGCCGAAAAACCACCCATCGTCCTAACCCAACTCTCCTTTCCCAACCTGCAAATACCATTACCGATAATTAAGCCGCTTACCTGAATATGAGCTGTTCAAAGCTCTTCTTTGATCAGTTCATACCTGAAACATAAGCCCACGGCAAGATTGCCATCTTGCCGTGACATCAAACAAACAGCATCAACTAAACCATCTCGGTACATTTGTCATGAACCGATCGGTTACTATGGGTGGCCATAAGCTCATCAAACACACGCCAATCTTTCTGTGTGTTCTTGTTCCAACAATCCGTTGGTCCATAAAGACAAGTCGGGCAACTTACTTGCTTACACAGTGGCACCCCAATTTTCCGACGCCCAAGCGACAACCGATCAACGAATCCCACACGATCATGATTGTTATTCAAACAATCATACCAATGATGATCATGTCCCACGTACCGTTTTCCTAACCCAAACAATAACCTCCACCCTGACCATTGCCATGGTGAACAAATCTTATGTTTACTTATACTCACAGAAAAATGTATTGCCTGCAACGGCATGATTTTAACCGATCATGTAAACAACCGATGTTCCCATGTCACATTGGCTAAGACAAACAAACGCGCATCTCAGCGTATGACCCCCGAAATAGCGTTTCTGTTTACATAATACACAGAAACCTATTTCTGCATCAGGCGATCGCCACTATCGTTTATGATGGCAGGGCAGCCAGCCTCCGTACATCGGTCATCATATTTGACCAGCTGCATGTTTGTTTTCGTTTCCTTCACCCAACGCATGTTTCGTTTGTCTTTCTTTCCTAGGAAAAGACATTCAACCTATGGAGACGATGTCGATGGGAACATTCACCAGGGATGCGTATCGGTTTCTCATTGGTCGTTGGGGGGAAGGAAAGATTGTTTTCCCCTACGATGACATGAGTGGAAACCCACCTCACTCATTGAGGTTGGTTCAGCATAGCGCAGCTTACATGGAATCTAATGTAGATGTCACGAGGAGTCCGATTATATCACTGGAAGTAGGCGCAACTACTTTTCAGGAGTCATCTTGCTCAGTTCACTTCATTTTCTGCGACGAATGCGATTTACAATCCAATAGTTTGTTGTTTAAACATCTTGCTAATTTTAGTTAAATTCCACTTACGTAACTAATCAAGTGTGTTTGTAAATGTGTTATAATGAAGTGAATAGTTTGTGTGTAAAAGTACAACTTTGTTTGGTCTCAGCGTTTCACCCTGCCTGTTGACTGTTGGTGGTAAGTTTTTCCGTTTATCCCACAACATTGTACTACAGTTTAAAAAGAATGTTTACCTTGACTGACGTTTTGACATTGACAGATCCTGAGAAAAGTCTAAGGATACGTACAGAATGTTATGTCCCTTTTGAAAAACCTATAGACGAGAGCGCTTCGCACTTTGCAAGACCTAGTTCCCCAGCCCCCATGCTCCTGACACAACGTCTTTTTTTCAAAAATGTCATTTTAATTTCATTTTTAATAATCGTGACTCAAACATAAAAAAATCTAAACCACACTATGGATTCCATTTGGTTGTAATTCTTTATTGAAATTAATTTACGTGGTAAGAGTACCTGAAAAGTCATTGAACGAACCACATCAATCGTCGTTCGTCAAAAAAAAAAAAAAAAAAAAAAAAAAAATTAAAAATATTACGTTTTTTTTCTTCTTGGTTTCGGTTTTGCCGAGCCGGTGTTTTCTTGTTGATTCCTTCCCTTATGGTAGTGTCGTACCATCACTCCTACGCCTACTAGGTTTGTGGGACAGTAATGCTTATTAAATTTTATACTGCGGGAGGCCAAATAGAGAGGGATGCTTATAGAACCAAGAAAAGAAGAAACAAGACAAAAAAATCTAAACAACATATACGAGTAATTAAACTTAACTTTTGGGGGTGAAATGGGGGTGCCAGACATGGGCACGGATTCTTTATCACCCGCCAACGACTTCTTCTCCATTATTGTCACCAAAAATTCCAGCACCAAAAGGGAAGAAATGAAATGCACTGTTGTGTAGTTTTATTGTTTTATTATTTCTTTTATTAGTTTTAACTTATGTTTATCTCTAACACTTTGGTTATGTCTTCATTTATCATTCCGTGGCAAACATATAACATAATTGTAAACAGTCTATTGTGAAAAGCAACGCGTTTCTCTTTCTAGATTGACTAACGGGACACTACGTTCATCTGACAACACGTCTCTTTACTTCTGACACACGCTGCCGTAGTTGAATAACGACTTGCTGAAAAAAGGATAAAGACGGGTAATAATAATTGTTAAAAATCCTTTAACACCGCCTATTCCCAGGTGCATCATCCTTCGGAGTGCGCTTCTATTTCCCTAGGGCGCCCTGGGGCTGGACACAATCAACCACCCACCAGGAGCTGCCTAAGTTAAGTCGCCCACCTTAAACCAATCGCGACAGGCCGGCACCTCCTTACATCCCGCCGTTCGGTCGAGGTCGTAGCTGCCGTATATCAAGCGCCGTAGTCGAGACCGGTGCCGATATGCGGGTCCTCTCTCGATCGGTGAGCCGCGCAACAAAGTGCCCGCCCCCCTTTACCAGTCCCAGCGGCAAACAATCCGCCATACAAACGTATGGACGAAAGCCACCGACTCTGGACTCGGTTTTCCTCAATTTTATCCAGTGACACATCGTAGCACGATGTCAGTGAGTTACAATAGGTCTCATCTCCTGGCACTTCGTTGTACGATGCCAGCGAGCCCCAATAGGTCCCGTCTCCTGACACTTCGTCGTACGATGTCAGCGAGTCCCTATGGGGTTTGATCTATTAGATAGGTGCAACCTGTTGGCAGATACCGCCAACAACAGGTTAACACCCACAGCGCCTCTATCTGCCTCTTCCCGCATACGCTACTTCGTCACTGCGGACGGGAGCAGATTTCCGATGGGTTCCGACCTACTCGGCGGATAAGCCTGTTGGTCCAAGTGACCCACAACAGGCCAATGGACCACACCGCACACGCTTTCCCTTGACCGCATCAAGCGGAATAATCCGCGTCCAACAGATTTATCTACACAGGCCCAAACTATAACCAGGAAGTTGCCATCACGACAGTTCCCTTAACAATTACAGCGCCTCTCGAAGTACGCAGGGCCACCTTCTTTTCCAAGCGTACAGCCCTCCCCACAGCACCGCACCACCCATTCGAGCATCCCTTCAGCCCTACCTCCTTTATTTCGTGACTACGTCACTGAGGAGGGGGGGGGGGGGGGTACCGTGGTGGGACCGCCAAACCCCACGGTTCGCTTTCCTAAAAAACCCCCATCCCTACAACCCAGTCTGCACAAACTTTCGCTAATGTAATCGCATTAGCACCTTAAACGCTTCACACATGAAATAGATCCAATTATATAACCTAAAAGTACCTGTAAGAGAATTCTTACCTGCATTCATTTATTTGAATTCAAAATTCCTCTTAAATATTCTGTCCCGAACAGCATATCCCTGAAAAGAAAATTTATCGGTTCACATATCATGTAACCATCCCAACCAGGGATAATGATCATTGCGCCGCCTATTCCCAGCTTCATTCACGTGTACAACAAATCCCTTTTCATACACATTGGCATATGGAATATCATGTATGATGGTGTGCTCAGAGTCAATGTACCAGAAGGGGCTAGATTCATTGGGTACGCACATGATTTGGCAATAGTAGCCGTCGCTAAACATGTAGATGACCTGATTTGCTCCCAAGCAATCCAGAGCATTAAATGCTGGCTAGATAGGGCCGGACTGAAACTAGCTGGACATAAGACGGAGGCAGTTTTAATAAGCACCCACAAGAAAGTTGAACACCTTGATTTGGAAATAGACGGACAAATAATCAGATCCAGTCCCTATATTAAATATCTTGGTGTTATACTCGACAACAGGTTGAGCCTCAAGGAACACCTGAGGAAAACGAGTGAAAAAACGGCAAGAATATGCAAAGTTTTGGCGAGACTGCTACCCAATGTTGGAGGAAGCCGGCCCCACATAAGGAAACTCATAAACAGTGTCAACACCTCCACTATAATGTATGCAGCGCACATATCGGCAGGAGCCGCACAGTATAAGTCACACATGAGGGGAATGAAAACAGAGCATATACTGGCATCACTAAGAGTATGCTGTGCATTTCGAACGGTATCCGAAGATGCCATAAATCTTTTGGCCGGGAGGACACCACTTGACATTGCAGCTAAAGAAAACGCTGCATCGTATAAGGTCTCCCAAGAGAATCGTCGGAGAATGCGGTCACAATTATAGCTCTCAAGCCTAAGAGAATGACAACGAAGGTGGGATTTTTCCACCAAAGGAAGATGGACCCACACCATGATACCTGATATAGAAACATGGGTGAAAAGAAAATATGGCGGGCTGAATTACTACTTGACTCAGCAAATATCAGGACATGGATGCTTCCGGCAATACTTGCAGAAGTATAAGCATGTGAATCACCCATACTGCTTGTATTGTGAAGGCAAAATGGAAAATGCGGAACACGTACTCACAGAGTATGTGAGATTCGAGACCGCACGAACGATTTTGGAGAGACACACGAGACGGACAGTTGCTCCGGCTGGAGTAATATAATACATGCTTAGTTCAAAACAGGCCTGGTTTTAGTCGGTAAAAACCCGGCATGCCCCTGGATCGGTCTAGAGGTATCTTTTGAAGATTTCCACTTTCCTACGGAAACCAAAAAAAAAAAAAAAACGCATTGGCTGGCGACCTTTTTTTCCCAACAATAAACAACCCAAGCAGCTGCGTGTAATTATCGCAATCGAGGCTGACGCCAATTTCCCTAACTCGCACCAAGTGCAAACAAAGAACGCTGTTCCTCCATAGGCTTCCTGGCGATACCATAAACAATACATATCGTTTGTGGCATCCTAAATGCAGTTTTCATTTAATGAGTGGCTGCTATTTATCCAGCTGACCCTCATTATCGAACGATGCATATGTCACTTTTCCATTTGTCTCGTAATTGCCCTGAATCCATCCCTCATGACCTCGATGCATAATCAAATACAAACCCATTAGCATCCCACGAAATTCGATTTGTTTGTTTCAACGAACACACATCTTCTGGATGCACATTATGCCCCTTCTTGGTGTTTCAGATTCGTTGACATGGTGGGTTCCATGAAAGAACCCATGTACACACTTACATGTGTACTACCAACGATCTTCATCCCAAACGATTGAATATCGTTGAGTCTCATTCCATCACCAGACCGATCCGGTCGGGTCTCCATTACGCTATATTAGCGCCCGGTACGCATAAATACGATGGGCCACCTTTTTACCATCGAGAGGTGCGATCGGAGTTCGCACCCCTGTGAGTCGTGTGTGTGCAAAATGGCAAACGCCAATATCCTCCGTCCTGCCTGTTGGATGTGACATTTAAAATCGCATAAAGTTAAATAACTCCCAATTATGAGCAAAGTGTTATTTCGGTAATAAGTTTGATGTTTAGTCCGATAAAGTGTGATGTCCACATCAGCGGAGTCATTAATTGTGCTTATTTTTAAAGTAATTTGTTTTGCGCCAGCCATTAAAGGGACAAATAAAGTGATGATCTAATTGATAACTTAAATCAGTGCGTTTGACTTTCTTTCCTGGTATATGTCTTGCTCTGCGGTTTGGAACTTTTACTTACCAGGTAAACTATCTTTCAGCGGAACTTTAGTGACAATAGACGATGGGGATGGGAGTGAACGGAGCGCCCATGCCTGGTACAATACTTCCTCCCCACAGGTACAACAGGATAGGTCTTATGATGGTTTTATATAAGCTTGACTGTTGGAATGACACTTTTGGTCCTTAGTAGCGCGGTCATGTAAGTATCTTCAAAAAGTTCATTGCCAGGTATACCGCATTCTTTCCAATTGGAGTATTCATTCCTTCGATTACCAAGTTGAGCTGTTTGCTTTCCCTAGCGGTGTCTGAGGGATTTTTTCCGCTCGAATTTCTAAAGCAAATTCCTTTAGATATGGGTGTTTTGATACCTATATAAGGTTGATACTTCTTCTAGGTGTAATACCACGCGTGAAAAACATGGTATATATCCCACGCTTTTATCCTTTTAGGTACAATTTCCTTTGTTCTTTGTGTCTCTATAAAGATGCATCGCAAACATCCTTCTCCGAGGGGCACAGCACTTCATTCTGTGGTAGCGATGTCGTCTATTCTAAACTTCCCTTTTGATACTGAGTACTTGTTATTATTAATATTTATTGGCCTGTAGGAAGTCGGAAATTCATGGCCTCACTGACTCGGCTGCGCCATCGCTCCCTGTCCTGTGCACCCGTGGTTCTGAGTACCGTATTTTAAAGTCTCCTTCAGTCGAAGGGTTTTGATTAATTGTCACCCCATATTATGCTCGGGGTCTCCGTTTTTGGCAGCCATACGCATCATTGTGCACATCCGCTTGCTTATACTGACCAGAACCATCTATTTTATTAGAACTCTCTTAACTTCGATCTCCTTACTGTTTTTTGAACACGTTAGTTAATGAAAGCCACATTTTAATTTTATTATTATTTTTATTGCGAGAGTATCTTTTATTTTGAGAGAGTAATTTAATCATGTTAAGGGAAAACTTTTTTTTTTAATTCTCAAAGAGAAAGTCCCCTTAACCTAATACATTCAAAAAGAACGAACTCGTGCAATCATTCTCCACAAAGTTACTCTCAGATCTTCTTGACCAACATTCAACTTTGCTCATAAATTCCTTTCGTAGTCAGTAATTCAAGAATATAACTAAATACAAGCGGCAATCATTCCACAGGTTTCAGCAGCCTTAAAATCTCCCTCAGCATCCTATGTATTCACAAACGTAATTAACAATAAGTCGACGGGTTGTCTAGGGATTTCATTCTCCTGTGAATAATCCATGAATCGCTGGTGTAACATAGGGAACCAATGTTCGGCGATTGACTTTAATACAATTTTCACGGTAATAATCGAATGAGAATTAATTATGCGACCCTCTTTACCCACGCGGCCAGTTGTGCGCCGATTTTCGCACGGCATTACTTAAAACTTAGGCGAGTGGTTCAATTGAGTTTATCGGTTATCAATTATGTGCAAAATTAATAAGAGAGTAACGAGCAAATTGATTTCAATTTAACCCAACACCGTGAATATGGATTCGACTTTCGAGTAAATTGACCATAATCGGGGCGACAGGATTCTCATTACGAATCGTAATGGGATGGAAGTTTGTGTAGCCATAAATTTCAAGTGCACACACAAATGCGTACAAGGTTAAGAGCGATTTAAGAAATCGACAGTACGCAAACATCTATACAACGCACTTTTTGAAGAATCCAAATCTCGTACGTTTTTGTTTACGTATATTCTAAATTCTAAAATCACATTATCAATTCTATTGCCTGTGAGGTGGTTTTCAGTACCTTTATGAGTAGAGCCTCAGAACATTTTTAGAACTAGGCCAGCCTGTCGTTAAAGGCGACAAGGGCTGAGTCATAAATCGGGTCCCAACGCATAGTCACATGCAACCAAATAATTAAGACGAAGACGGTCCGAAATGACATAACAACCACTAAATTACCCTAAGTTCAGGTCTTCTTCTTTCCTGCTGTTGGTGATGGACAATGGGACACTAGCCACGAACTTAAAAAATAAAGCCACTTATTTTTCCTGAAGTCAGCTCCAGATTCTGGTTGTTTAACACCATCTGTGATTCAGCCAGTTCTTCAATGCCGAATGTGAAGTTCTACCAAAATGTCGTTTAGCTCATTCTCCGTTGACCGCACATGGAATATCAATATTAGTTCTGAAAAACTGTATCCCAGATATCTCTCTATTTTACAAAAAAACGGTTGAATGGCTGTTCCGTTGCGAGCAGCATTTTTTTTTTTTCGCTGATGGGGGAAAAAACAGGTGTTCTTTCCCCCATCAGCGATAAGGGCTTCGGGAAAAATTCTTAATTTCCTGGCAGTGCTCTGATCATGCAGAAAAGGTGAGTGCTAGATAATCTGTGGCGCCAAACCCCACGGCCCACTTACCTGAAAAAACCCCCATAAGTCCGCTAATCCAATCACATTAGCATCTTAAATGCTTTACGCATTAAATAGAGCAATTTATAATCTAAAAGCCCCTAGAATAGAATTCTTACCTTTCATGCATCTCTTCGCATACAAATTCCCTATAAGAATTCCTTCCTAACTTATCATAAATTCCTTGAAAGAAAATTCATCGGTTCACATATAATACAACCGCATAATCAGGGAATATTACCCTTGAGTTGTCTTATCCCAGCCTCAACATGTGTACAATAAAAACTACCTACATACACAATGGTTGGCGACCACTTTAACCAACGATAAGCAGTCCAAAGCAGCGGCATGTAATTAGCACCATAGACGTTGAGACTAATTCCCCAACTGGCACCATGTGCAAGTTTATTTATTTAGCTGACTCTAATCACAGACCGATGCATTAGGTCGCTTCTCCTTTGTTCTTTTTCCCTAGCTGTAGGTTTTGTTTATCCTTGCTGAAATGCATCCATAAACACGGTGATGTGTACGAACACACATACACACCACTGCACCAAAAGATCGTGACTATCATCAGCTATCTTACATAGACTTAGCTTCTCTAGAATTAGGGTAGTATAAGATTTCAATTAAGTTAAGTTAAGTGCTTTTACATAAAATTAAAAATTAAAAAAAAAAAAAGCTAAGTTAAGTAAGTTAAATTTTAAGAAAAAAAAAACAAAAAAAATTGTCAAAGTTTTTCAAATTTTTCTTTGTCTTTCAAATAATTATAAGTATTGCCACAAAGTTCTGTCGCCGAAAGGCAAATTATACAAATGTTAAGTAATGTTTAGCTTAGAGCGTCTGCGAAGGACCAGTAAGTTATAATATAAGATAATTAAGCCAGAATTTAAGCATTGTTGTCTAGCATGTCATTTTAATTTTAATTTAGAAACTAAGAATATAAAAAGAAAATAAAAAATGTTTTAAAAATGAAAAATGAAAATGACCAAAAGATCGTATCTCCTTGGTGGCCACACCCTTAAGAGAAAAATGTTCTCTCTCTCTCTCTTCCGTTCCTTAACCCTCACCAAGGATGGAATTTAAGTCAGAGTTCTATCCTCGGGGAGTCTAATATCATCTGCCGACCACGCTGGTCGCGCCATCTCCCGCTCTCCGTCGACTGCGGAGATGCGTAAATTCCTGGGTCGCAATTAACACCCTCGCGAGTTGCAACGAGTCGTCCATGTGAATTGATTGTGTTTTGTGTAATACAGTCCCTGCCACCCCGCGATACGTTAAGTGCCTCGCGACCTAAATATAGAGATTCAACCTACTATAAGTAATAACTCCATTAAATAAATTCAAAAGCAATAGCCGAGTGATAAAATCAAAGTACTTGACAACTAATAACTTGTGTATTTTATTTATGGATTTTTCGTTTTATTTTCTCCTGCCTTTTGGTGAACAGTTTTCGTGTGTGCTTTCACGTAATGTTTGGCGGAACATTTTTAAGAACTTTCATTTGGCAGCGAGTGGGTTGATGGTAGAATCCGCGTCCATGCCGGCACACAGACCAACAGATCCCCACAAAACTGTTCAAAATAACTGACACTAGCAAAAAGACGTTAGGTGAGCTAGCGCAGAAGGAAAAAACTCGTGAAGGACACGACCGAGTCATCGCAGCGTGCAAAAAGTAGTTAGTCGGGCGAAAAACGACACAAAGTCCCACCAAAGGGCTACCAACCATCAAGCAGCCAGAGGTAGACTTCGATGGACCGGAAAGGACCAGCCGATGGATTTACAACCAGGAATTGTCCATGCATACTTAACGATGGACAAACGCCGAAAGCGTACGAAAAAATTTACGAAGACATCACCGAAAAAGTCATGGAAGTAGAATTGCTGATCATGGAAAGGGGGGGAAAGACATGCCCAGGGTGAGAAAGAGGAACCCAATCCATCCGATTCCGTTAGCAGGCTGATACAAAAACAAATAACTGCCGTGGATGGACTAAGAAAGGTCTGTACACAGTTACCTGGCCTTGAGTGGGATGAGACAAGAGAATTTTCCCAAGTCAAGGTGGAGTGCATCGAACGCTATTGAGAACGAATTCAATCTCTGCACGAAAGAACATATGAAGAGTCTCCTGATCTCAATCAACAAGGAGCAATGTGGCTATTAGGAATAAGGAGTCAATTTCCCAGGTGTAGGAATCAAGTAACTTATTATTTTTATTATTTATTGGTCTGTAGGAACCTGCAAGGTCATGACCTCACTGACTCGGCTGCATCATCGTTCCCTGTCCTGTACATTCTCTTTCCACACTTCGCCCTCTGAGCGGATCTCTTGACTGTCGCGCTTTACGTTGTCCTCCCATCTTCGTCGCGGTCTTCGCACCGGTCTCTTTCCCGTTAGTGTCTCTTCAAGATTTCTATATACGGTCCCGTTGTTTCCCACTCTCGCTGCGTGTCCAGCCCATCTAAATCTTCGCGACCTGGGTATTTTCACGATTGTAGGTTTGGCGTACAGCTCTTCCAGTTTGCGGTTGTGGAGTCTCCTCCTTTACCCTGTCTCTTCATCATATCTAGCCCCGAAGATACAACTTAAAACTTTATTCTCAAATACGCGAAATTCGTGTTCTTCCCGTTTTATGAGAGCCCATGTTTCTCATCTTTATATCACAATCGGCATGGCTATATAAACACGGAGCTTTATATTACGTAAAATCAGCTGTTACGCACAAAACCCTCCACCCCCTAATACCTACCCCTTTGGAGCTAGTCGACACCATTAATCGGGCATAAATTAAATATCGTGATATCAATTTAATATCAAACAAATTGAACTAAACGTTGAATTTAACTTAAATGCAAGACGTGATAAAAGAACCATATGTTGAACACGTGGACCAGATGACCAACTTTCAAGTAAAGTTGTTGAGAATCATAAAATGCATCTCTGCAATTTTATGATCCTGTAAAGGTTTGTTTACCCAAACCATTTCCCACAGGAAGCATATTTTTCCATTCTCCTTACCCAAGGTAAAACAAACAACTTGGGGCATAAAACGAACCACATGTTTGTTTTATCGCTATCGACATTGATGATCGTAAATGTGCATTAGCAAGCTCCTCTGTTGGTTGTTCTTTTGTGTTTCCTCTTTTGATCCTAAGCCAAGAAAGATAAAGAAAGGAAATGGCCATGCGGACAAAAGGATATATCATTCGATCGACACGAAAAGAGTCTTCGTTCGGGGAGGCGAAGGAAAAAAGGATGGAGTTGTTTTGGTGGTGTTTTTTAAATTAGTCGGACGCTATTCCCGTGAAACGCTAACCCCAGCTGTCTGTTATCTCTCAACTAGTGTCTATGGTGCTTACTTTACCAATGAAAAGAAACGAGGATCACTTGGTGTTACAAATTTATTTCAATAACGTAGGAATTTAGTTCCGAGGTGGTACAATTTTAATTTTCACATTAAATGTTAAAGCACTAAATGATACATCTAATTTCCATACAATGTATTTCATAAATTATAAGTTCGATCACTAAATAAATGATTTCATTTCGTTACACCAGAAATAAAGACACAAATCCTAAGTTGGCTGCCGACACCGATCTACAGCATTGAAATTCACACTCTAAAAGTTGACAACAGACTATTGTGTTTATTTAACGTGGTGACACGACTTGCTTCCACTGAATCCGTATCGCAATTGATTATTGCCACCGAAGCGACAGAATACCAAAAATTCCATCCATCGCTTCGATAACCATAAAAGGTAAGATTCTCTTTAGCATCAGCACTTAGGGCGCGAAACATACACGATGGTTGCCTCTGTTGCTCATGGTGTGTGTGTGTGTGTGTCCACAGTATGCGGGCCGTGGATCATCAAATCCATAAGGGTAACACCATGAGCAATGATCTGCAGCTGGGCGAGTCATCCTGAAAGGACGTCAGCGTGTTTACATTATGTCATACAGTGCACAGCGACAAGCAAAACATCAGGAACAGAGAATCATAACCGAAAGAGTTGCAGCATGTGCAAAATGGTGTATAGGGGGACGTTGAATGTTTATACGATCGCCTACTGCGCACAGCATTTTCGCCGATCGTATATCCCTAGTTGGCATTTCATTGGTGCTGCTTTTTGTTTGATTTTGTTGGACATCCAGGCATAATTCCTTGCAGCGCCTGTCGATCGGTTCAGCGACAGATATGCTTGAGACGATACAGAAAAGAAGAAGTATATCTTGGATGTGTGTGCGGCGGCACTCGACCGGATATATGCGCGCTGAATTGATTCACGCTTGCATCGTGTTACGAAAATGATACGCTGTATGAAATCATGGCTTTAGTAATATGGATGGCGCCCCGCGGTGGTTCGTAAATGCATGAATACGATTTCTCTTTCAGGAAGTTTTCGAAGATGCATTGAATGCATCTTGTAGGGAAAACTCGTAAGGGTAGAAATGTCTACATATAATTGCAGTGAATGAAAGATTCGACAAGCCCACTTTCCAGGTAAGTAATGGCGCTCAGGTTTGAACTGCCACCATACTTGTTACATCGGACGTTTTTTAGGCTTGTTGGGAATTTTCGGATCGTAGATGAGGAGGTAAGCAGTGGCGTTTGCAAGAGCCGCCACATTTTTTCAGTGGTCGGCCGCGACGGTCGAATGCGGAAAAGGTGTTCTGTTGTGCGGTTGCAGTTTTCGCGAATGTTTTGAGCACAAGTCAAGCTCTGAAGGTCGGATCAGTGATAAACAGCCTCACTATGCACTATGATATATCAATGGGGATTATCTAACCGAGTAGAGTTCAATGCCTCAAAAATTCAGATCTGCCTTTTGTCGTCAAAGGCGAGCCCCAAAGTAAACATACTGTCAATAAACGGCACTTGTATCAACGAAGCCAAGGAGCTATCAATCCTCGGTACTCGAATTAAGTCGACTCTTAACTAGAGCGACCGCATATTTTAAGCTGCGAAAAGTGCGGTCAAATGTATGAGGTTCCTTAAGAGATGCAAAAGATACTTCACTCCATCCAACCTGGTCATTATTTACAAGGCGTATATTTGTCCCAAAATGTAGTTCAACTCCCATATGTGGTCAGGCGCATCCAAAACTGCACTACACGTGCTCGACAGGATGCAAAAAAACGAGCAGTGAAACTTATTTGGGACGCTGTAAGTCGATCAACTCCGTCGTTAGAACACACGCGCAACGTAGCATGCCTATCACTTTTCTATAGGTATTACCGCGGTCGTTGCTTAACTGAACTTACCGAATGTGTTCCACCCCTTCAGACATTTTCCCGCGGTACCCGTCAATCTGTGAATGAGCATCAGTTCATGTTGAAAGTCAACTTCAGGCGCACAAATAAACATATGGTAGTCACTTCTTTAGCCGAACCACATGAATGTGGAATGCTCTCCCTGATACGGTGTTTCCTCGTCGTTGTAATGTCTATTCATTCAAGACTAATATACAACACGTCGATACCTCCTGTCCTTATCCGCTTCTCCTCCATCCGCTCGCGCTGTGCTCTGACATTTAAGGGTACTTCAAAATCCCCTTGCGTGCGACCGTTAGTGTAAGAAAAAAAAATGCTCGATTACGACGCGGAGTCGGTTCTCTTCTCGCTTTGTAACCGCCCACGTCTTGCAATCGTATAGAACATTCGTCATGATTGTGGTTCTATAAATGCCTAGCTTTATATTGCCTGAGCGCAATTTCGATTTTAGCAGTTTGCTGACCACGTACCAACTAGCGTTCCTTGAGTCCAGTTGCGCTCGCCATAATCACATAATTTGTTCAGTCTTCATTTTTTTCTAGACCCACCTCTTTCGCCGCTTGCATGACGATTTGACTGTTTTTTGGTAACAGTATCTAGATCATCGCCCAAACGGCGATGTCATCCGCATATACGAGCACTTGTGGGACCTCTTACAAGGATAATCTGGCAATGTTATCGTTTTGTACCTTTCTGACGACGTACTCGAACGGTAGGTTAAAAAGACTGTTATCTCTATATTTGTCCATTTATTTTTGGGCGTATAAGTAAAGAAAATCATTTTATAATTGGGACGTATTTCCACTCATATACATATTTAACAAATCCCCAACAAATTCTCCCCACTTAGGCCAAACTATCAAAATACATTACATTAGTGTAAACACCTTAGGGTTAGTCACGGTCCTTGCTCCATATCACCCCTTATTCTCCTTTTCAGCGTGTTTACTTTATAATTTGTGGATCTGTAGATTGTTCTTTCCCATTTCTTCGGAATCAAGTTCAAAGAAATGGCGGTAGATTACACAAAGGTTGCGAAACTGTCAGTGCAGCTAATCCCTGTTAGAAACCTGTTTATATTGCTGCAGGAGAGTCCTGAATTGACCTCGGGTAGAAGGGCACAATGTGTTCTTGCAAATCTTCCCTACCAGTTTTCGGGGAGAAGCTTCTGCGTTGTTCGCGCCCTTTCCGCTCTGGTCCTTTCAGGAAGCCAGGGATCTGCTGAGAAAAGTTATCAGATAGTTGAAAGCTACCAAGATTTGGTCAATAAACTACTGGCTACCAAACAGAACCCAGATCAAGCAGTTGTGGGGGTTCTTTAACCTCACGCAAGAACCACCCACGATTCCATCCCAACTTCCCTCGCATACCTGCAACATTTCCTTCTTCAAGGACATGTAATGCACCTGACGCATTACATGAAATTTTCTGAAAAGAATTCTTTCATCATTCACGCTTTCAATGCATTATTTAAAGTCTCTGAAAGAATTCTGTTCAAACATCCAATGCATCATTAGAATTCTCTGGAAAAGAATTCGTCCGTATACCGCATCACATATTCGAGAAAAAAAACTATTCGACACCCTTGTTTGCCAGGCAAATCCCAACCTCATATGTGCACAACAATTTTCCTAGATACACATTGGCTGGCGACCTCTTTGTCTAACGACAAAAAGCAACGTCCGGCAGCTTCCTTACACAGCTGCAACATTAATTACCTCGATCCGTTTGTCCAACCGACAAACAATCATCGCATAGTCGCCAAAACCGAATTCTTCAGCATACATAACATGCAAACAAAAGAATTCGGTTCTTCCGCCGACAAGCCATCGCGCATAGACGCCCAAACGAATTCTTCAGCATATACAAATGCAAACAAAGAATTCGGTTTTTCCACCGACAAAGATACGATATACAATTTCCATTGTGTAAAGTATCCCAATCCCTTTTAGCACCTACATGCTTCCCTAATGAGTTGTAGCTCGTTTACTCAGCTGCACTCCTCGTTACACCCGATGCCCTTGGTCGACTTTCCCTTTGCTCATCTTCTCTTGTCTCAATTTCGTTTTCCCATGATCTTCGTGCATGGGTAAAACAATGCGATCTTCACGATCACCACATACACACATCACCAAGATCCTCTCCCTGGTTACTCACCATAGAGAGAAATCTTTTCTCTCTTCCACCAATCTCACCCCGAACAGAGGGTTGGAATTCAATCCTCGAGGAGTCGTATTCCAACCACCAGCTGTACCGGTTGTGTCCTCTTCCGCTCCCCGTAGCTCGCACGGGTATGCGTACATCCCAGAGTCGAATTTCATCCCCGGAAGTGTCCGCACACCCTTTTTTTTGGACAGATTAACACAAGAAACTAGAGATAAGAGCCCCCTCATAGTTGCTGGAGATTTCAACGCTTGGGCAGTAGAATGGGGAAGCACAACGACCAAAAGTAGAGGCCAGGCACTACTTGAAGCCTTCGCACTTCTAGATGTGGTGTTACTTAATGATGGTATCGATGACACCTCCATAAACGAGAGAGGCCGGTCCAAAATCAACATCACATGTGCCAGCTCCATGTTGGCAAGAAGTATGGAGTGGCGAGTTTTGGACACCTACACCCACAGTGACCACCAAGCCGTGATGTACGAAATATTACCGCACAGGGGATTCATCACTGGCAAATTGGCGAAGAAAGTCCAAAAAAATGGGTGGAAAGAGAACGACCTCGATGCGGAACTGCTCGATTATGTACTGGAAGACCAAATCGCACAGTTTGACGCAGAGGCCGGTGCGAACAGGCAGGCTGGAAAAATCATGAATTGGCTAACTACCGCATGTGATGCTTCTATGCCACGAAAAAGACATCCAGCAGGGGCTATCAAGCCAGTGTATTGGTGGAACTCAGAAATCGCCCATGTGCGATTGCACTGCAACAGGTTAAGGCGCTTGCAACAAAGAGCAAGAAACCGCAACACCTATCCACAGTTGCATGCGGAATTCGTCAACAAACGGAAGGAGTTGAGGAATGTGATCCGCAAAAGTAAATATGACGCGTTCTGCTCCATAAGGGATGAATTAAATAACAACACATGGGGCAGCGCTTACAGGATAGTCATGAAAAGGCTACAGAGTAACAGTAGCCAAATGCAAAAAAGGAAAAGTGGCATGGCCAGAATCGTTGTTGTCCTCTTCCCGCAGTGTGATGTGGTATTGAGAGTGCAAGAGCAGTGGAGGATCACTGAAGGAGAGATACCACCGCAGAGGTACCTTTGGCTGCAGGGGTTATCAAAACAAACAAGACCCTGGGACTGGATGGTATGCCTAACGCTGTAGTGAAGACTGCTCTAACAAAAAAGCCGGAAGTCTTCAGCAGTCTCTTCACAACCTGCTTTCAAACAGGACGATTTCCTAAACGATGGAAAAACAGCGGCTTGTGCTTATACCAAAAGCTGTCAAGAATCCAGAAGAGCCGCCGTCTTATCGCCCGTTGTGCATGCTGGAAACAACAGGAAAACTGCTTGAGCGAGTAATTGGTACGGGGCCGGCGGTATCTGACACCTGAACGAGAAAAAGTACTTGGATCAGCGAATCTTCAGCTCAAGACAAGGATTCCAACCAATATTGTCATCCGCTATGAGAATCAGTGTAACAGGCCTTGATTTTGCAGCTACAATAACGAGATCTACAGCTGTGACCAGGCCTAATTGATACTGTTGACCAGTATTCGAACGTAGACCAGCATCTTAGCAGCATTGTTTTCTTAGTGAACAGCAGAAGATATGACCGTCGGAGTGCAATAACGAAACAAGGTTTCAGAGCTGAATAAGGAAGTTAGTATGATGTCAGTTATGGAAAATTGGAACAATTTCACGAGATGTGAAGCATTATATTTAAAAGGCCAGGGTGTTCTACCTAGCTTCCAGAAACTAATTCTAGATATTTAATTTAGTAGGAATACATTTGCCGCCCTGAAAAAAAAAGTAATACCACGTATTATTTCGAGGACACGAGGTGCCAAGATCTAGTTTGAGCTGTGACACTTATATTAACGGTTCAAGTGTAAATCTCCACTTTTGTGGTGTCGGGATAAAACGTATCCAATTTTTTTTTATAAAGTTGTCCACTCGCGTAGTATAAGAAAAACAAATAGATGGGCGCTCAGCATTTGAATACTGCACCAACTTGTCACATCAAAGGTCAACTGGTAATTGAGAATCACATTCATTTTGAATTTGAATACTTTCTGTGAAGTTCTGGCCATGAGAAGGACTTCGGAACAGAAAGGAAAGCGGGACAATTTAATGGTATCGTTGTCTAAATACTACGTTATTTATTTTTATATGCGACCTAACCACAGGACGTCCTTTTATTGCATAAATGCTGGATTATGTTGTTTATAACCATTTCCTGTTGCCATTTTTATCGAAGAACATAACTAGATGGGTCCAACATTGCCCAGATTCATTGTATGGCGTCCAATTTTATTTCGTCAATGGATTTTCATAAGAACTTGGGTTGAGTGTGTAGTATTGATCCCAGTTATTTGAGTCAGTTGGACCAATAAAACGTGTAAAGGATATTCAATATTAAATTCTTTCCAGTTGTCCGGCTTAACATATCAAAAGAACGGAGAAACGGAGTGAATGGATAGAACCCATGAAAGAAGGAGGAACTAAAAACGACACAGCAGGATAAATATTATCAATAAAAGGAATTCAAACGAGGACTTTTTGCTTGTGCTACGTGAGGAGAATTTTCACGGGCTATCACTATTATTTCATTTAAAATGGAATCAGTGGGATAACATTGGTCTATGGAATTGATGAATGTCAAATCAACAACAGAACAAGTGAGGTATTTACACTGCACAATGCTCGACAATACCGCGAAGGCAACCGGTCTTTATGAGCTAACTGAGACTGTGGATCTTTTACATTTCAAAATCCACCCAAGTAATACACAATTCTCATTGGAATGTTTATGTGGGTCGAAGGTGGTTTTTGCAGAGTTTCAGTCCCGCAAAGAATTTAACACTGGGATGAATACATGTAGTTTCAACATTACCTAGAATATTGACCTCTCTTTAAAATACATATGCGTCACTGCACAATTTGCCGACTTTTCTCCGATGTCATTATAGCAGATGCTTTACTTCAGATGGTCCTAAATTTATTTGCAGATTCCTTGAACTGCTTCAATGAACTCTTGAAATAGCTAAACATCCATTCCAGATAGATTGCATTGCGAGGTTTTTCAAGAATTCAGTGGGGCAATTAATTTCACGTTTGTGGATTTCAGCACCGATTCCAGTTCGATGCGGTTTTCATTTATTGTACTGAATCGTTGCATCAAATTGTACCATATCAAAGGGGGGCTCAGATGTGGCGGACTTTTTGAAACCCCAAGACTCGTGGGATCAAAAACGTATAATCAATATACAAAAAATAATTCCACGAAAAACCCGGTAGGCGTAGGTGTGATGAGCCGACACTACCAAAAGGGAACAAATCATCAAGAAAACACCGACTCGGCAAAAAGAAGACGTAGGGAAAAACGGAAAAAGCGGGATATACGGGTCGGCATGTGGAATGTTCGAACGTTATATAAACCAGGCGCGATACAGACGGTCGTAGAAAACGCGAAACAATATAAAATTGACATCGTCGCGGTTCAGGAAGTCCGACTCCGACGGATTTGCACTGGCGTGTGGAGGTACCGATACACATAACCTCGGGACTGGCTTCACCATAAGCAAGAAGATTACGCCCCATGTAAAAGATGTGCGATTTATTAATGACAGAATGTCGGTGATAAAAATATAGGGACCATGGTACAATTATGTATTTATAAACGTACACGCCCCAACTGAATCTACGGACGAAGAAACGAAGTACACGTTCTACGAGACCCTATAACGTTATATAAACCAGGCGCGATACAGACGGTCGTAGAAAACACGAAACAATATAAAATGGACATCGTCACGCTTCAGGAAGTCCGACTCCCACATCAGGTAATCGAAACCAACGGATTTACACTGGTGTGTGGAGGTACCGATACACATAACCTCGGAACCGGCTTCATCATAAGCAAGAAGATTACGCCCCATGTAAAAGATGTGCAATTTATTAATGGCCGAATGTCTGTGCTAAAAATACAGGGACCATGGTACAATTATGTATATATACACATACATATATACGTACACGCCCCAACTGAGTCTACGGATGACGAAACGAAGGACACGTTCTACGAGATCCTAGAAGAAGTATTTGATGGGATCTCATCATTCGATGTTAAAATCCTCCTCGGAGACCTCAATGCGATAATTGCAAAGGAAGACATCTTCCAACCAACTATAGATAAAGAGAGCCTACACGACGTTTCAAATGATAATGAAATTCGAATTATCACATTCGCAGCGTCAAAAGATCTGTTAGTGAAAAGCACGATGTTCAAGCACAATCAAATTCATAAAGCCACATGGATATCACCCGACGGCCTAACGCGTAACCAAATAGACCACTTCCTCATAGATAAAAGACACCACTCGAAAATCCTTGACGTAAGATCATATAGAGGAGCAGATTGCGACTCCGATCACCTTCTAGTGATGGGCAAAATTAGAAGTCGGCTCGCAGCAAACCCAATTGGACAATCACGGGAGACGAGCAAAAGAGCTGATTATCAAGACGAACTAACGAATAGATTTAGCACCCTAGAGAGTTGGAGTAGTGAGGAAGAGGAAACCAATAATCTGGGCACTAAATGGGAATCGATCAGAGACACAATCAAACAAACAGCCCAAAAGGGATAAGAATTTAAGAAAACAATTAGGTCCCAACCTTGGTTTGACGATGAGTGCAGGGCGAAGATCGAACAACGTAAACGGCTCAGAGTGATCCACTTAGAAAGATATGATGAAGTCAGCGCCGAGAGATACGCGACAATTCGGAAGGAGATAATGAGACCTTTCAAACGCAAAAAAAAAAAAAACGAGAATGGGAGAAAACTCGGATCGAAAAAATCCTAGAAAATTCCAGAGCAAAGAATATCAGAGGTATGTATGCCGGCATAAATTCAATTAGTAATGGCTACCGAGGGAGAGACGAAATAATTCGAGACGCAAACGGCTGTCTGGTGACAGAAACAAACAATATCGTGACCAGATGGAAGCAGTACTTTGAAAACCTGCTCAATGTCCGCACCCATCAACCAAAAATAAACGCACCAGACGTACATACAGCCGAGCCCCAGATCCCAGAGCCCTCTTTCAACGAAGTTGTAGACGCAATAAATCGATTGAAAAAAAACAAGGCTCCCGGAGTCGACTGCATACCGGCAGAGCTTGTGAAGCATGGAGGAGAGGCAACCGCTCGGAAGATCCTCCAACCGATTAAAACAATATGGGATAAGGAAGTCATTCCGGAAGAATGGAAAACCTCAACAGTCGTCCGCATTTTCAAAAAAGGCTACAGATCTGACTGCGAAAATTACAGAGGAATATCATTGCTCGCAACCACATACAAAATACTAACAAATGTCATACTGGCGAGAATCACACCATATGCAGAAGACATATTGGGAGACTACCAATGCGGATTCCGTAGGAACCGGCCAACAAGCGACCAAATGTTCACAATAAGGCAACTGCTGGAAAAGAAGTGGGAATACGGAGAGACGGTTCACCAACTGTTCGTTGACTTCAAAAAAGCCTACGACTAAGTCGCAAGACAAAGACTCTACCATATTGTAGTTGAGCTGGGAATCCCGAAAAAATATGCCGCCCTCATTCAAATCTGCATGAACGAAAACAAAGGGCGAGTTAGAATAGAAAACCACCTTTGGGAACCATTTGAAATCCGGGACGGACTAAAACAGGGAGCTGGTCTATCGCCGTGTCTTTTTAACCTTGTGCTCGAGTATGTCATCAGAAAGGTACAAGACGACAACATGGCCCGATCATCCCTGAACGGGGTCACACAAGTGCTCGCATAAGCGGATGAGATTGCCGTTTTGGGCGATAATCTAGAAACTGCAAGTAAAAACAGTGAAATCATCATGCCAGCGTCAGAAGAGGAAATAAATGAAGACAAAACAAAATACATGGTTATGGCGAGAGCAGGTGGAACTCAGAGAACACACATAAACATCAGGGGCAAGATATTTGAAAATGTCAAAGAATTTAAATCATCATCATCATCATCATCGACACTACAACCGGGATCCGGTCTTGGCCTTATTTAGCAAGTCCTGAGGCTTGTTAAATTTGCCATAATGATTTGTGTTTTCCGGGCAAGGTCATTAGTTTTGCGCCAGAGGCTCCCCGATGGGGAATCGAACCCCGGTCTCCCGCGTGACAGGCGGGTATACTAACCACTATACTATCGAGGAGCCCAAAGAATTTAAATACCTGGGAACAATACTGATGCCCACTAACGAAATGTCGAAGGAAATTAACAAAAGACTACACTCCGGCAACGCTAGTTGGCATAAAGTCTGTAAACTGCTGAAATCCAAACTCCTATCACAGATTATAAAGCTCTGTGTTTATAGAACCATTATCATGCCGCTTGTTCTATACGGATGCAAAGCATGGGCTCTCACAAAACGGGAAGAAAACAAATTCCGCGTATTCGAGAATAAAATCCTAAGGGGTATCTTTGGCGGCAAATGTGACGAGGAGGCAGGACAATGGAGGAAACTCCACAACCACGAATTGGACGAGCTATACCGCAAACATACAATAAAGAGAGTAATCAAGTCGCGAAGATTAAGATGGGCCGGACAAGTGGCACGAATGGGCAACGATAGGACCGTGCATAGAATTCTTGACGGTAAGCCAACGGGAAAGAGACCGACAGGGCGGCCGCGACGGAGATGGGAGGGCTATGTTAGGTTGGACCTCGAGGAGATCGGACTGGATGGCCGAACGTGGAAGGAGAGCGCACGGGACAGGGAATAATGGCGGAGTCGAGTCGGTGAGATCATGAACAGGCCAATAAATAGTAATAGTAATAGAATCGTTGCATTGACGCGAGAGTTTCGTGTTGACCCATGCAATATCCTGAGCCACCCAGACTATGACGAAAGTATCGTTTAGAATGATTCAAGATAGAGTGAATGGTAGAGTTTGGGAATGTGGAACATGTTTTCTCGTTTATCTACGGACACCTGAAGACCATGAAGAGATGTCGCTTTACTTGCAGAAACACATTCATCGGATCTGTACTTTTTTGTATTTCCACCCTTGGACATGTGAGTTGTTATTGTTGCCTTGGTGGTTTCTGGCGGTCGGGGAGATCTGTAGCCGGCTCTTAGAGGAAATACTGTGATGTTTGATACCCGCGGCGAAGGGGGGTTGCCAATTGTGGTATTGTTAATTCGATTTGTTATATTATGTAGTTATGTTTATAATTGTTGTGTTAATAATTGTTATAATAATTCGAATAACACAATAACACGATGAGCTTTTTACTATACAGCTATGGTGGTACTCACGGTTGGCTGATTATGTGGCGCTGGGCTTGCCAAGATTCTTCATTCATTTTCGTGATGGCTCGGGAATCGGTCAGCGTCCGAGGGTTGAATATCCTTCGGCTTCGTTGCACTTATATATATAAATATATATATGCATGTATCTATAAGGGAAATGGTCACTGGTTCTTAATCCACGAGTGAAGAGTTTTTCTTCCCAAGCAATATCTCATGAAACAGTCTTTTATGGTTACATTTACTTCACACAAATTACGAAAAACGATGTAGTGTATATACAAACGTGACAATAAAACAAGTCTTTCACTAAATAAATTCTGTTTAATAATAATGTAAATATTCATTTTAAACACCGCTAACCAAATGAAAAAGAACAGAAATAGGATTATAAATAAAATTAATAGCCACAAAAACCGCCAACCGTCACTTTTCCTCTTTTAATTTCAACGCACTACTCTTGTACAAGAAAAACTGTCGACTAGCGTAAACAGTCTTCAAAAAACTCACGCCATCCCCTACCCTGGCATCCTTTGTTCCCTGGTACCGTTGTCTTGGCGAAGAAATTCAGCCTCGAAACTGATCGAACCCGTCGTCGCCGAATAGAGCAGGGTTTATACACCTGCTATGTTTAATGGTTATAATTTTTACACCAATTTTCATATATTTTATGTATGTTTAAAAGTGTTTAAGAGAATATGTTTAATTTACTTTGTAAATATTTTTATTTATTATATGTGTAAATCACAATGTATGTTGTGTTTTGTATTTATTTAATTTTGTTATAATTGTATTTAAATTTTGTTTTAAAATTGTTTAACGTTTATTTGTTACGTATGTCTGTTAATTTCTTATTCCTTTCTCGCCAAGACAAGGGCGGTGGGTAGAAGTTACCACGTAACAATACTGAATATTGGCTGGCCCTTATTGGGTATCATTTGATCAGATGTGTCCAAGACCATAATTAAGAAAACTATAAGAAATTCATCATCGCATAATCGAGCTCTTTCTCGAGGCTCTGTCGACGTTCGACTGATAACGGCATCTTGTAACAGCAGGGACATCGGTTTCACCAATATTTGCAAACAACCAAGCCTGATATCGTTGGCCTAACCGGGACCCAGGTCGATTCGTCAACTGATTCGACATATCTTCGTTGCTCAGGATACGGCTTACATTCGAGATTCTGTTTTAAGGGCGGAGGCTCCGTCTTTGCACGGTCCGATCTGGCTTGCCAGAGAATGGAGGCGTTGGAACCCAATAACATGGACATGTGGCGGTTCCCTCGAACGCCACAAACATCTTCCCATAACCTAAGTAAAAAACCCCAAATAGGGCATGCAATCAAAAAGAGAAACAAGTCCCGTGGCAGTTCGATTGTTCCCTGAAATACATTAAAAGCCTGCACTTACCTTCCATGCTGTACCTGCAAAATCGAAGGAAAACCATGAAACATAAATTCTCGCTGATATGAAATTCCAGCGGAAACAAATATAATATCTTCAAGGCAATTTGGTTTAACAACCAAGCAACCATTATTGCCTGTGCAATATCTACACGATATTCTTTTGCACGCCAGCTGCACACCAGCAGGAAAAGGTATCTTGCCTTGGCACAGCATGCCCACATCGAGCGACCGATACATGAGGGCATCCGACTGGCGCCCCAGCGGTCGAATTCGCAAATGGAAAATTACCATCAGAGTTCGACTGCGAGGATACACCAACAACACGCACACGATCAGCATCACGCTACTCGTAGCCACTGATCGTGTAAACAGTGCAACCCCTTTGCCCTCGAGATACTCGCACCTGTTGCGAACTTAAAAAGGGGACTTATGCAATGTCTGCATACTTGCGGACGAACACGATGAGCTGCGGAAGCAATCATCGTGTGTGTATTTCCACCCCTTTTGTGTTGAACCAAATGCAACAGGGACATATTACCAAATTTGGTCATCGAAGCAATGATGGGATTTTGGTATCCTATCGCTTCGATGAAATAATCTAATCTCGGTTCGGATTCCGTGAGGGCAGGTCGCGCCTTCACGCTAATTTACATCCCTCTTGGGCCGTCCCAAGGGATTGGTTAAGTCGCAAGTTGAGTCTGATTTTTGTCGTTGGAGTAGCGCGTGTGTTGGGCGGAACTAACATAGTACGCCGCATTTTAATTATTAGTGCGTTAACTTTACCGCAGACCAGTTTATCTAACTTTTAATCGTGTAAGATACCTGTGTAAATGTTCTATACTACCACTTAAGATAAAGACAAGAAGTGTTGCCACAACTTAATTTACTAGTTTTTCTAACTTTTAATCGTTATAAGATAATGGTGTAAGTGGCAAGAAGTGTGGCCACATTTTAGGTACTTGTTAATATTAACTGACAGCAGAACAATAGTCAATGATTTTATGTTAATTTGTGTTTACGTTTTACATTTTAATCGCTACTTAATGAGAATAAAGAGCTTCCTTTTAATTGGGACCGTGTGTTGCACTTTCTTTTTGTTTATTGTTAACTACGAGTGGCGTGGTTTCGTAGTCAATTGATCGTGAACTTGGAGGTGAGGACATTTCCGTTCAACAGTGCCTTTGCTGGTATATAACTAAAGACAGTGGAATCGAAGTGAACCCCGTGCCGTACGCGGCACTCATAACTTTACCCCATAGACATCATGTGGTTGAAGGTCGTGGTGAGGAAGTCTGTTAAATTTCTTTATTGTCTTTACCGCTCCCCGAATGACGATCGACGGGTGACATTTTTCGAACATCTTTCTGGCTGGAAACAGAACAGCCACCCGAGGTCTGAAATTATCGTCCTTAGCGATTTTAATATACACAATTCCGACTGGTTGCTACATTCTAATAGGGTGGCTGGCGGAGATGTTCGCTGTTAGCCGCAATTTGACTGAACTTGTGGATAAATCTACGCGAGTGCGGGATACCCGAGGTGATTATGCGAACCCGCTGGACCTGTTTTTGACTACCGAGTCGATCATTTATACCGTGGATTTTGCTGCGCCACTGGGACACTCAGATCACTGCTTAGTATCGGTCGCGCAACCATTTGTATTTCAAGCGAATAACCGGCCTAGGCAGCTTCGCCATGTATGGTGCTGCCAAGTGGGGGGATTTGCGAGATTTCTTCGCAACCTTTCCGTGGTGGAGGTGTGCTTTGGAGACTACGATGTCGATGCATGCGCAGAGTCGGTCACCGAGATTATTCTTCTCGGGATGGAGATCTACATTCCGCATTTCATCAAGCAAAGTTCATCTGATGAACCTTATGTTGATAAAAAATGCGAGCAGATTACGGCGCATCAAAGTAAAGCTTCTAAACAATGGCGGCCCGATCCCACCGATGTTAACAGAACGAGTTTTGTTACAATCAGAAACGCGTGCAACCAGGCAAATGATACCTCGAAGAAGGCTTACAACGACAGAGTGACCAATAAACTCCTTCAGCGCCCGACTGGTTCCCGTCCCTTCCGGTTAATGGCAAGGGCTGTAAGCAGTAATCTCGCTTCCTTCTCTTTCCCTCCTTTAGTGGCAGACAGCGGGACGCTACTCACAAATTCAAGGGATAAAGCTAATGTGTTCGCGAATTTATGTTCCGCGAATTCAAACCTCGATGCCGGCCTTTTGGAGCCACCTGTGATCGCGCCGGTACGGTCTTCGATGCAGAATGCGAGGTTTCGCCCGCGTACTATTCACCGCATTCTACGTGGACTGGACTGTAAGAAGGCACCCGGCCCGGACAGTATACCAACAATAGTATTTAACAACTGTGTTCCAGAACTATCGTTGGTTATTGGCAGACTCTTTCGCTTATTTTATTTACGGAGGACATTTCCTACCTGCTGGAAAACCGCTCGAGGTCAACCAATCCCAAAGAGGGAAAAAAAGAGTCCCCCACAAAATTACCGGACGACATCATTACTGTCTATGTTGTCCAAGGTGATCGAAGAGCTCATCAACGAGTTAATTAAGTATTTGGAGTGCAACGGACTTCTAAATGATCGTCCGTGGCAGGCGGTCCACGGGAGACCCTTTGACCCTTATAACCGATATATGGACATCTGCGATTGAGGGGCATGGTGAGTCAAGTCGCATTGGATATCTCCGAGGCATTTGATCGCGTCTGGCACGGGGAATGGCTGAGCAAACTTCGCTCATATGGACTTTCCCAGCAGCTTTGCTATTGTGGACGGCGAGTCTTCGGATCTGCATCCTGTTAATTCCGGGGTGCCTCAAGGTGCTATTTTGGCTCCGACCTTATTTTTATCTCACATAAATGATTTGTTGGAATCAACAGAAAACAAAGTGTTCAGTTTCGCGGATGAGAATAAACTTGTTTCCTCTTTTTCGAGTGATCGACCGATTACTGCATCAACTTCGCAGCGGCCCACATGTAGACAGATTGACTCTTTGAAACAGGATCTGGATAAAGTCCTGCAGTGGGGTAAGGCCAATCTCGTCGACTTCAGTGCAACGAAGACACAGTATACAACATTCACAAAGAAAAGTGGATCATCGGTTACACAGCTGATGATGAATGGCCGGGCCTTCAAATTTGGGGAAAGCTTGAAATTGCTCGGCGTCACGGTCTGTGCCAATGTATCGTGGCATAAACACGTGTCGAAAATCGTCAAGTCAGCCTCTGGTAAACTGAGTTAACTTTTAAGGGCCAAGATATATTTTACTCCGTTCCAACTTTTTCTCCTTTATAAATGTCAAATTAGACCCGTGCTCGAATATTGCTCCCATGTTTAGAGCTCTGCTCCTAAGCATACCCTCGACCTACTTGAGAACATACAGAGACTCGACGCTGACGTCGGAACTAGAGTCGCTATCACATCGAAGGTGCGTAGCCGACCTCTGTCTTTTTTACAGATTTTTTCACGGGTACTGTTCTTCGGAGACTCGTGGCATTGATCCGCGCAATTCGGTTTATATGCCGTCCACAAGACATTCCGACAGAACGCACCAATTTGTGGCTCATCTTCCGACGGCGCGATCATCCATGCATCAGAACTCGTTCCGTTACAGAGCGGGGAAGCTGTCGAACTCCTCTTGTAGTTCACTTTATCCGCGACCATTGTAATTCCAATTATAGTTATAAAATCGTTTGTCTACACTAGTGGTTGCAACACTCCACTGTGTACGATCAACTTTAAAACTTTAGGTAAAACTCGATTTGGTAGGTTAACGCTTCTCCGCAGCGGAGCGGAGAGCGGAAGCCGAGCCGACTTGCTCGGTTGGATGGTGGCAAACGGCTTGGCGATAATCATCTCGTGCAGGTCTGATTCGCTAACGAGGGAAATTTAGGTGCATTTTCCCTGAGAGAGAAAGTGTTCCCCTCCTTTAGGGAAAAGATATACCTACCACCAGAGAAACGTAAAATCTCTCTTGTGGGAAAAAGAAAACCAAATCTCGTAATGGAGCTTACGGTGGCGTGTGTGATCGTGCAGATGTTGTTGTTGTTTACACGTGCTCGAAGGCAATGGAACAACGAAGCAGGCAGGCAGCAAAGACAAAGGAAGAAGCGACCAAATGCTTCGTTCGGTAATGAGGTTCATGTTTACGCTGTGCATCGTCGCTATAATAGACGTTGGGAAAAAGGTGCTAATGGGATTGGTGGCAGAAACGAATCCCTTGCCTGCATTTGTATATGCAGGGTAATTAGTTGCAGCTGAAAAAAACAATTGAAGATTGTTTGTTAGTGGGAAAACAAACGATGAGTTGGATCTTATGCATGTTTACATGCGTAGGAATATGGTTTATGGCGTCTCCGACTGGTATGGGAACGGAGTTCTTGTTTATACTAGAAAATACTAGAGGATTCGGTTCCGATGATAATGATTGGGATGCGGAAATTGTTTGTCGATTGGACAAACGAATCACGGGTCGGTTCATTGCCGCTGTAAAAACAAGCTGTCCGACATAGCATTTTAAATGATAACAAAGGGTGCCGAATGATTTGGTATTCATGGTGAATATGCACATTAAAGAATTATTTTTAGGAATATTAGCTAATGCGTTGTATGCATTAAATGTCCTTGTAAAAGGAAATGTTTCAGGTATGCTGGGTGGAGATTGCGGTGCAGGTGTAGGAAAGTTGAAATTTACTGGGAACCGAAGGTATCGAATAGGTTTTGGGATTCCTGAAAAGGTAGAAAGGAAATCTTACAGGAAATTATATGCGAAGAGATGCATGAAAGTAAAGCTTTCTTTTAGAGGGACTTTTAGATTTTAAATTTGATAACCTAGATGCGTAAAGCACTTAAGGTGCTTGCATTAGCGAAAACTTATGCCAATTGGGATGTAGTTATGGGGGCTTTTCAGGTAAGTGGGCCGTGGGGTTTGGCGGAACCGCCACAAGACTCCTTTATGAGACGTATAGAATCTTGATATTAAAGATATCGTCACTTGGACGACTCCAAAATAATACTGCGTTGGGTCAGGTCTGCCCCTCTAGAAGTGTGAATGTCCTGCACGGAAATCAGTACAGAAAACGGGACAGCTCATTGTCACACCCTACTCGCAAAACACTTTTACCAACGCGAGGTTCAAGAAGAAGTTCAGCCTCTTTTGTTATCAGATTCGTGAAAATATGTTCAAAGAAAAGTGTTGTATTCCAGAATACTACCCTTATTAAATTTAACACTGAATCTCCTAACACATCCTTAAAAACTTCACTTAACATATATTACATTCTCACTTAATACATACCATTCATAAACATTCACAATATTACCAGTTACAGCACACTTAATAACCTGCACCTTTTGATTTATTGAAAACATAGCAACTTGGATTTTCGTCCAAATGAATGTGAAAAGTCATAGAGAAAAAATTCAGTTGATAACTTCTATTTGCCTTGAATACTTCGAGGCGTTTACTTCTACTCTAGAGAAAATAGATTTAATAATAATTTTTAATAGAATATTCACTCCAAGATACAATAACCAGAGATTTGTGTTTATAAAAATATTTTGCAACGAGATCAAATAAAAGCCCGACATAAAATAAAACTGATATGGACATTTTTAAATAGCCGGCTGCAAATAAAAATCTAAGAAGAAGGAAAGGCACCAAGCGAGAGTTAAGTAATATATCTTTAGTGACAGTTCGACATAGCCATCTGCATAATATTCCCGTGATAAGTTTCAACCAGAAGACGAAATGTAGAACAGGACCAGCATTTTTCAAGAAGAAAAGGAATAATAAAAGGTCCCCGCTCTTCCCTCAACCGAGGAAGCACGGCGCCGGACCTCAACACTGGTGGCAGCGGTGGGATGATCCAACCAAAGGATCCCAAATAAAAAGAAAATAAGAAGAAAAAAAAAACAAGAAAAAAAAATTTAAACATAAAACAACGAAAAAAAAAAACAAGAAAAAAAAATTTTAAACATAAAACAACGAAAAGAAAAAATTTATTAAACGACATATAAATTACGCCCGAAGTAAGAATTTCCTTTAATAGTTTGAAGTAAATTATTTATTATTATTGCATAGCAAGATTACAATCATATTTTTATTTGTAATAAATTATATGGTTTTTGTTTTGTATTAAAACAAAAAGAGAAAAACGAGAAGAAAAAAAACCCAAAGGATAAATGAAAACGTCTCCACAACGAAAAAAAAAAAAACACATAAAACCACGAAAAAAAAAGGACCAGGATATTCAACTTCTAGGACGTGAAGTCTGCCTGGCGATAATTAAAATATTTAAAAAAAAAAAAGTGAAAAAAAAAAGAAGAACACACAACAATAAGAAACTCAAGACAAAGACTTCTATCAACATTACGTATGACAGCAATGAACATTTAGTGGAGTAAGAATTTTTTTTTGCGACTTTTCTCTCTAATTTTTTTTTAGTAATATTTTCTACTTGGAAGCTTTCCTTTTTACTAACATACATTTTTTTTGGATAGAAATTTCTATCTAAATTATTTGCAAATTCTCATTTCAGTATTTCGAAGACATTTCCGTTTCTTTTCTTTCTTTCTCGTCGAATTTTCTTTCTTTTCAGTTTTGGGACCAATTTATTTTTCTTTCCTATATATATATATATATTGAATAACCAAAAGAAAGGCCAATTTTTTCATAAACCATATTTTTAAGAATTGATAACAAATTTTCGCCATACATTATTTTAAATTTTCAATATTACAAGCCCATATTACACGAGACAGGCGGCTAGGCAGGGGGAAGAACAATTCCACTATCAACAGATACTCAGTAAAACCCCTGAAATGGCTCTGTCTGTCGGAATTTCTGATGTTTTCAGAATCGTCCCTACCTTTGACGGGAAACCCTGCGACTTAAGTAAATTTATTTCCGGGGGAGACGTTTTATTTAGATCCATAAAGAAGGCAGACCCGGATATATACGAGACATTTTTAGATCTAGTCAAAAATAGACTAGAGGGTCATGCTTACGATCTGATCAGGTATAGCAAAATCGCTAAGTGGGAGGATTTAAAAGATAAACTCGAATCGGAATATAAAGAGGAGCAATCTCGGTCGACGGCACACAATGAGTTGATTTCTCTGAAACAACGCTACAGAGAAACCGTCCGGGAATACGGTGATAGAGTCGCGAATGCTCTAAGGACTTTAAACTCTGCCACGTGTGAAATAACAGCAGACGCGGTGGTTAGGGAATATTTAATAGAAGAAAACAAAAAATTGGCCGTACAAACATTTGAAGATGGACTAATGAACGAACAGCTAAAGATACTAGCTAAAGTCCATGGGGGAAATAATTTAAAACAGTCGATTGCACATGTAGTATCACATGGTGCTCGAATGGACAACTCTCCCAGGTCATATCAATATAACGAAAAACCTACATTCAATAGTATAGTCTGCCAAACCTGTGGTAAGCCAGGGCATACACAGGACACATGTTATCGGAACATGCAATCCAACTATTTTCCGAATAGACAACCCATAAAAAGGGAATATAACATTTTTTGCAATTTCTGTGGACGGAATAATCACACAGAGAACGAGTGTAGATACAAGATATCTAGGAATGGAGCGTCTTCAACAAATTACCAACAAGGTACAACAACGCGTAACCCATTCCGAAATAATCCTACAAACTCTGAAAATCGTTTTGGTGAAAATTCTAGGACCACCAATAGACAAAACGATAGACAAAATGTTCACTTTTCTCGGGTGCAAGAGTCGGAAAACGAGGCCTGACGCCAACCAAAATTTATGGAAGACAAACAAAATTTTTCTGCTTACAGCATTAGATCTTTGGAAATAGATAACGACCATTTTAATGAAGCTCCTAGCCAAATTTACCCTGAGCCCACATACTCCTATAAACCAAGCCATATAAACGAAGATAACCCTGTCCCTAATATAAAGACCCCGATTCATACTCCCATTCTGGAAAACAATTCAGCAACACAGACTGAAAATCCGAAATTTTCAGCAGTATTAAAGACTGAAATCGCTAATATCTCAGATATCCCTATTGACAACGCAGACACTTCAGCAACCAAGACTGAAAACTCAGCAGTATTAAAGACTGAAAATTCGGATCCTGCAGAAAATATACAAACAGAAACCCCTAATATTCCGGCTATCCCAATAGACAACCACGGCACTTCAGCAACAAAGACTGAAAATTCAGCAGTGTTAAAGACTGAAGACCCAATAGTTGCAATAAAATTCGAAACCCAAGTCAGTTCAGCAGCTAATACTGATGAACAAATCTTTTCTGCAGCAAAGACTGAAGGATTGAATGTTTCTACAGCAGATATAACTGAAGAAATAGTTCAAACAGCAAATAGGACTGGGAACCAAGATGTTCTAACAGCTAATAAGTCTGAAGAACTATACGAATCAGTAAATGAGACTGAGAAACTAAACGATCCATCAGCAGTGAGTAAGACTGAAAAGGTAGACGTTCCGACAGCAGTTAAAGCTATGGACAATGACAACACTAAGCCAAAAACAATAAATATTTTAAACAACGAAAACAAACACAAACACTTACTCAAACACGATATAATAAATAATGAAAATAATAATTTATCTAAAATAGGTACGGAAAAGGAAAACCATATAAGGACATTACAAATTTTTGTTTTCAACAATAAACATTTATTCAAACACAAAATACAAAAAAATAAAAAGTTACACAGTCATTTAGGACAGTTGAAATCATTTCTTAAGAAGATTTTTGGTATTATGCATTTCTATACAATCATCATAGTAATAGGCCCAAAAAGGTTTTGGAAAATTTTCCATAAATTTAAGGAAAAGATAAACACATAACAAATGGCCTTTGTTTTATTATTCAATATATATGAAATAATCTAACAATTGTAGGAAATGACGGAAATGAAAAAAAAAAAAAAAAAAAAAAAAAAAAAAAAAAAAAAAAAAAGTTAATGAGGGGGACGAAAGAAAGAAAATTTTAGAGGTAATATATATTGGAAATTTTAGAATTAATATATATTCGAACGGAAAAGGAAAGAAAGAAAATTTTATTGGTAATATATATATTAGAAATTTTGGAATTAATATATATATTCCAACGGAAATGAGAATTTTGAAACAATAATATTAATATTATATATTTAATATAATAAGTAATAATGATTTTTAGATAAGAAAAGAAAAGGTTCCAAGGAGAAATATTTAAATTTAGTTAATATATAATGTAAATAGACGATTTTGGACTATTTTTCTAGTGTTAAGAACTTTTTGAGTATTGGAAAAATTTAGTTAATATATAATGTAAATAGATTAATTTTCTAGTATTAAGAACTTTTTGATTATTGTAACCTTTGATGAAAGATTAATTTTGAAAACCTTTGTAATGTAATTGAACGAAAATCCAAGTTTTTAATTAATCTTAATTTAATATATAGTTAATAGAAAATTATTCTCTTCAAGGATAATTTTCTTTCTCGAAGAAGGGTGGGATGTTGTATTCCAGAATACTACCCTTATTAAATTTAACACTGAATCTCCTAACACATCCTTAAAAACTTCACTTAACATATATTACATTCTCACTTAATACATACCATTCATAAACATTCACAATATTACCAGTTACAGCACACTTAATAACCTGCACCTTTTGATTTATTGAAAACATAGCAACTTGGATTTTCGTCCAAATGAATGTGAAAAGTCATAGAGAAAAAATTCAGTTGATAACTTCTATTTGCCTTGAATACTTCGAGGCGTTTACTTCTACTCTAGAGAAAATAGATTTAATAATAATTTTTAATAGAATATTCACTCCAAGATACAATAACCAGAGATTTGTGTTTATAAAAATATTTTGCAACGAGATCAAATAAAAGCCCGACATAAAATAAAACTGATATGGACATTTTTAAATAGCCGGCTGCAAATAAAAATCTAAGAAGAAGGAAAGGCACCAAGCGAGAGTTAAGTAATATATCTTTAGTGACAGTTCGACATAGCCATCTGCATAATATTCCCGTGATAAGTTTCAACCAGAAGACGAAATGTAGAACAGGACCAGCATTTTTCAAGAAGAAAAGGAATAATAAAAGGTCCCCGCTCTTCCCTCAACCGAGGAAGCACGGCGCCGGACCTCAACAAAAGGATGTTTCGCTCACGACAGTATTGAGAAATATATCGAAAAATAGATCTTTTGTGGATAGAATTGTTTTTCATTTTATTTGTGGATAGATGTGGAGCTCATGGTATCTCATGTATTGAATTAGAATAGTCGCCTAACGTCATGTATCGGTTTGCTTATATATCACGCAAAGGATTTTTTTTTTTGATTTCCTTATGTGTCAACTGCGCGTTCGGGCCGACGAAAAATAACACAGTAGATACCAATTCAAGCTATTGCTTTTGCTAGTAGCCACATATTGCGTTAAAGTGTCAATCGAACTAATAGAACTGCATCTAGCAGGTGAGGCGATTGTATGTGGGCGTTGAAAATGCTGATGCTGTATTTATTCAGAACGTAAAATTGAAAATGGCATTTGCACAGAATTTAAATTCCATAAAAAACTAGCCATATACAAATCATCCTGCTTCGTCAATATTTGCAGCAACAGCAATGTAGCGCACGTTCCGCACACAGTACAAACATTCCATGAGAGAATTTTCAAATGAAATTTTCATTACAAATTGTTTGTATTGAGGACGTCAGCCGCCCTTCAGCAGTGCCAAGTAGGCCATTTAAGTGAACATAACTGGAAGTGTTTATTTTGCCCTGATATCAGAGTTTTCATAATATTTTAAAGAAGTCTAAACAGCCTTTTGTGGTCAATGGAATATAGTACCGGAAAATCATGCACTGTGGTGCGACTAGCGGTAAGGATTATAAAAATGTCCCCTAAATATCTGAATATCAGGATATCAGCACATCTTGTCCAAATTATCGATGGTTCTTCATCCTAGTGATGCAGAAAAACCAGGTAACGACGTGCGTAACAATTAATTACCTACATTGCTGCACGTATAAAAGCATAACCACTGAATGTGGGGTAAAATTTGCCCGTATGATTCTTCACCATCGACATATAATTCATGTGCGGTTTCCTATTGCGGATTTTTTAGAACTCAAACTTATGATTTGTTTTTTTCGGATTCTGATTAGTTATTTTGACTTTTGAACTCCGGTTGCCATTTGTCGCTCAATATTCTGGTCAAGGCTTCAAGTTGAACGAAATCAAGGGACTACTTAAAAGTTTACACGAGATGGGGATGGTGGGAGGTAAAAGCAATAAAAATTCATTTGGATACCAGATACTGGTGCCAAGGCTGAATGCAAATGAAGACACAGTAAGAAGGACCACAAGGATCAAAAATGCAAATTCAATTCAATTATGTATTAACAATTCTACATGTACTCTACATATTGCTGGACGCTGAGAGCTGCAATAGTAACACCAAAACGGATACCCAAGATGTATCTATAAAATGTAATAGGTGTGCATAAAATCATTAAGAGTGCGATATCAACTATGAACCGATGGCCTTCTACAGTTTAATTGAAGTCAACATTGGAATCGAAAAGAATTAATAATATGGAAGAATGAGGATGCAAGTGACACGGATTGACACTGGCGTACAGGGCTAGCGTTTGGTAGATCCAGATCGACACCTATAATTGATTTTGAAATTGGATTCCGAAAACAATTACAATGTTAATTAAACAAGGAAATTCGTTCATCTCGTGGTACCTGTTCAAGGCTACCCGACGGATGTTATAGCCGATGCATTTGATGTCTTCGGTTGGTCACAATCTATGGTATGGTGTAAGTGATTGAACGAACAAATTTGGGTGCAGAAAGTCGGGTATCATCTATGAAACTCGTACAGATGTAAGTGAGAGGTTAAGTTTTAGAAAAACCCTAATGTTGGTAAGCGGCTTATATTCGAATGATAAGTAACGAACGGCCGAGTTGAAAGGACGGAATGAGTAAGATTTTTCATTTTAAAGTGAATATGAGGAGACTGAAGTATACTAGAATATAGAAGAGTGCTGTGAGCAGAAAAAAAGGGGGGGGGGGGGAGTAATTGATGGTCTTATATTGACGAAGAAACGCATGAATAGGCAGCGCATTCCATATATGTGTAGCTCGACTCAAGAATTGGGCTGTGGGCAATGTATAAGGCTTTTTTTTTAATCAAAATTACGAATAGGGTGGATGGCATTACGGAGTCCTGGAGAAAGTTAGCATTAACATGTTGAGACGCAGACTTGACGACATCCAGAACTACTAGAATTATTCTTTTATGCATTGAATCGGTCTCATCTCCATAGCAAATCAATTTAGATAACAAAACTGAGTACCAAACTTTGGCAAACGCTTTTGAGAAAACCAATTACTCAACCTTGCTTTTACCAAATACTATATGTGGTAGCTCTGAGCTATGCTGTGGTGGTTCCGCCAAACCCCACTGTCTACTTACCCGAAGAACCCCCATAAGTACAACCCAGCTTTCATAAATGTCTGCTTATGAAATCGCACCTGTCGCGTCGTGCTTGAACTAATTAGTTCAAGCCATTTGAAATATTCTTATTATTAGTTTTTGTTATTAGCTTGTTATAACTTGTAATTAATTTGCATGTTTGGCAGCACTTGCCCTTTTTGTTATTCATCGTTTGTTATTAGTT
Source organism: Microdon myrmicae (assembly GCA_963931805.1). Lineage (NCBI taxonomy): Eukaryota > Metazoa > Arthropoda > Insecta > Diptera > Syrphidae > Microdon > Microdon myrmicae. Next base: position 57,782,504 of record OZ007500.1, on the reverse strand, counting down.
ATTGTTGTCATGATTCTGTTGTTTTGTTGTTGTCATTTTTGTCATTTAAAGTAGATACATTTTCGTTTTGTGTTTAGAATGTCAATCATTATTCGTTTATTAAAAAGTTTTCGTTTTCGTATTGATTGGGTTGTGTATTTAATTCGAGATCGTGTCGTTCGCTTTTCCGATAAACGAATCGGAATTTATTCAGCACCTGTGAATGCTTCACGCAACATATTTAACAAATGTATTTAGCTAAAAGCTCCTGGAAGAGAATGCTTACCTTCATTCATCTATTCGAATTCAAAATTCCCTATAAGAATTCTGTTCCAAACATCATAAATCCCAAGCCCAATTCGGCACCTTCGGTTGCCAGGCAAATCCCAATCTTACATACGCATTTGCCCTGGTCGAATTCCTGAAAACGAAACCATTTGGTTTACATATAATGTAACCATCATAACAGGGATCATAAACATTGCGTCGCCTATTCCCAGCCTCACCATGTGTATAATAAATTCCTTTACATACACATTGGCTGGCGACCTAGACCCAAGGGACAAAAGCAAATATACGCATCTTGCGTCTTAAGGCATAAATTAAATCCTACCGCATAGGCAAATGCAAATAGGAATTGTACACTTACCCTTGGTAGCGATGCCATAGACACCAATTCCCTGTGAATACTCTAGAAGCAATTAGCACCATGCCCACGATGCATTGCGTTCTATCAATACAGCTGCAATGCACATCATAGACAATGCAATGCACATCATAGACAATGATCTATACGATCTCTTTGTCCTACATATTTCTGAATCAGCTTCTCATGACCTAGCGGCATGAACAAACAGAAACCCAATTAGCACCCAATGAGATTCGGCTCGTTTACTTACCCGAACTCACATCTCATTGATGCACATTATTGCCTTTCTTTGGTTTCAGATTCCTTCTCATCGCTTTGTCTCATGAAAGAACCAATGTTCACACATACATGTGTACCATTATAGATATTCTCTATGAGATCTGGTTACCTTCCCCCAAAGAGAGACTTTACGTTTCTCTTGGAATAGAAAATGCATCCTTAAATTAAGAGACCCAGTTTCACTCGCCGAATTTCCTTAGCCAGCGAATACATATCGCTGAGTCGTTTTTCATCACCCGACCGAGTCGGTTGGACGCCCGTCTCGCGCTCCCCGTTTCGCGTACGGGGACGTAGTTATCACCAGTCGAGTCGAGTAAGCGCGCGAGTCGTATAAATAATCCGAATCTGTGTTCTGACATCTAATTTAGTGTTGCGTCATACAAATAATCCGAATTAGTGTTCTTACATCTAATTTAGTGTTGCGGCATATAAATAAGACTTATGGATTAATTAGAGTAATAAAATTAAAGAACTAACTAAACCAGTGTTTCATTGTTACTTTTGTCGACGTCGGCTTTTGGAGTTTTGCTTGTGTTTTCTCCCAGCGCGTACGTTATATCCTTGGTGTGATTGCTTGTCTGGTGGACACAATTGCTGCTGCTGAACATTCGTTTCGTGATGGGGAATGAAGTGAACCAGCGCCGTACGTCGGTACAACTTATTTCCTACCCCACAATGCCACTTTCGAAGTTTTCTCTCTGATAGATGCCACTTTGTAAGTTCCAAAACGAGTTTTCGCATTTTCATAAGCGACCTTCGAAAGCGAAAGAAAAGAAAACAAGGTTTTTGCTGAGAGAAAAAATCGATGAAACATACGAGAAAATTATGGTAAAAAGCGTGCAATAACTTTTTTTGAAATGTTTCAAGATGAGCAAAACATGTTTCGGGTTTTCGTCAATATATTCACGTGAAAATGACTTCTTATTGCCAATGCAATAGAGCCAACAAAGACAAGTTCTTTCGACCATAATTAGTCGCCCACTCCGTACCCTTCTAAGTCACTCCATATTCTCCTTCTAACCTTTTACTATCAGAACGTTAGAGGAACCCGCCCTAAAAACCAGTCAATGCTGCAAAAAAAAAAAAAAAAAGCCCTTCCTTTCGATATATACTCTCTGAACGAAACTAACCTTATCCCTAGTGTCAAAAGTCAAGATCTGGTCCCTTCCACCTTTAACGTTTTTCCTGATGACGATGTTCATCGATATTGTTCGGACTCCTCCTGTCGTGGTGTGTTCCCAGCCATCCAAAATAGACTTGCCTCATCCGTTATTGCTATCTCTTCTTCTCCCAAACTGGACTATGTTTAAATAAAAATAGATTTTCGCCAAAAATCTCATATACGTCATTTGTTTTTATATACTACGCAAACCATCGAATCACGAACTCCCAACAACTGCAATTGGTCACTTAATCGAGATGAGAGCTGCCCTAGGCGATATCATAGTCCTTGTCGATTTTAACCTCCCTCAACTCCAATGAACGTTATGCTATCATTTGTCCCACATCCGCAGGATCGAAAGCGTTCAACGTTGTTTCTTACGTTTTGCCCTCCGAGGAGTGAATTGGCAAAATCCTTTGATCCTACGGTCATATACAAGCCGGCCCCCTCTAATTAACCATAACACACTTTAACAGCGCAGACTTCATACCGACATTCTCTTTATCAACAGTGTTCTCTCAAGTTCGTTCAGTTGCCCAAGCCTTCCAACCCATTTCACACTAACCTCTGTAACTTTCGGAGCCGTCGTGTCTTCTACTTACCCGTCGATCACACCTATTTTGGCTCTAATGAACCTGTGGCGGTTCTACGAACCACACAACCCACTATAGGTTGAGATGTCCTTTCCGCCAAGGAACATACTCACCTTTAGCCATTACACGTGCCCACAGACACGTGTCTCAAAAGTGCTTACTCCCACCTGAAACAAAAGGTAACATTTCAGACACCAACATTGAATTCAATAGCAAAAATCAATTGAACTAAACGTTCAAAAGTCTCTAATATTGAATTCAACGCAATGCAACGCCTCCAATTCGACGCGACAATTCAACGCATCCAATTCAGGTCATCAACGCAATACATCCATTAAACGCGTTCTTCGGTAAACAAACCGAACAACGAATATCTCCGCTTGTAGCTAATAGCAATTAGCACCTAAATTTCTAGCATGACCAAAAACCTAAAAGGCAGACTTGTGTAAACAAAGGATAGCGATTCGCCGCCGACCAACAGTCCATGCAATCATATACATCCTAACGTAGATCTCACGCTACATGTTTATGATTTGGAAATGCAATTAGAAACCCAAACAAATCCCACGAAAAGATCGAATAATAAGTGGCGGTATGCTCGATCTTCCAAACAAAGGAACAAGCTTCCGATAAGAAGACGGAAAGGAGAAGGGTCATGATGATGGGGAATTTTCTTTGCAGATTGGATGGGGACGAAAAATTTGAAATGGGGATAAGAATTTTAAGCCTATGAGTTAGTACAGTTGCAGAATCTGTTAGAGGAAGTAAATCCGCGCCCTGCCATAGAGTTGCAAAATAACGACGTGCAACGTACACTAATGTCCGCGTGTGAACAAAAAGTATTTGTCCGAACTGCCACCGACGGCAACATCAAAAACATATATTCGTATTTCAACGCGCGCCGACCCAAGATCCCCGCTCAGGACATTCGAGTTGTGTTTTGCGGTAATTACGTGCGTGCAAGAATTATTGTGTTGAATCCGAGCTTCCCCTAATCACTGTCGCCTACCAGGTGTCGTAGAAACAATAATAACAATCCCCGTATCCAATAGTTTCGTGTCACTTATTTCCGAAGAAAAACTAGCGAACACATGTCACGCGTTATAGCAATTTAAGTGCATGTTTTCTTTAACAAAAAAAAAAAGGAACAATAAAAGGATCCCAATTACCAACCATACTCTGTGTTTCATTTGTGACAATTCTCGGTGCTGTAGTTGTGCTGTTTCGCTCTGTGGAGTTCCTTGTGGCAGCAGTGTTCGGCGGAACACAAACAGCCGCAAACATTTCTTCCTACAGACCAACATCCGCCAAAGTGGTGACCCCGACGTGATCTGTACACACAGCACACACTTTCCCGTAGTAAACACAACTTCACACACGATCACGACTTCCGCATAGAGCACCAGGCACACTCGCCTGCTCCAACGTTCTCTCGTTCGCTCCGTCGTTCGCACACGAAGCTGATCGTAACAAAGTTACTGAGGAGGGAGTAGTGTAGCGTTTCTAACAGATACACACACAATACACAAGAGAATAGGGAAGAACACCGAACGAAAATCGAATAAGTAAATGCATCAGAGCCGTATACCATAGCGATAACATAACAAATCCACATCAGTCGAATGTACTTGAGTTTAGAAATGGAATTCGTACACACGGCGGTGGCCTGATGGGTTGCGCTTTGGTTCAATCTTTGTTATTCTAACTGTCATAGCGTCGGTTCGAATCACACGTTCTTCACTATTATCCCAAACGCTATAAACCCATTTCGCGAATTTTACGGACGGCCAACTCTTACCCCACCTCCTTTGACTTTAGCCTCACCTCTTTTGCTCCCAAACTCCGTCTCCCTACTAGCCCCTCCTGATTGATCGCCGGCTCTCGATTATTACTTGGGATGTGCGTATTACAATCTTAAGGTGTTTATTCAAATGTCCTTTCATGTCCAATGATACCAAAAATATTCTGTATATCTTATTGGTATCGTTTCCATGTAATGGCTCATTATGCGAATAGTAAAATTTGTAGTTAATGTTTGTGCTTTCAATGGAAAGGAAAGGAAAGGCGACGGAAATTGTCGCCAGATAATATAGAAGGTGAAGACAGCGAGTGATGCAGCAATCCCAAGAAGGACACCCAAGTCTGGAAGAAAACCGTGCTGTTGGTTGAGCACAGTGCTCACTATCCCATCGCAGGACGCAAAGATCAAGAGAAAGTACTGGCTTTCGAGAACACCTTGACAACTCAAAAAAGCTAAGAAGCCACCTAAAAATTGCTATAAAAACAGTAAGATAAGATGCTTCAAAAACAGACATACATGTAAATCCTTTGAAGCACCTGGTCATGGTAAAACTGAAGGGACATAAAGCCCCACACATAACTTGTCCCAACATGTTGTCATTAATAGCAGAGCAACTCTTTTCCCGGAAATCGGAAATAGAATTGAATGTTGCCGTAAGGTCCTGCACCCAAAACAACCCGCACTGTCGTTAGAAGAAATTCAGAGCGCCTACAAAAAAAAAAGCTTCCGATCCCGATATGATCTCAAATAGAGCTATCAAAGCTGTGCTTAGAATGAACACTCCGTTTGGAAGTCGCGATCCAGAAATGCATCGAAAAGGATATATTTTCCGACGTATGGAAGATCCAGTGCTTAGTACTTCTGTGGGTATTTTCTCTCTTCGTTGAGCCTGGTTGGGCACTGATTATCGAAAGGATTCCACTTTAGAGTCGACTCCGCAAACTAGATACCGATCTTTCCATTGTCACAAAACGGTAGTCAAATGAAACGCTCCGCTTTTTATTTCAGATTCTTTTTTCTTTCTTTTTACAAGTAACTAGTGTTCAGTAGCAATTCGGTTTGCGCTTAGTTTAACTTAGGAAATGTTCACAATTCAAATAACTTAAATAATGTACACTATACAAACAACTTAGACCATGTTAACTATACAAATATTACGACGTATACATGTTACGTGCTTGGCACTTGGATTAAATATGATGTGCGTGGCACTTAGTTTAACTTAGGGAACGTTCACTATTCAAACAACTTAGATAATGTTAACTATACAAATATTACGATATATACATGTTAGGTGCGTGGCACTTGGATTAACTTAGGATAACGTTCATTATACAAATATCAAGTTGTATACATTGTCCGGAGTTTGGCGCTTAGTTTAATTTAGGAAATGTTCACTATTCAAATAACTTAAATAATGTTCACTTTACAAACAACTTAGATAATGTTCACCATGTAAACAACTTAGATAATGAATCTATACAAATATTAAGATGTATACACTGCCCGGAGCTTGGCGCTTAGTTTAATTTAAGGAACGTTCATTATTCGAATAACTTAGAACACAACATCTTGGGACGCGCCACGAGAGATGTGTGTTTTATTAACGTGAGGGCACAACCTGCCCTCACGGAATCCAAATCGCGATTGACTTCAGCCATGGAAGCGACAGAACACCAAAATTCCATCCATCGCTTCGATGACCATATATGGTAAAATATCCTTTTTGCGTTTTGTTCAACAAAAAGGGGTTGAAACACACATACGATGATTGCTTCTGCTGCTCATCGTGTGTGTCCGCAAGTATGCAGACATAGCATCGATCGGATCGACATGTTCGCAGCAGGTGCAAGTATCTTATTCAAAAGGGGTTGAAATGTTTACACGATCAACGACTGCGTAAAGCATTATTGCTGAGCGTGTACATTACATTTCCATAATGGAAATGTTTATCCGACCAGCACTGTGTGGAACATTCATGCTGATCGGGCGCGCGATGCTGGCGTCATCTGATATGAATTGCCATGCACGTGTGTGGGAAAAACTATTTCCTCTTGTGTGCATGGACGACGTCACGGATTCATGTCGGTTACATAATGTTGTACCGAGATGTATTTCAGGGGCATTTCACTGGTGCCAGTAAATTCGCTTGTCGATCGGCTGGTCGATCGATGTGGGTATAGGCGACAACAAAAAGGAAGGAATATCTCCTGTGATATGTGGTAGACACATTAGGAGGTATTTCTTTGACACGGTTTGCGCAATGTTGATTGCTGTTTTTGCAACCGTATTGCCTTTAAGGGACATGGGTGCGTCTCGCGCGACTATGCCCTTGTGGTAAATGTCCGTTTTTGCTGATGAAATTTCATGTCAGCGGGCATTATGATTCACAGGCTTTCCTTGTGTTATGGTTTGACTAAATGCAGGTAAGTACGCGCTTTTTATGTAGTAGGACGCGCGAGGAACGGTTACCTGGTGGTAAATGAGAAGGTAAGTAGTGGCGTTCGAAAGAACCGCCACATTTCTTCCATGGGAAGAAATAAATGCCCAGATAGTCCATCCTATCCGATCGCCCAATATGCCCCTGGATACAATAGAGAAAATACTGTAGAAGATCATATGCTGTAGATTGCTCGGCATAGCCGATGACAACGGAGCGCTATGGGATCAAAAATATAGCTTCACTAACCCATGATCGACCAGCGACGTAATCGACATAGCAGCCGAAGCAATAAAAGGAAAAGACCGAAAAGAGGGACAAAAAATACTGTGCCATGGTAACATTGAATATAAATAACGCCTTTAACCCAGTCAACTCAAAAGAGTCATTACTCGAATGAGCACTACGCTATAACTCCTAAAACTCATCGCCCGGAAGCAGAAAATTCAACCATGCCTCGGCAGGAGTTCCCCAAGAGTCAGTACTTGGTCCGCTCCGTCTGTACGAGGGAGTTTTACAAATAAAGCTACCCCAAGGAGTGGAAACCACTGGATTCGTAGACGACGATTGCTGAGCGTATGAGATAATTCGACTAATTAAAGACTGGCACGTGCTTATCATGCTCGACTCAGATTTAAGTCTCGCGTAGAGTATCCGAGTAAGAAAGCCGCAGGCATACAGGCAGCCCTATTCAGTATATTCCCAAACATCGGTGGACCAAGAGATAGTAAAAGAATTATCCTGTTAAGGATGGTTACATCAACAATAGCGTATGTGGGGAGAAGGTAGAAAACAAAACAACTGAAAAGAATGATGAGATCAGCACACAGGCTTTGTGTATTAAGGACTATATGCGGCTTCAAGACGATCTCCAATGAAGCAGTATTTATTATAGCTGGACTACTCTGGGTGGACATCCTAGCCGAAGAGATGTTTCGGATCTATAAAAAGAGAGCCATAAGGGATGAAGAGCCTGGTGAAATGGCGACGATCAAGCTCGAAGAACCTTTAGAATCACACCCTCCGTAAAAGTTTCGGTAAAGCGCTTGTAGCGTCTCTAACAGATACACACACAATACACAAGCAAATAGTGAAGAACACCGAACGAAAATGGAATAAGTAAATGCATCAGAGCCGTATATATTCCAAACGCTCACATGAGAACTGCAACTACCACCTCGCGCAGTTCTTGTCAGGTCACGGTGATTATCGAAAATACGTAAACTGTTTGGACACGAGAGTTCACCTTTCTGTCCACAATGCGAAAAGCGAAAAAAGATATAATATATATGGAGATACAATTTTTGGAGGTAGCCGCTTCGCCCAATAGGGAAACAACCCCTCGAGGGCCAAGGGACCTTGTTGACTGCATGATAGGGTTAAAAGAGAGCTGAACCGAAATCTATACTCAAGTAATCGTGGTACAAAATAAGCTGCGCGAACTTGGAAAACCAAGACGAGAAGTCACAGAAAGCAATAAGAGACCAGCCTAAAGAGCTAACCAGCCACGCGAAGGAAAATCCAAAGTCAGTCTCTTGAGAGGGTGGTAGGAGGTGCACGGGTGTGTTTAAGTACGTAGTGGCAGCGTTATTAACTACTGTACAACGCTGTGAATGGTGCGTGCTAGAGGCCTGCGCTAATGTATTTTTGGAAGATTTTACATCCTTAGCCGCAACCATAACAAAAAAGTGTTTTGGGGTATATACGACATAGTTCAAAAAGAAAAACGGTTAATGGAGACTGTTGGCGACGCATCATTCCATCTGAAGGAAGACGCCGATACAGCAATAAATTATCTGAAGAAATGACATGAAACAACACGCCGGATCGAGGACAACAGCACTCTATTCCTAGGAAGACGCTACCGCCAGATAATGTCACATGTGGACGATGGCAATGTGCGGGATAGTACTGAAGTCGAAGAAAACTTGTAAGCGCTGAGTTCTGTTCTTCAACACAAGGATCGCCTGGAGCCTCTCTCATTGTAAATATATGTATATAGAATACGATAATGTGAGTTTCTTTCGAGGGAAGACGCTTCTGTTTTTCGGCTACCCCAGAACATGGTCGGTAAGGGGTGCTCGAAATCGATTCCTCTTCGGTTAGATACACGTAAGGCGTTTCCCCCAGTAACTAAGTGACGCCTCACCAGGGAAAGAAAAGTATAGATACCACAGCATACAAGCCGGCGACACTTGGTAGAATCGGCGATAGGGTCTAGAGGAAGGCTTACTAAACTTATCTATTTTCAGGATATACTTAGCCAGCCAGGCACGTTTAATATTGTCCACTACACCGTTGGAAATTTTGCGGACCTACTGACTGCCCATTGAATGAAACCATAATAATATCTGGTCCTTCGATGTTGGTAGCAACGAGGATGCCTATCATCGGAGCCCCACTGGAGGAGTACCACTGCCTATATTGACGTAGTGCCCACCGTATAATTCGCCCGCCTAGAAGGAAAGATGACTTCCACGCGCCTTGCGAGAGGTCATATTGTCGGCATGCATTCCGGTAGAGGGGAAGCAGTGTCCAGCAACGCCGCCAGAAGAAAAGGGAACCTCCCCACATGCTGTACAGAGACAGTCGCAAGATTCAAGCACATCAGTGGACCTCTAGTAATCGGAAGTGCTGGTAACGAAGGGGCCAAACGAAAAGAAGACGTACCCACGAACAGCCGAAGGATTTCATTGATGATAATCCGATTGAAGACGATGACAGCGAGGAAGAAGAGGAACGCGTGGTTGAATGGATGATGAAGATGCACTAGTTGTTGACGGAAATGGCGCTTCCGAAGACAAGGAAATGGACATGGAGAAATCCATTACAGAAGTGAGCTAGGAAATTGAACTACAAATGAAGGCACAATAGGAAGGAATGGAAGGCGAGTTACCTGTTGACGCAGCTATCGAAACAGGATAGTTGAACTAGACTAGCAAAGTCGAGGAGGGCAAAGAAGAAAATTTCGCAGAAGTGGCAATGGCGATGAAAAACTGGATTCACAGTCACGTACATAAAAGGAAGCAAAACACGAAGGATGTGCTCAACGAAATTGCCGTACACATCGAGGCTCTCTGCGAATCTGACAACAGCGATGCAGCAGGCAGAGACATGGGCGGTGATATGGCTTCTGAGGAAGATCACTCCGTATCAGAAGTGACAGCCGACCAGGGCATGAAATCCGCTACCCAGGAAGATGATCTGGAAAAGCAATTGGCTCTTAATAAAGGAAAGAACTTCGATGGGCTTAACCCTGAGAGCCCGCACCCTAGCAGATCTTAATTCTTCATGGCCAGGGTGCCAGATCCAGCGTCGTCGCATCGTGGCACACGAAAATGATGCAACAATGAGAGGAAATCTCACAACACACGACATCCTCGTGTGTGTGTATCTGCAGCTGCAAAGATTTGTGCCCAACCATAGAGCGGCACATCGTATTAGCGCTAAATGTATTCGCACAACGATGGCTGTGCATCGCAACAACGTTGGTGGGCGTCCTGGACTCTTGCAGTGAGTTATACTTGCCTTACTTTGCTGTCAGATAACACAGGCACACGATTGTCGGGCAAATCCATGGTGATCATGGCCTGGGTGACCTGCTGTGCATTGGTATACGTCGCACCCTTGCGCGACGAGACAAAAATGTTCGGTTTGAAGAAACACCGGGTGTTTCTTGTGGAACCGCACGCCGGATATCCCTTATGAGGAAATTCAGTGCTGCGACGATCCACGGATGCTGTTCAATTTGTAGGCAATATCTAAGGTGCCCTTTGTGGTTCGGATTATTGCTGGTTTCACGATGATGCAGCCAACTTGTTTCCAGGAAACATGGTGCGTCTAATACGGCTATGCCTTGTGTAACGCACTTGTTGTTGCAGGTGTATTTTGCACCAATGAACATCATAGATTCACAGCCCCTAGATGATAGCTGGCAACTATGGAAAGGCAAGTACAAGTCCTGTGTTCTTGTTGTTGCGCCAGGGAGCTGTCTCTCGGCCACCCAATGGGAAGGTAGGCAATGGCATTCAAAGGAACCGTCACAGTATAACCTAATCATCATCATTAGCACTACAACCGGGAACCGGTCTTGGCCTTATTTAGCAAGTCCTGAGGCTTGTTAACTTTTCCATAATGATTTGTTTTTTCCGGGCAAGGTCATTAGTCTTGCGCCAGAGGCTCCCCGACGGGGAATCGAACCCCGGTCTCCCGCGTGACAAGCGGGTATACTAGCCACTATACTATCGAGGAGCACAGTATAACCTGTGACTAAAGGTCCCTGTAAAAGAATTCTTACCTTTTATGCATCTCTTCGCATACAAATTCCCTACAAGAATTCTTTCCATTATACAGGAGCATAAAAACAAAACCTATTCGGTACCTTCGGTTGCCAGGCAAATTCCAACCTTCCCACGCCTGTCTCCCGCTCTCCGTCGCGAGGCAGAGAAGTGTAAATATTCCGAAGCCGAGTTTTGCATAAACTTTTAGAAGTGCGGAAGTTGATCGTATACAGTGGAGTGTTGCAACCACTATTGTGAGTCTGTCGATATTTGTAGTGCGAGACAATCGTCTTCAAGTATTTCAAGTACTAATATATTCTAAAATAAACTTCAAGTTATAAACTCAAGTGTTTCTCGTTATGGTGATTCCAAATTCTAAATCTCAAGTTATTGTTTTTTGGTGAAGTTAAACTTGTGGTGTGGCATTACATCCTTCTGATAACGAATCGCATATACAATATTGTATAAGTACATATAAATAACAGTTTAAATAAAGAGCTCTTTTTGAACAACACACACTAGTGTTTTCTTTCCCGGCTGCAGTTTCCTGAGTGTTTGTGTGTAATTCGTTTTTCCCGACGAACAGTTTATTTTACGGCGGACCTTGACATCGCCCCCCACAGTCTAATCGATTTATTGCAGAACATTCATCAAATTAATACAAGTGATTAGACATTATCATTGTTGGCAGTGGGAATTTTGATTTGATAGATTTTATGTATCGAGAGGAAAAAGTGAAATAATATTATTATTGCTTAATAGAAGAATCTAGATTTGTTACGTTTATGATCAGCAAAGAAGATCAAATAAATATTCAGAACTAACTAACTAGAATAATCATCGAAGTGCAGACTAGATTTGAGCTATTACAGTTTCGTCTATCGCCGTCGATGCAGGCAAGTTGTTCGCAGGAAACAATTTCAGCGGAACTCCCATTCGGAACTTCAGGGTAATAAGTTTTACTCAACCAACAGGGAAGTGAATCTTACATTGTCATAGTTAACTTGCGGACATGTTGGTGCCACTTGTACATCTCGTTTGTCATCTCATCAAGTGCATCTGGTCATTTGCGTTTGCGTCGGTGTGCGTCCATCTTCATCTTTCTCAAAACAATATATAGATATGTATATAATTAGCAATTTCGACCTACCTGGTATACGAATGATAACGACTATGATAACAATGAACTGGTATTCCTTTGAAGCACTGGACTTTCATCTAATTAAAACTTATTGAAGGCATTCACTATAACAACCTTCAATATGCATCTTCCTTCCATAATTCTTTTGTTAGGTCATTAAGAGCTCTTGTAGGCAAATCGCAGCTATATGTAAAGTTAAACTTAAGTTGGACAATAATTATGTCGTTGAAAGTTATGTTACTCTGAGTAAAAAGTAATCCATACGATGGAGCAGAGAAAGACAAGAGCATAAGTCCAACCAACTAGTAGCAACCTTCCGGTAGTCCTGGGACAATGACTAAAGTAAGTCAATTATAACAAGTGAAATGTTTTTACGGAGTTGGACACAGCGTTCACAATTAATTATACACATTATTATAGTTTTCAGGAAAATGTTCACCCTAGAACGACATTTTGCGGCACCTCTTTAGAACATATCAACGTCACAGTACACAGCAACCAACTCCCAACCGTCATGACGGATGACTGGCTTACCACAAGTCCTATCAATAACGTCCACTCAGTGTTAAACAAATCTCCCCTTCTAAATTAATTGATTGAATGAAAACCACCTACACACACAATAAAGTACTCAAGGTATTATGTGATCAACGAAATTGTTAGAATTAAATGATCAAGAGGAGCCGGTAGTATTAAGGAGAAAAATTCTGTTAAGTTTGACTAAACGTTCAATAGGTCACGATGGTTAGCGTATTCAAGCGGTTGTTCTCAGATGACAGCGGCTATTTGGCACAATTGACTTAGCCATTAAGACGCTTAACAAAACTAGTCAGAGAAAATCCCATTTCCCTATTTCCCTTATACAATAAACCGAGTATAGACAAAAGCTTTTATCCTGATTTGTATCTGGCTGCTTTGACTGAGGGATTCGTTCGTCTGATCAAGCAGCAGATAATTTCCGTTTGAAGAGGAAAGTGGAAGGAACTAAAACGAGACCGATTTTCCTCATCCATTGCCAAGCGCATTTTTGCAAGTGCAATTAAATTTTTAGATCAAGCGAAGTCTTGCAGGCACTCTACCGGAAGCAATTACTACTGAGGAGATTTAGCTCCCTCGCCATCTGCGCTGTCTTCATTTGGTTTACATTCTTATTGGTTTCCGACTTAATTCCGCTAGCACTGCGGATACAGGACTATTGACGCAGATGTATATCCTATTCATCCCTTTCTTTGCCTGTGGCTCATTTTATTCTATGTTGTTCGATTCTGTTCTATTCTATTTCATTCTCTTTTATTTTGCTTGACTTTACTTGGGTTATTTATTTAGTTTTTGCTTTGGTTTCATACCTTTTATCCTTTTTTTCCTTTTAACTTTTGGTTATTAGTTTTGCTACTTACGTCTCTTATATAAGATAATAACTTGTAGTTGTCCTTTGATGCCTGGAGTAGGGTAGAGTAGTCGGTTTGACAGGAGCTGTCGCCGATTAAGGACATACGTATGCCTGGACATGCTTAGTGTAACACTGTGTATTATTTTCAACGTAACAGAACTTCAATTACCAAGTTAACAAAGTTTGTGTAAGAAACACAAAGTTTGTGTTTCATATAAGTTTGGTGTTTTATTTGATTTCGAGTTTGTTTGTGATGCGGTAGGAAAAAAGAGGGTTAAAGTCTGGCACAACATTTTCTTTCAGAATACTAATTAAAGACAATACTGTTGTTGTTCTCTTGTTATTTTTTCTCTGTTACTTTTTGTTGTAGCTCAAAATTTTGTTTTATTACACGCCAAGGGATGAGGGCATGATGTAAATGAGGATTTAGAAAAGCCATAACACGTTTTGTTTCCTTCAATTTAATTAAGACGTAAGTAAAATGGGTTTAAGTACGCGAACACTTTTGCGAAGGAAAGAAAATTGAATTCCCGGGATGTAAATTGTTCTGCGTGGAAAATTGGGCAGGAAAATATAGAACGAGGAATACTTTATGCTCGGCTTCACGGCATGGTAGTTTAGGACTTCCCAGTGATTTGATAACATTTAAAATCGAAAAGAGAGTTTCTTCTTGGTTTCCCTCCTTTTTTTTATTTTAAGGAAAAATGAAACTGCTTTACATTAGCAACCCTTTTAAAAAACCATGTCTACCTGTTAAATTAAGCTTTGCGCATTGCTTCCGGGCTTAGTAAATATAAATGATTAGAAGACGGAACAGAGGGTTTACAGGCTTAGATTAGGGTTTTACAAAAGTAATTTAATTATTCAGTGTTCCCTTTTGATTTGATTTCGTTAGCTGAACTCCAGTAAAAAGTTTATCACTATATGATTTATGTGTATATGAGAAAGTTAAAATTGCAGATTGCTTAATAAATTAAATACACACTTTTTTCATATTCAGACAATTATAACCTTTGATTAATTGCTTAATATATGTTTGCAATAATTTTTTTTTTGTTTATTTTCCACAATAACTTACACTTTTCCGTAAGCACTCTAAATTCCGTGCTGATAGTCAGGTTTGGGGTGCGTTTTTTCTTTTGTTCTCATTGATATCATTGCAAATTAATATTATTACAATTTTATAGGTTTGCAATATTTTTACTTATATATTTTGTTGTTATTAGCTTTTTCTTTTTGATTATGTTTTTTTTTTTTTTTTTTTTTTTTTTTTAGAGAATGTGTACAAATATAAAAACAGAAGATTTGAAGAGTAGAAGAGGATACATTGGACGTACGCGGCATAACGTAGTATGGGAAGTGTACTCTTTTCAACGGTGAGAATCTATGGCTATACCAACTGACACTTGCGTACACAACCGTAGTAATGGGTACGTGTGGTTTGCGAGTCCGTGTGCTGTGTCGTGCCAGTCGAAACCGCCACAACAATTCGTATCTTTTACTTGTGAAACTTTATTTTTGTATTAGGTTGCGGTTGTAGTGCACCAGAACGCCCTACCATTAATCACTTCGGATCGTTAGACTATCCATTTTTGTACATAGCACCGCCAAGCAGGCAACTAAACATTTAAACACAGTTAATTGAATTGTAGTATTCCAGAATACTACTGTCCTTATAACTATTGAGTTTAATACTGAATCTCATTATTTATCTAACACATCCTTAAAACATTCTCCTAACATATCTAACATTCTCATTTAATACATATCATAAATAAACATCCACGATATTCTATATCAAATCAGTTTCAGTACATTTCACAACATGCCCCTTTTTTCATAACATGCCCCTTTGTTCATAACATGCCCCTTTTTTCATTTGAAACATGGCTCTTTGATTTTCGTTCAAAGTTTATTCAAAATTAAAAGTCTCAGTAGAGTAAGTAATACTTTGATAAAATTGATTTTGTTCAAATTATAATTTACAGTAGATTAGAACTTAAAGTTATATAAGAAGAGGGAACATTTTATTGTACAGTCAGTTGAGATACAGACGAGTAGAAGTTTGAGAAGAAACACAGTTGGAAGAAGAGCTTGAGAAGAAACACAGTTGGAAAAAGAAGTTAGTTGAGAAATACAGTTCAGGAAGTACAGACGAGTTGAGATTAAGATAAGATTAAGTAAAGTTCGGAAATTCAGAGAAGTGAATTTAAGTTGGGAAAAGTTAAGAAAAAGAATAAATTAGAAATAAAGAAGAGAATTAAAATTCGCAATCCTGAGTTTTAATTAATATTAATAAAGAAAAACTAAAAGGTCGACGCTCTTCCCTCTAACGAGGAAGCACGGCGTCCCGGACCTGCAACAGAATATAATAAAATTATTTCACAATCAATCGGAAAAATAGTATTATTATTCAAAAAACCACTACGCATGCTACGCTCTTCCCTCGATCACAGAGGAAGCACGGCGCAGCAACACACGGTATATAATCAAGTGCACTATTCTAAACTATTAGAACCGGTCGTTTCAAACAGAGAACTGTAAGTGTAGTTTAAGGTGTTAACGCATTTGTAGGGAAGTCGCGATTTTTTAACGGCTTCACACGCGACTTTTGTGCCCCAAAAAAAGAGTACTTGCGCATTTGATTCAAAAACAAAAAACAAAAAGAAAAACCCACTGCATATGAAACACACAGAGTTCTTGTTGAGACTTACGTCACACACACGTGCAGGAAATATTCCCTTGTTTTTATCTGCGTGTACATCGGCCGGTCGTCCGACCGATAGGCACATCATAGCTTGCGACTGGCCGCCAAAGGAAACCGAATCCGCGTTAATGTAAATATACATCCGAAAGTTCGACCCTTTGAGTCGCCATCGATGTGTGCATAACCGGCATAGATGTTGTACGCACTTGCCATCCTATGAAAATCCAATGCCTGTCTGCATGATGGTTTACCCAGCTGCAGCCACTTCTCGTAATTATCCCTTTGTTGGATTTGTTTATCTGCGGTTCGCGTACTCATGACACACAGCATTAGCAACCGAAGCGGTAATCGCGTGTGTGTGCGCATTCTCCCATTGGTCGTTGAGCGAGAGATGAAATTCAATTTTCTATCTTGCCAAAGTAGTCGAGTTCAAGCAGTCAGTAAATGTGGCCTAGCATCAACGAGTGACATGGAGCAGACGTTGCGTTTAAAGCGGGAGGCTTGTGGCGGTTCCGCCAGATCCCACGGCTCGCCCTCCTGAAAAAAACCCCATAACTATTACCCAACTCCCTTAAGTTCGCTAATGCAACGGTATTAGTACCTGTAAATGCTTCACGCATTATATTGATCACCATCTGTAATCATAAAATCCCTATAAAGAAAACTTACCTTCATGCATCCCTTCGCATACAATTTTTCATAAGATTTCTTTGTTTTCTTATTTGGTATTCTGAACCAATTCGGTACCAGACAAATTCCTGTAAACAAAATAATTCGGATTGCAATCAATGTAACCGTCATGACAGGGACCATAAATATCGCGCCGTCTATTTTCCCAGCCGCGTCATATACCTTTACATACACATTGCCTGGCAACCTTTTTTGTTTGTCTTACCAACAAACAACCCAAGCAGCTGCATATAATTAGCGCAATAGACGCCGAAACCAAATTCTCCAGCATTTCCTAATGTAAATATGAACCCGGTTTCTATTGCAGTCAGAGATGCCATAAACATCCAATTTGCTTTTAGCACCCTTTTCTCCTAACGTCGAAAATAGCGACGAGGCATCGTATAAACATGACCCTCATTAAAGAGCGAACCATTTGGTCGCCTTTTCTTTTGTCCTTGCCGCCTGCCTGTTTCGCTGTTCCACTGCACGTGTGAATAGCATTGATCTCAACGATCCCACACATACCACCATGACCTTTATTACAAGATCTGGTTTCCTATACCACCAAGAGAGACTTTACGTTTCCCTGGTGGTAGTTAAAAAACGATATCCTGATTGGAGAGGATATCGTTGGAGTCGTATTCCAACCACCGTTCGCGACGGTCGCGTCATCATCCGCCGTACCGAGTGCACCGGTACGGTGCGAGGCACAAAGGTCGTATCCCTTTGCAGAGTCAATCGGGTTTACTTTATTTTACATTAGTCGGTAAATAATTATAAACTCCTTTCGTTCCGTTTAATGTAAATATTTCCATTGTCCTAAGATTTACATTAGTAAATAAAATAACCTTTGTCAATCGTTTTGCAATTAAAGTGAAATAAAAGAACATTTAGTTATGGAAGTCCTACCGTGCGTTTTATTTCTCGGACTGACAGCGTTTACTTCTTTTGTCTGTGAACATTTTGCTGCGGTGTTCGGTGTGTGGCAATTTCCAATTTATTAATCGGAGGAAGTTTGTTTTAGTGAACGAGTGGGTTGGCGGTAGAACTCTCGCCCATGCTGGCGTCGCGACTTCCTACCCCATAGGCTCATTAAGAATTAAATTGTACCACCTAGCGAATGAAGAGTGAACTTTTATTTGTATATATCTAAACCGTATACGAACCTTGCGTTTATTAAGAATTAAAATTGTACCACCTAGCGAATGAAGAGTGAACTTTTATTTGTATATATCTAAATCGTGTACGAACCTTGAATTTATTAAGAATTAAGATTGTACCGTCTGGTTAATGAAGTGTGAACGTTTATTTGTATATACCGAAATCGTATACGAACCTTACGTTTATTAACAATTGAAATTATACCACCTAGTGATGAAGGGTGAACTTTCATTTGTGTCTATACAAATGAATTATATTCGAACCTCTCATTTAGTAAAATAAAATGAATCAACTGTGATTTGGGCGTTTTATTTTTGATGATAAAGGACCGTAGCACCAGGTGCAGGACGGCAGATAGACGGGGTTGTGCATTCCGCTCAGACAACCCGCGGGAATTTAAGTGAATCCGTTTCCTTGTGACACATAACTAAAAGACCTAAATTACACGGGTTAACATAAAACTCCCACAGGACCACCTGGCCATGTTTCAACATCGACAGCAATACCGAATATTCATGGGAAAAAACTCATGCTGTCTATTTGGTGGGATAAGATTCGTGTCGTGTATTATGAATTGCTGAAACCAAGTGAAACTGTGGGGGTTGTGTGGCGGGGAAGTATGGTGTGCCGACGTACGACGCTAATTCACTTGCTTCCTTAGCCCATCGTCACTATAAATTCCGCTGTAAAGGCAACAAGTCGAACATCGAGGCACGGGGCGGACAACACAGAAAATCAAACAGGACAAAACTTCACCGGAAACAATTTAAACCTGAAGAGTAAAACACTGAATATTGTGTTGTTTGTGATTTATTGATTTTTATTTTTAGTTTGTGGTTTGGGTTATTACACTTAACAGGTTTCAACAACTTTGGACAAAAAAACTCAAAAAAAGATTGTTAATTGCTATAATTGGTCGGCAGTCCAAGTGAACGACGCCGCCATTACCGAATGTACACAGAACGTACTCGCGGAGACAACAACTCAAACGATTACAACGGAACTCACAAACACGCTCGACTACAATTGATTATCGCTTCCCCGTGCGCACCGGGGTAGCGATAGGAGCAACGACCTGCTCAGGTCGAATGATGGAAATGGACTCAGCGATATTAATTCGCTGACAAGGGAGTTCGGTCAGTGAAACTGGTTCTCTTAATTAAGGGTTGCGCTTTCCTATTCCAAGAGAGACGTAAAGTCTCTCTTTGGAGTAACCCAACCAATCTCATAGAGGAGATCTTCACGATACACAAGTGTGTGTGTACGTCGGTTCTTTTCATAGATCAAAGCCATGATGAAGAACCTGAAACACAAAGAAAGGGAAAAGGATCTTTGTTTATGTGAGAAGGTTACTGGGAAACGGATCCAGAACTATGTAGGATAAAAGAGATTTATGACCTGTGAGTTCAACTGAGTAATCAAGTTGCAACTCATTGAATGGCAAATGCATCTGGTATACTTGCTGATTGGGTTGTTTGTGTACCGCCACAATGCCTGCTGGTAGACAGCGTCCTTTTGTTTGCACTTAGTGCATTGGTAAGGCATTAGTCTCAACGCAGATGGTACTAGTTACATGCATCTGCGTTGGACAGTTTATCGCTGACAACAAGGGGTCGCCAGCCGATGTGTGTGTAGATTGTTTTTGTACACACATCGAGGCTGGGAAAATAGACGGCGCAATCTTTATGATCCCTGTCATGAAGGTTACACTGTATGTAAGCCGAATCATTTGTTTTCAGGAATTCGTCTAGGGCAATTTGTCTGGCAACGTAGATGCCGAAATTGGTTTGGAATTCCTGATAAGCTAATAAAGAATTCTTACAGAGAATTGGTATGCAAAGGGAATGTATGAAAAGTAAGTTTTCTTTACAGGGACTTAAATATCATAGATTTGATCTCTTTAACGTGTGAAGCATTTTCAGGTGCCTAATGCGATTGCATTGGCGAAAACTTATGCGTCTTGGGATGAGGTAATGGGGGTTTTTAGGTAAGGGTACCGTGGGGTTTGGCGGCATCGCCACAGTTCTCTATACTACATGGAGAACCAACCCACAATTTCAACCATATTTCAACCTTATTTCGACCGGTTTCAGCGCGTCATATCAAGCCCTATCCCACCGTTCAGGTAATTCACCTGAAAATCATGTTTTCCAAAAGGACGCATAGCTAAACTCATTATTCTATGTAGACAATGCATAATTGAGTTTAGCTACCTTTTCGCCATACGGCAACTCCATTTCGCTAACCCATAAGATTTCCACCGGAAATCGCATTTCATGTCGGTTAGCAACGGCATAGTCTGATAAAACGACGCGGTTGCATAATCATGTAATCGGTGGGGTAATTATCAAAGTAGATTTCCCTAGCCTATTCACTTACCCCAAACACTCCATTCGCTGGGGATCAATGATCTCTTCTTGCAGGTGAATAGCTACCAAACGTTTGCCTCTCCTTCTCAATTTTATCTTCCCACGGCTCAATGCACTCTGAGATCACCGCATTCACCGAATTAGGTCAGTGGGCTATCTTCAGAGCTGCACTGATACATGTACACAAAAACAGAATCCACCCCGGGATCATTACACATTGTATTCCGGTTCTCTCACTCTCCCTTGTCCGTCAACTATGGAATTAACCGAAGCGTTTTTCTACCTCGATGGGCGGGGACCAAGACAGAGCGCAAATGTAAAGATGATCTAGATTGGTTGCTTGTGGTGCAAATCAAAAATCCAAATTGCATCCCTAATTGGGATCAGTCGTTTTCCATCCAACATCGCGCGCACACGCTACGTCGAGCGTTCACGCAACAGTAATTACTCAACCACAACCGCGGTCGGTCACGCCGCCGTTCGGAGAAAATTTTATTTCGCGTCTGTTTAAAGGAGTCGAATATTAACCACTGACATACACACACGTGTTTTTTTTTCAGTCGAGTCACGACCTTAGTACTGTCGAGTTAGTTAAACTACAACAAAAGTTATTAAAATCTCATACCCAAAAAGTCGAATATTGTCGTTGCGCGAGTCATATCTCAACACGAAAGTGCTCACATGCATTTGGGTAAAACTTTTAATTACCGCGGTCACAGTGTAGAGAAAGAAGTGTTTGAACTTGTATAATATTTATAAAAAAAACAATTTAATAATATTAATAATAAGTTCTAACTTAAGTAAAGAAAAACAAAACAATAAAAACAGATTAACATCAAAACAACATTCCTGTGCTCCAGCGTTTCATTTACTCTTCCCGTGACATTGGGATATATTTTTGTGGACAATTTAATTTGCGACTTGGATTTCAGCGGAATTACGAGTAGGAAGGAAGTGAACCAAGTGCCCGTGTCTGGCTACAATACTTCTTCACCCCCACAAAACCATCACTGGAGTTCTCTACGGAACACAATTAATGACATTAAGCCGAGTACTCAAGGAAACACGCGCCTATTACTACTCCAGAAATGACAAAATTATTCTTCTCCATGATAATGGTTTACATCAACTAGTCTTCACTTGATCATCTTTATTCCACTTTTAACTTATTTCAAATAGTATTCTAGTATTTCGCTTACCTTGCTTTTACTTTACATTAATTAGTATTTATTTGTTACTCTTTATTCCGCTTTCACTATCGTAATTCCACTCCACTTCTACGACCAACAACCGACTTCCCTGTCTTCACGACCAACCACTGACTACCTGCTTATTACTTCCTAAACCTTTCACAACATTTCGGGGTCAATACCTCCCGATGACGATACCGCAATTACATTTTAATTGCCCTGATTTTCGTTGGTTGGCCTCAGTTCGCAACCACGGTGTTTCGCTGAACCGGTCAATATTTCCTCATTGGTTGAACTCGGTTCACCTTCTACGGCTGTGAACTGACCCAATTAATTGCATTTCTGTTGATTGGGCTGGAACATGCAGTTTAAACGTTTCTGCAATTTAATTGTTCCGGAATATGTGGTTAATAGCTTTTGCGTTATTGGGCAATCGCTTTCGGCATATGCAATCAATTGCTTTTGTGTTAATTGGTTTAAAATATGCAATTAATAGTTTTATCGCCCCGGGGGTCACTCGAGTTTAAAATCGGATGGCGTTTTTAGGTTTAGGTGTGTCAATGATCTCTTGTACATCATCTTTGACTATGATGTCACTAACACACTTAACACCCGCATGTTGCGGTGCCGGTGAAAAACTATTTGAAAACACTTCATTGAGAAGTCCTAGTCCACCTGCTGTATTCACCAGGCCTTACCCCTTCTGATTATCACTTATTTCGATTCATGACACATGGTCTGTCCGAGCAGCACTTTACAACATATGAATATACCAAAAAATGGGCCGATTCGCGGATATCCTCAAAAGATGAAGAGGTCTTCCGACGTGATATCCAGATGCTCCCAGGAAGATGGAAAAAGCAATGTCTAGTAATGGACAATATTTTGAATAAAACGTAATGTACCGTTCTTTCACCAAAAATTCCCAATTTTTTATAGAAAACGGCGGAAAACTTATTTGTACGACTAATACATTTAAAAGCTGTGGAAGCTACTTCATACAATTTGCCCTCAATTTATTAAAACTATATTCACATTAAATTGTGGCGCAACTTGGGAATGTGATTTACCACAGTAACGGTTGCCTATGCCCCTTTTTTGGCGTCTCTGACGCGTCCGTAGCGGTTGAGTTCGACTGGCTACGGTTCGATTCGGGTCGATGGCGTTGTAATCGGTTCTGGCGTTGTTTTATTTTTCGAGCCTCCGAGTGTTCCGTACTGCTCGAACTAGTACTACTCTTGGCTCGAGTCTGTTCAGCGCCTTTGTCGCGTGACTGTTTATTGTCCTTTGAAATTTTTCTTACTTGGGCTGTTTGCCATTCTGTACTGACCGTGCAGGTCGGTGGGGTATGGTCGCTAAGTACAGACTTAACCACATTAGGTGTGTCTGTTGGCTTTTGTGGTTTTATCCACCTTACCTTGATACGACACTCGTCCCACGTGTGACCCTTTCGGCCACAAAACTCACAATAACATCGAATGCTGTACACTCTACGATTCGAAGTTGCTTGTTTCGAAGTAGATGGTCGTTCCTGTCCTTGATTTGAGGTATTTCTGGGTGACTGTTGTTGGTTCTGTGACCTTGGTGTGGGTTCGGGACTATCCGCCTTCCTTTGTGTACTTAGTGTCCGACAATCCTAGTCATCGTGCCCATATCGATCACACTTTGTACACTTTGGTGTGTTTCGGCGTCGAAGGCATTCGTCGTATACATGCCCTTTCCTATTGCAGAAACTGCAAGTCATGCATGTAACCCATGTGTTTGGTGCACGCTTGTCCCTACCTTGACTAGAGGAGTCACTAAGATAGTCACCTCCGCCTCTTTGACGAGCGTGTAACGGAGTGAGATCGTTCTGGGAATCTAGTGTTCGAGTTCTTATTCTGTGTCCCTACTACCCGAGACGCATCGTTTATAGGCCTATTCTGCCTTTGCCTCGATTCGTGGGGGCTTGGTCGATTATCCCCGCAGGTTCTATCTAAAACCCTATTTGTTTCTTCTGGGTGATCTTGCTTATCCTCCCAATAGTAAAATGGGTTGTTTCTTAGGATTGGTTGCCTATTTCGTGAGTTGGGGGCATGGTATGTGTCGTTCCTTTCAGGTGAAGGTGACTGGGCATAATCATCATCATCATCGGCACTACAACCGGGATCCGGTCTTGGCCTTATTTAACAAATCTCTCCACCCGTCCCGATTTCGAGCCGATGTCATCCAGTTTAGCATTCCCAGGCTCTGGGCGTCCTGGTCTACGCCATCCCTCCATCGCAGACAAGGTCTGCCGCGCTGTCTCCTTCCATACATCCTGCCACAAAGGTCTTTCCGGGCAGGCTCCTCTTCGCTCATTCGATCTAGGTGTCCCGCCCACCGGAGTCTATCGAGCTTGATTTTTCTTACAATATGCGCTTCAAGGTAGATTGCGTACAACTCATGCTTGTAGCGTCTCCGGAATCGTCCTCCCTCACATACGGGGCCAACAATTCTCCTTAAGACAAGAAGAGGAGGCAGACCAGACCGTCCCCTTGTCGGAGTCCATTATAGATGTTTATTGGTTTGGACAGCAATCCAGCTACTTTTACTTGACTAGTTACGTTGGTCATGGTCAACCTACAAAGTCGTATCAATTTATTTGGAATGCCGAATTCTCTCATGGCATTATATAGTTCTACCCTGGCTATGCTGCCGTAGGCGGCCTTGAAGTCTATAAACAGATGATATAGTGGAATCTTAAATTCCATACATTTTTCGATCGCCTGCCTAAGGGTGAATATCTGATCAATTGCTGATTTGCCTGGGATGAAGCCACACTGATATTGACCAATGATGGCTTTAGCGTATGGGGATATCCGGTCTTGTAGGATAGTGGAGAGTATCTTATAGGCGGTACTCAGCAATGTTATACCTGCACAGTGTGATATTTCCTTTCTTATGTATGGGGCAAATTATACCACGAAGCCAATCTTCCGGCATCTCCTCTTGCTCCCATACGTGCACCACGATCTCGTGAATTGCGTGATGTAACGCTGTCCCTCTTTGTTTGATCAGCTCAGCTGGTATGCCATCAGGTCCAGGGGCTTTATTTGATTTTAGCTGTCTAATGGCTTTTAATGTTTCCTCAATGCTTGGTGGCGGCAGCATTTGGTCTTGGTCTTGCATTGGTGGAGCCTCCAATTCTTCTGTGAGCTGACCATTTAGCAATTCATTGAAGTGCACTACCCATCGCTCCAGAACGCCTTGAGGATCGGTGATCAGATTACCCTATTTATCCTTGCAGTAAGTGCAGCGTGGTGTGTACGCGTCATACTGCGGATTATTTGGTAGAACTTCCGCGCCTGGTGCGGACCTCGCTCTCTACTTTTCTCTATTTCACAGACAAGGTTTTTTTCCCAGGCACTTTTCTTTTGTCTGTGAAGTCTTTTTTCAGATCTTGTGAGCTCTTTGTATTTCTCCTCGCGTACCCGCGTCCTATGAGACTGCTGCATTGCCCGGTATGCAGCATTCTTACGTTCAGTCGCTAGTTTGCACTCATCATCAAACCAGTCGTTCCGATCTCTACGACTACTGCGTAAGATGGAATTGGCAGTACTAATGACAGTATTCTTAAGGCGTGTCCATTTCTCTTCTACGCCCGGCATTCTGACCCCAGGACTTACTCTCCCTCCGTCGAGCTCTTCGAGGGCGAGTCTTAACGCATGACCAAAGGTGTTGCTGGTGTTCTCATTGCGTAAGGCAGCCGTGTTGATTCGAACCTGATCCGCGGATGCAATACGTCTCCGTAAGGCAATCCGCGCTCGGAAAACTGTACCAACAAGATAGTGATCC